>JAKCOX010000059.1:2111932-2548747 GCA_022605575.1 Laterallus jamaicensis coturniculus | reverse complement strand
GCTGCTGAAGCTCCTGTGTTGTAGAGCTACATCCAAGTGCCGCTGGTATTTCCTCAGCCATCAGCTGCATTTTTCTCATAAAGGGTCCTGATTGCTTTGTTCGTTGAGCCTGGCCAATTACTTGGCACACCCATTATTTTTAACAAGGATTGCTATTTTCTTTGGAGCCAGGACATCACTGTTGGAAGCTGCTAACACCTTTCAGCCTAACTGTATCCTGCTAACGTGTAGTGTTAAGTGCAGTCTGTATATGTATAGATGAGCACAGTCCCTTCCTTAAAATGTCTGCAACCTCACCATTAAACAATATTAAAATCTGTGTGCAGCTCACATCCTGATTCATGAAGGTGGTTAGGAGTACAGAGAAGTGCAAGCATATGCATGGCTCCTTCGATCTCATGGGTGTTGCACAAATGCTGAAATTCATGTGTGCGCTGGGTCTCTGGTATAATGAACATTCAGAAAGACTGCAGAGGTCAAACTTCAGGTCAAGCCAGTTCACTAAGATCTCACAGCTAAGACGTGCAGTGTAGGAGAGTGCTTTCTTAGCATTTCAAACCTTTCTTACTCCCAAATCAAAACCAGCCAGTGAGAGAGGCCCAGTAGTCAGGGCATTTATTGCAATGCAATTTGCATGAAGAGTGCCTGATGCAGCCTCAGACAGTCAGCAGCCCAGTGGTTTAGGCATTGTCCCTCCTGAGAGCAGGGACTCACACCACCATGCTCTCCTGAGTGCTCCAGCTCCTGAGCTATTGATTAATCTGCAGGCTTTGTCCTCACTAAAAAGTTTTCATTTTGACAGATTTTTTTTTAAGATGAAAACCTCTCTGTCAAAAATTTCTCAACCAGCTCTTTCACTAAGACAATCAGCAGCTCAAATCAAAAGAACTGCGATAACCCCAAACCTTAGGACTGAATTGCCTTAATTATATATTACACTTGATAGAGCAATCAGAGTTGCTTTGATTTGGGTTATGAATAGATAAGATCTGTGTGAAAGATTTTAAAAGTCACTCTGTGCCTCTTTTTTTTTTCTCTCTCTCTCTTTTTTTTTTTAATTGACGTTACCTTGACATGTTCATGTAAAGTATCATATTCTCTCCCTGGCATGACTGAACTCTATGCTGTTCACGGTTTTATCACTGCAATGGCAAATATCCCTCTGTGTTTAGAGGAAGAAACAGAGAAAAAAATTGTCAACAAAGAAAAGGTAGAAATGGATTCGGAGTACTCGTTTTGGTTTAGGCTCTCTCAACAGATGTTTATCTTAACGCTGGAGTTGCTGCTCTCCTATTTGTCCTTGCTACAAAAATTTAAAAAACCTATTAGAATGCAAAATATTTATCTTAGCTTTTAAAATAAAATTTAAATTTTCTGTTTTCAAATACATTCCTTTCTTTGAAAACAGCTTCACTGAGATCCTATGACTTGACTACAAAAGGATATGAGAATGATGCTTTTTGACAGGAAGAATAAGATTAAAACCCTTTAAGAGAGGATGGCAGGTTCAAGGTGACAATGCATTGTGATTTTATACCAAACAGAAGTAGTATTAAGAATTATCTTGAGGTCACACATCTTTTTGTAAAACAAACCTGGCTTTCTTACAGAAACATCAAAAAACACTAAAAAGGAGATATTGAAGCATCAAGTGAATGTTAACTTGAGAGCAAACACAGCCTTGAAAACATTTCTGACTTCAAGTTGTCTTACTTACAGGCCAGATTTTCAAAACTGGTCTCTATTGTTGACCTCATCCAGTTTACAGATGGAAGTCCAGCACATAACATTGTTCTGGGCTTAACCCTTCCTCCCTCCTTCCCCCTTCTTGTATGATCTGGGTTCTCATGTTTTCCCTGCTTGGAATTTGTGAGACTCAAGACTAATGTTTTTCATTTGGCAACAAGGTCTTATCAAGACAGGGTATGTTCAGAATGTAAAATTACACTGATGCAATATTGTTTCTTAACTGAGCGAATAAAAAGGCACAGCAAGATGATCAAAGATGAAGTCAGAAGACCAGGCTCACGATACATAAATTTTTATCAGTGCAAGCAATTAAAAACTAGGGACATTGCCAAAGGATGCAGTGAATTCTTCATCCCTTATCCTCTTAAATATAAACTGTATGTCTTTCTGAAAGATTTTCTTGATTTTAGCCACAAGTTACTGGGTTTGATGTAGGAAGTATTGAGCGAAATTCTGCAGTTGGTGTTAAAAAGGAAGTTAGGTAATACACTAGATTATTATAGCAGTCTCTTCTGACCTCAGAATCTCTCTCTAGAATCTATCTATATGTTCAGGACTAATTTATTAAAAGCCTGGCTGGCTGTTGCGGGCAATGAGGTATTGCAATACTTCAAGGGTTCTGTGAAAAAGGACTGTTGCCAACTTTGCTGACTGCAGTCAGCATTTTCTGAAGATCATAGGAAGTGAAAATACAAAATAAGCATCCTTCTGATTCACATAAATTTCCCCAAAACTGCTTGCTTCCAGGTATTTTTCATTATCCAGCAACTGCACACCTTAAAATTTGAAATAAAATATTAAAAATTAATATCTTCCACTAGGTTATGATACTTCTTCTCTGTCACACAAAATAGATGTCTAGGAAATATTAGTTCTGCACACTTAGTAGAGATGCATCTCAGGCTATGAAGATCTTGTCTATAAAAGTCTACTTGCCTAGGAGCACAGCCTCATCTGAAAGTACTCAAAGAACCACCCAATTAGAAAGCTATCAGTATTAAAAATTTAAATTTTCATTCAGTTCAAAGATCAAAAAATGGTAACTATTGACTCCAGGGCCTGATGCAAAGACACAGTTTGTCAAGTGCTTTTAGACAGATCTATGTCTTGTGTTAACACAATGCAATCAGGTAGGCTTCTGCGTGCTGCTCAGTTTGGTACCTCACTCATAGGCTCACTTTGTAGTTTTCACGTTTTGCTAATACATGGGACAAACGATTCTCATTCTTGAAGCCTCAGAATTTGTGTTACATTTTTCATCCCCTTTGGGCAAAATGGTTGGGTGAGGAATCAACCTAACATCTTTGTGAAAGGAGAGGCAAGGGAAAAAAAATTAAAAGGAATCCCAGAACTTTTTTCTAAGTCTTTACTTCTAAAAATGCAGATAAGCTTTTGTTAAAATAGGTCAGCACATCAGCTACTACTTAGTCTGCAAAATGGAAATCAGGAATGAGTATGGAGGGTTTCTACATTGCAACCTTCTCAGAAGACTTTGAAAGGACTCCTCATAGAAATGTGCCTGCTTTCTACCCCAGAGACAAGTAGATTATAATGCTGTGTGGGGCTTATGAGGATACCTCCTCTGGGATCCTATTTGGAAACACAAACGTTATCATGGAGGTATGAAACCAGCTCAGCTATTTTCCCTTAACAATCCACAAAAAGGAGTTATATGTCTGCTTTTTGATCCAGCTAAGAGAACAAGGGAAACACGTTGTATGGAAAAAAAATTTAAAATAAGCTCTCCCCCATTGTCCACAAAACCTGGAGCTGGGTATAAAGACCAGAGTTTAGGTTTAGGCGTTAGGCTTTGCAACAGGAGAATATGCCCCTTTGGCATCTCATATGACCTTCTCTGAACTTTCACCCAGCAGTCATCGACTAAGTGCACTGTAATGAATTAGGGGGAGGATGGGGAAGAAAGAAAAAAAAGTTTCTTCATTGGTGGCTACGTGGGACTATATTTAAAGATAAGTAAGCAGTTCTTTCCATATGTTGAATGGCATTCATGATCTGCATGAGCATTTGCTTTTACCTTAGACAGTCATCAGGAATGTGCTGGCAAATATCACAGGCAGAAAAATTGCTGGAAAAACTGGTCAGGGATTTCTATTGTTCAATGTGCTTTAACTGTTCTTTGCTGTAGCTCTTTTAATTAAACGTTCTTACTTTGGCATCATGGTGCTCCAATTTTACCAGAAACCATGATGCTAAATATACCATATATATTATAAGGACACAATCTAAAACATATTAGCACAGTGGTTGCATCCTTAAATGCCTATAAGTTACAATGTGTCAGAAAATCTGGGTTAAAAGGGTTCCAGAACTGAAGCCTAGTCAAAAGGAAACAGCAAGAGAGCTTTATTTTACTGCCTGCTCTGACAGGTCACTGGATTTTGATTATGCAGACAGATATGGTATTCATCCCCTTGATAATGAAAGGTGGGTGGCTGGCTGGAAAGAAAAGGCACGCAAGACGGCCTTTGGTCATTGTCTGTGCTATTTCTAGTAATCCTCCTTGCTGTCTAACTCGTGTTCAGGAAGGATTTGGGCCCGTGGGGTAAATGGAATTGAAATCCCTCAAGAGGAAAAAGTGATAAGGAAACAATGTGTACTTGCCAGCATTTTTAGGAGAAGATGTTTAACAAAAGAAGCAGCCTGTATTCTGTATTAGATTACTGCATCACTGACTGTATTGCTTTCACTGCTGCCTCACCACGCCAACAGAAGACAATAGAAGGACTGTTGCAGCTCTCCCAGCTCCTTGCTGAAACTTTACCAGATGGATTTGAATACCACTAATCAAATGTCATAATAATGCAAATCACTCACCATTTAATAAATATACATGGTATTTATAGGGAGATAAACTCTTAACCACATTTCATTTATGGTCTGGTGTGGGCTGGGAGAACACACATGGTATAACTAGGAGATGATCAACTGCTCTGTAACATACCCTTTTTTTTTTTTTTTTTTTTTAAAGATCTGCAAAGCAGATCTTAAATCAGATTTCCAGACTCTCCTTTCTCGCCTGGGTCCTGCATCTCAAACCTTCTGCAGCAAAGGACATTCACAGCATACCAGTTAATTCAAAAGAAATGTAACAGTTAAATTAACATTTTTTGCAACAGCTTCTTCTGTGACTTTAGCTTCCCAGGTGACAGGAGATAGGCCAAGGGGAAATGGCACAAAGCTGTGCCAGGGCAGGTTCAGATTAAATGTTAGAAAAAAAATTTTCACTGAAAGGACTGTCAGGGACTGGAACAGGCTGCCCAGGGAGGTGGCTGCGTCACCATCCCTGGATGTGTTTAAAAAAAGGGTAGATGTGGTACTTAGGGATATGGTTTAGCATAGGACAGGAACGGTTGGACTTGATGACCTTAACGGTCTTTTCCAACCTTGCAATTTTGTGATTCTGTAATGCCAGCTTACTTTATAGACCAGGCAAGGTAGTCCTCTGCTCTGCTCTCCATCCACCTTCTGTCTGCAAGAAAGATGTCTGGGCTTCATGGACAATAAGTTACCAGCTTTGAGTCAAAGCTTCTGAGGAGCAACTATTGATGGTCATGTTGGCACAGTGTGATGGGGCAGAATTTTGTATCCACCCTCATGCAATTTAAAAAATAAAGAAATACACTGTCCACTTATGGACGGACACATCTGAGAGTATATGAGTCTTCAAAAGTGGAGAAGCTGTGGGCCAGCTAAAGTAGAAGTGGTTCCCTTGTGCTCCAAAGGACCAAATGGACTTCAGGCTTGTTCTTACCATGGTCTGGTGCCCTCCACCTTCACTCAACACCTTTACAAATGGACTGCGCTGGTTTCACCACATTGCACCTGTTCTGCGATGGCAGAGGCAAAACACTGGGATGCACTTCCAGCATGGCAGTGTGTGGAGCTCAGTTTCCCACATTTATTTATCTGCCCAAATCATCTCAATCAGTTTTACAGTTGTTTAGCTCCAACCACTATAGACTGTGACATTTAATATCAAACGCTCTTCCAACATTCCCACATTAATAAACACAAACAGTGAATCGTCTCTGTTGTAATGATGATTTCTGGCATCATTTAAAAGTGCATACTATTGTGCCAGTATTAAGAACTGGTGCAGCCTCATGCAATGCTGGAATATATATCCAAAAACTAATTTACTTGAGTTGTAATGTTAGGATTATCCGTCTGTCTTTCATGACTGATGCTTCATTTGGAGAATGCTTAATGTTTTCTTGTCAATGAATGTTAACTCGAATTATTCCAATCTGTTTACTTTGTCCCTTTCTAATAAAAACAAATTATAATTAAAAAGAAAAAAAAAAAAAAGAAAAAGAAATAAATGCAACCAGCATTGAAAACCTAGTATGACAGCATTGTGTAGATTTTTCTGCTCTTAAGTCCACATCAATAAGCTATTTAACAATAGGAGAACTCTCAATGGGAGACCAACAGATGAAATTATAGTAGAGCTGAGCCTCGGACGAAATTTTTTTCTTTGCCCATGTAATTGCATGCAGCCATCCTTGTGTGAAATCCCCCATCAGATTACAGGGTTTGTTGTATGTAAATTGAGGACTAAATGCTTGGTAGCACCTTTCAGCTCTGCAATGCTGGAAATTAGTTTTTTAATAGGAAATTAGATTAGTAATATTTTAGTCAACAAAAATGCAGAAAATTTCTGCATAAAGATGAGAAAATTATTCATGCAACCTGACTTTAAAGAAACAAGAAGGAACAGTTGGAAAATTCTGTATACTACTATTCATAAAAGTTTTGTGCATTATTTTTTAAACAAGGAATGGGATATTCAAACACAAATTATTTCTACTTTGCTGGCTGTAATATGAACTGAGCTGTTGGGTAGGAACAGGTTGTATAATTTAATGGATTCTATTTTTAATCTGATTTTATACAGTTCTCAAAGTAAGGAACAATATGTAGAAAATTACAACAAACTCAGTCCAGATTATAAAATACACTTTTGCAAACCATCAACCAGGCACTAAAACAAGCCACCACCATTACCAGTCCCTGTTTTGTAGCAGTTGATTAGATTAACCCTCGGTGAGTTTCAGAAACTTAAGTGAGAAAAGACTTCTTAAACTTCCTCTGTGAATGCAAAAGGAGTTCCTTTAGCCTTCCTTTATAGCCCATAGCTGAGCAAAAAACTGGTCATGTATTAATAAAGCATCATTAATATTATTTATAAACACATTTCTTAAAATGAAAGAAAGTTTGGGCTGGCCCACAGGGCACAGTCTGAATGTGCTGAAAGAAATGAGGGAGAAGTGTGTCTTGGGTAAGAACCAACAGATGGCTGGAAGAGTGAAACAAAATGTACATCATCATTAGACACAAAGGTTTAGGCAAAGACATTCCTGTTCCTAAGAGCTTACTGGCTTTTAATAACCTGGCTACAGTTGAAGTATTACGAAGCTTTTGCACTGAGCCCTAAGGAAGATATAAAATGTATTGGGTACCCAGAAGGGGTAGAGGGTGGGTCTCAGCCTTCAGCAGGTTTTAAGTGGGAATAAGAATTATATTGCTTGCACAGTGAGAACTAAATGTCTTCTCCAGCTTGCTGAACATGAAGGTGATAACTGTCCTGGGGTCCTGGCAGAAGGCTGTAGCTCCTCAAAATCTCTTAAAATTCCTCTGGATAGTTCTTAAACTTCAAATGGTGACCATGGGAATGTATTTCATATTTCCAGAAGGAAGAGAGCTCCTCTCCCTCCCCCTACAAGAGCTTTGAAGAAGTAGTCCCTTAGTTAAATGAAGAGACCTGAGGAACTCATTTTAGCTACCAAATGTAGCAAGTTCTCAGCTATTACTGGTTCCAGCAATATGCTCTGTACTTAAAATTGAGAATATTGCTGGGACTAGGAATACATCAAAAATGGGATAGTCATGCACCTGTTGCAAAAATCCATATAAATCAATTTCTAAGCAGCTCCTTTCACACTAAACACCCGCCCCCTCCCCAATATTTACTACTAGTTACTGCCAGCTATAGTATTCTGTTCTATATAGGATAAAAACTAACTGCAGACCTTAGTCCCATGGACTGACAATCTAAACACACCCCAGGGAAACCCACAGAGGAAACCACAGAGGAACAATACAGTTGTTTTACTGGTTGTGTTGCTAATTCACATCTTACGAGCTACACAATACAGTAAATCTCTGCGAGGGTCATGAGTTTTGCACTGAGGTTACTGCCAGCTGTTTTGCCCCTTTTTTATGCATTTGGAGCATAAAGAGGAAAAAAAATAAAAGGCAACTACCAGCAGCTGTACTGGTGACAATAATTAAGGAAAAATGGAGATTGTTTCTGCTCATATTTTGCTACTCTCCTTCACTCTTCATTTCTTTCCATATTTTTATAAGACAAAGATTACTCAAACAAACAAGTGGATTAAAATCGGATAACTGCAGCAATTATCACTGGTTTCTGTCATCCTTCTCTCTCATTCTAGACCTTAGTTGCTGTAAAACATGCAGCTGAAAACAGTATTTCAGGAGCCAATTTGCAAGAGAAGAAGGTCCTGGCATCCTTTGGAAGGGCATGAGCAGCCATCTTTAAACCACAGTCACGTCTGCTTGAGCTCTGAAACCATCAGCCATTCAGACAGAGAGTGATACTTCTAAAGAATTTTTTTTTTTTTCACAGTAGATAGCATGCAGTGGGCATAAATATTTTCAAAACTTCCTTAACTTTTGTTTCTTTTTCCTCCAAAGCTCCTGGGCTTGATGTTTTTCTTCATCTCGCTCAGACAGTACTCTGTACGGTCTCTACAACTGCCTGGGAAGTGTGTGCTGCACATAGAATAGAAATCAAAGCCATAGTCTTTAGTCTGCTTTTGTGTAATCCCAACTCAAGCTTCCTGTCTCGGTTTTTAAAATGTGATTAAAGTGTAAATTACAAAAGATAACACTATTCCCAAGGACAGAAAAATATTAAAATAAGTTTGCAAAGCTAAGAGAGAAATATCAATCACCGTCAAGAAGCAGCCTAGGATATGAATGAATTGCATGCCAGTTAGAGAAACAAATAAATGCAGCAGAATTAATCAGCAGATGTAAAAGAGTGTGATGCTGACACAAAATAGAAGAGATGTATGAGAGGGCATCAAACAATAACCATGTGCATCAAATCATCAGCTGGTTTCTGCACAGATGGAAAGAACTTGGAAGAAATGCTACAAGATATTTTGAAGAGGGTTTCAAGCAGGACATGAATTAAAGGCAGATGAATCTAATCTGTGCCTCTCTCACTTGCTCGCATGTACATGCACACAAAGAAAACTTGCTTTCACAAAGTCAGTTCCCCATCCTGGATTTCTGACCGTTGCTCTTCCTCCGCCAACTTAGGGCTGAACTTAAAACTGAGTCTGGAAGGCCAGGGTGTGGTGGCACAACAGCAGCATAAAAAATAGAAGATTCTTTTCTTCATTCACATTCCTGACAGATTCCTCACAACTTCTACGAACTGAGGACTCGGGAGTGAAGGATGTAGAAACAGTCAGGCACAGCAAATAGAATTAGGAAATATTTTGAAAATAGACTTGCAAGCCAGGACACACAATAGCCAAATTCACTTTAAGTCTCGACAGTGCAAGTTCAAAGGTTTGAATTACTCAAGAATATCCTGTGTTTAGCCAATACTGCCAATCTGACGCATCTCTTCCTTGTCTGGCCAAGGCTTTTTCCCTTCTTGACATACCCAGCACAGATAAATGCAATGTTACAGATGCTAATAAACAGAACAAATGTGAGGGAAACATCAGTAAGGCTTGGAAAGGCAAGCAATATATCTACAGTCATGATGTGTTTAAATCTTGTTTTGTTGTTCTTCTTGCTGTTTGCCAGCATTAAATGGCAATTGTACTTTCCGACCATGTTCAGCTGGGCTCTGCGCCATTTTGTGCTGTTTTTGATGGCAGAGTTCTCAAAGACATATATTTAACTATCTGGCCCATGCAATAACTCACTAGGGCTGCACTCATTTCCAAGGAGGCCCTGTAAGAAGAGGGGAAGCAGGCATTTTTAGAAAGGCAGCAGTCTTCTGCATAAGCAATATTCAACTTTCCCATGGAATTTCAAAAGCATTAACAAATTATTTTGATAAAATATCAGGGAGCTTTGCAGATGTTTTTTTTAGGTTTTTGACAGAGAAAAATGTGCAAGCTTTACACCCACTCCTGGATGTGGTAAACTCCCTTACAGTCTGTCCTATGACCATTCTTAAGTACACTAATGTTTCAGAGTTAATCTCATAATGGTAATGCGTCCACAAACAAATTACTGCACTAATGTGGTTAGCTCAATTAACTTTTGAATCTATTCACTAAGTAGAAGTAAAAGTCATTTTCTATTAAAACATCTCCCCTCTCACTTCCTTATCGCCCTTTGCAACTTATGGGAGTTAATATTAGAAATCCTGTCTATGCTCTGTCAGGAAGAAGACAGGATGATGAATCCAGAAAAAGACCTTATTCTTTGCTAACATAACACAGACGTGGCCCAAAGAGAACATCTGCCTTCTTTCATGAACACATCTAATTATGGTAAATTGTTAACACCTTGAAGAGGAGTTTCATAGAAGAGTAAACTTTAACATATGCCATTCTCACACGTAAAACATCCCATACTTTATACTTTCCAAAACATATGCCCTTTTTCCTACAACAGTTTATCAAAGACCTTCTTTTGAAAAGGACTTCAGCCTGTTTTCCATTCCTGTGCATGGGCTTTTTTGTGCTTGCAATTATTTGCCTGTCCAAATAATTCCATAGAAACATCAAACTATGTACTCTGGGAATGCAGTCAGGAGATGAAACACCAAGGCCTGCAAAACTGCAAATGCAATTATGTCCCCACTCACAAATGCACGCCCCCTCAACTTAGGTCTTGTGCAAAAGCATGTCTTTAGTTTATTTGGGCACCACCAAAAGATGCATGTCCACCTTTCAGGTCCTGCTACTCATCCCCTTGAGATCCCATATTAAACTTACAGTGAAAAACTTGACAGTATTATTGCCATGGCAACAGTCTGATGTCATGCATATACAGAATTATGATTGACATTCCTGCAGAATCCAACAAAAGGAGGAATGAGGAGAAGAGGGAGAAAACCAGACACAGTTCCAATACTAATGGGGGAAACAGAGTATCACTGGCACTATAAATATTGCCTAATTCATAAATCTGCCTTCTCCCATTTTTCACTATGTCAACATTCCAGTGAAGGGCTCTCATCAGATCCCAAAACACGGACTCAGAGCAGAGGGGGCTTCCTCACACGTGCCTAGATTTGACCAGAGAACAGCAGGTACCCTTCTTCTGCTGAAAGTCTCCCTGGGGAGAGGAATCCATGGTAATGCCCCAAATTTTTTTTGCCATAGCAGTTGTCTTAAGAATGCACCTTTTAAATGTCACAGATATGGCCTAAAATAACATGAGACATTAGACTGAGTGTTTTTTCCCTCTGAGGACAGTCTTCAGGGGTTCAGCTGGACTGTAAATCTTTTCTTTGCCCCCCAGTATTTATAAGTGCTCACAGAAAGACACACGCAAGTCATTAGGAATAGGATGAAATAACATCTGTTAAATATTTTTTTAACTCCATGTCTGCAGCAGTTCTCAAAAGTGTCTGTAGGCAACACCAAGACAAGGATGGAAACAGTCTTTTATTCTAACTTTCATATGTACATGGAAAGCCATTTTACACAGTTTTGTAAATTCTGCGTAAAAGAGCTACTGTCATCCAATGTCACTGTGCTTACACTAGTAACAACTTTTAAACATGGCATACATTATTAACAACAAAAACCGTTAACAAACAGGCATAAAAGACACAGATAAGTGTGCTGATATTTCACATATATTCTAGAAACAAGTTGGCGCAAAAATAAAATGTGCCAGTAAAAAAAAAAAAAGTTTTTTTAAAATCACGCAATACATGATTTTCTTTCTTGCTTTCTCTCTTTTCTTTTTGTACACGATATGCTGAGATCCATTCTCAAGCCTTTTCACATCAGGATTTGCAGGCACTTCAGCAACCCAGCCATATTTTTTACAATACATGAAGTTCAGACCAACAAACATAAAAACAACTGCTGCAAAAGAAATTCTCATGTCCCATATGCACATTCAAATATTACTCACTGCTAGAGCAATCCTTTTTTGCTTTAGTTATTTTTGGAAACTGACATGTTTTCAAGATGATGTGTAACAGTTTGTCTCCACTTGTCTCTCATTCATATACTTAAAGGTTTATTTTTAATATAGCATCACGATGCAATACAGTATATGGAAGCACAAGGCAATTGTCCACAGAGCTTCACAAATTGTAAAAAGAAGAAATTGTTTTCTTTTCAGAATGTTGTTTTTTGTGGGGTTTTGTTTTTTTTTTAATACAAAGAAAAACTTTTATTTCTTCTGCTCTTGCTTTAAGTCCTCTCTGAAATTTGCCTAAAGACAACTGTTTATCAGATGGCCATGGGATGATACCCTCCCTAGCTCTCTTTCAAGTGTCATATGACCAAATTAATTTAGAAGTAAGCAAAGCAGAACTCAGTTGTATGTTTGTTCATAATTTCCAATCTTTAATAAAATAGTAAAATATAGTTATCAAGGGCTTGGTTGTGACTGTATAAATAGTCTCTCTCCAGTTATTTCATTTGTAATGGACTGTGTATAAGATTATACAGGCAATTGTAACAGGATTCTCAGGATAACTGAAAGCTTAATATTGTTTTCCTCATGAGTCAGGATAAAGGCTTTTTTAATAAGCTCAGAGTGGGGAAAGAGAGAGAAAAAGAGTGCATATGTGCATAATAGGAGAAGGATAGTTTTTCAGCATATAAACACTTAAATATTGATCAACAAAGACTGATAATGAGTCCGCTATAAAGCATTTTAGAAACTGCGACTGAGATCCAGAGAAAAGCTAAGCTTTATCCACTCACGAGTGATAGGTAACCCTCCTCCTGACCCGAGAGAAATAAAAAAAGAACAAATTGATGCTTCCTTCAACCTCAAATTCATTAATTTTATGCCACAGAGCTCCATGTTGGTGTAGTAAGTCACTGCAAAGTAAAACACATTACAACAAATCCTAGTAATAAGCCACTGACAACTACTGGGCTGGGCTTTAGGACTCAGTACACAGGGGTGGCGTTGCTCTCTTCCGCTATGATTGTCAAATGGTGGAATATCCTTCCATGAATTCAACACTTGAGACAGAACGGCAAAGACATAAGGCCCACCAGCACTTTGCCCGTACTTTAAAGGCACTGAAACAGACAATGGATATATTCCTTAGTACCATCAGTTTAAAAAGTTTTCAAAATAGAAGTCTTTATACGAAAATGTTCCTTATTGCATGGTAAGTCGATCTTCATTTTCTTCACCTCAAGAATAAAATGGTCTTCCCTTTTCTGGTGTTTGCAATCTGTTCAGCCTCGCTACCTGAGATGGTGAAGGCGGTACATCTTGTCTGAAAGGACCTTTAGGAGGGGTATAATTAGGGTCCTGAATTTTCTTATATGAGTCATAGTTGCTAGGCCCTTCAGAAGAAGTTTTTTTTTTCAGTTGTTCTTTCCGCCTCTGCTCTTGGCGGAGCAGTTCTTGTGTTTCTAGCATTACCCTGGCATTGAAGCCATGTCCTCCCATGTAGCCATTCCTTGATCCTTGGTAGCTGGAATATCTGGGATTTTCCTTTGCAGTCTGGAACCCTTCGCCAGGGGGATAGCTCTGCTCCCAGGAGTCTTGAGATACAGAACTGGCGTTTTTTCTGCTTTGCCTAGAAATAAAAATAGAAGAGATTTTAAGATAAATGTGCTAGTTCCCCTTCTACTGTTATTGACAATAGTCCCTGAAAGGAAGGGTGCTTCTGAAATGCCAACAGACTTCCTCTCGCTACAGCATTCTCCAGATGCCCCGAAGAGACATCTTGCCTCTTTTGTTCAGACATTGCCAATAGAGTTGAACTGTATTGCTAGGCCTCTCCCGGAGGAATATGGCATGAAAACCCATCCAGTGCTACAATAACCGTCACGTACTTAACAAAAAGTGCTACAATTCAATTGCAGAAGGAAAGACAATACATATTGCTGTGTTTCCTAAGAAACTAGGTAACACCTAGCACTTGTGAAAGATTAGAATCTAGACTCACACTTGATTAAAAATGCGAGAGGCAAATCTTTAAAACACTTGTCCTAACACAGCACAATTTGGAGGATAAAGCTCGTTATTGATAGGTAGTTACACAGATGAAAGATTCTTCCTCCCACTTCCAGAACTAAGGAATTTCATGTTATCAGCACTGTTTCCCAGTTTGCTATAGCTTTCATAAAAGAAAAGGCAGAGATAACCTTTCTTGATGATTTTTTGGCTCCATGGGGTAGATAAATAAATCAAATACATACAGGAATTACAAAATCTTATCTCTTTTCACAATAAATCATCACATTATTTTCAAAGCAGATTATGGTTTTGGAATAGCTTTAATTTACTATCAAGCTGCTAGATGCTTTTATGAATTCCAAAAAAAGATTGGTGATGATAAAGTAAAACAATTTTGTGCTGCTGCAAAAAAGATACCCACTTTGAGATTAAAATTAGTGTATGAGAATCAAGCAGTAAAACAAAATATATTGCCACATTAATCAGTAAGAAAATCATTTAATCTTTTATATATGGCTTGTTTTTTCATGTCAACATACATGACTCAACGTGGCCTCATCCAATGAATATGCACTAGAGAAATAGGAGACCTTGAGAATTTTTCTACCATTAGTAAAAATAACAAGTCACCTAAGGTTTTTGCAACCTTCCTTCCATGCACATAACTTGAAAATTACCATATGCATCTTATTTCATAATAGTCTTTGAGACCTCTGGATGAAAACTGTTGTTCTGGATGGATGCAAACTATTACAGCATAAATTACAGCATAAGGTAAATTCTTATGCAAATTTTTATAGCTGTTCTCGGTATTCACATATCCAACTTTGCCAAATAAATTATGTTTCTGGGCCATGTTTTATCATTCCCTGGAATAAGAGCAAATTGAATGAACCTCTGTAGGCAACGAAACTGTCAGGTTCCTGATCTAGAGTAAGATAAGCTTTAAGTAGTAGAAAACTAACTTGGAGTTAAACATCGCTTTTACATTTTCACATGGGACAAGAGGATGACTAGTTGAACTGATTTTATTTACCGACTATTTTCTGGTACTTTTTCAAAATTAGTTGGCCCATTTTTATGGTCTTTCTGGGAAGATCCTTTAAAATTGACTCATGAGTTTATTTGCCTCAGTACTAATGATTTAAACGTACAAAGGGAAAAATACGGAGGCCTCTAGAGACTATACAAAATGCAAAGCAACAAAGCTGAAGAATGAAGCCAATGCACAGACTTTAATGATTACAAAGCCATAGTTGCAACATAAAACTTGGGACCTAAGTTTCAGAGATTTCTTTAAAAATCAGTGACAGAGTTTGGAACAATTTGTAAAGCTTGAGAACTGATGTCCCAGCTTGTTGTAGGGGTATTATGGTATTTATAGCACTCAGCTTTAGTCCAAGGTTCTGAAATTCTGTCTGCGCATACCCATAGTGCTCCAGCAAAGTCATTAAATTATCATTAATTACTCAGTAACCTGCATCACAAGCTTGCTAGTTTTTTCTCATGCTGAATACCACGTTGAGTGAACTTCTCATTCTTCTCAAAACAAGCATTTCTATGACCCAAAGCATTCTTTTCCAGATTTCTGTAGAATAGTTTTCACCCTACAGGTATTAATTTCTGCCACTGGAATGGCATTACAACTGACTTCCAACTTTATAATGTTGCCAGTGATTGGTCAGAACAGGGGAAGCAAGTTTTAAGAATCTGTTTCAAAACTAAAAATCCCCCCCAACTTAAAAGCAACACTAGCATCAATGGTCTTCTACTTGATCTGTGCATTGCTGGGACTAGCCAAACTGAAAGAGAAATTCTCAGGAAAACAATATGCATTAAATAGGTATGGTCACTTCAGAAGGAAGACAGAGATAAGAAGCAAAGGGAGTATCATATACAGTTAACAATCTGAGAAAACACAGTAACTTCATCTTCCTCTCCTACCTTCCAAACTTAACAGAAACATTCTACACTGAAAGGTGTTACAGCATATGTAAATCAGAGATATGTTTTATTTTTAAAGATGTCGGTAGGATGAGAGTTTGTGATTAGATGCCTTCAATTATGAAGCTTCTATTTGTTTCGAAAAAGAGTTATGTTATACTTGGTAAAATACTTTTTATAAAAAAATTTTATTTTCCACACTATTTCCACATGGAGCACAGAAAAATAACACAAGCTTATTGGAAGAAACAACCAGAATAGAGGGAAACTGACACGAACCTACAATGTAAAGGAGTCTCCATGTAACCATTGCCACTGATATGTGAAAATGCAAGGACTATTTGCATAATGCTTACCTATGACTGCTATCTAATTTTAAGTACAAGTTGGGTAAACTTCTAATAATTCTTAAAGCTAAATATCGAATAAAAGATGTTTTGCCCAAATGGCTGCAGATTTGCTTAGATAAGAAGTACATTAATTTTCACCATTCCATTGCTAATGACCAGGTAATTTAGACGAAATGTATATATTGGAAACTTGGAGGGCCTGATTTTTTTAATAGAGTTGCTCAGTTTTATATTCCTTAGTTTGAGGTCTTGAGATGCTTTTTTCCCTTTTACTTCTTTCTACCCAGTAAGGAATTAGGCAACAGAAAAAAAAATAGTCTGACATGTCAAAAGGGGACAACCGATGTCATGCTCAGGAGACTTTTGTAATTGCAGAAAATTAAACTGGATGGTGTCCCACAAAGAATAGCTTTGTTTTAATGTCTCAATTCTGTTGGGTGCTGTCGTCAAACCCCACTGAAATCAGCTCTGAAGTAATTCTCCTAAAATAAACAGCTACCACATGCTCTCACTTAAGAAATTTTATGCTTCTTCCACACTGAATACATTCCACCTTATATTAATGCTAAACAAAAGTGCCTGCACTAAATACAACATTTTTCTTCCACAAACGAAATTAGCTCCAGGCTCATGTACACTGAATAGCTTCAGACAGTTGCCGTACCTGGGTAACGAGCTGTACTGCCGCTGCGCCTGCTGGAAACTCTCTCTTTCTTCTTGCCGCTGCCGCTGCATTTGAACCTCTACTGATACCGAGTGCCTGCCACTCTGTGAGTACGTCTTGGTGCTTGGCTACAAAATAAAAATGAAAATGTTTTAAACAAAACAGACACACAGACAGAAGAGGGCTATCATTTAAATTGCTATTGTACACATGCTTGTCTCAACATGTGGTTCAATAGCTCTTTCATAACAATTAAGGTGAAATTCTGACCCATAACAGGGGCCTGTGCTACAGATTCTTTTTCTGATCTGCCATTTGTGACCTGTATCAGGAAAATATTGGTCCGGAACGGGCTGTGCTTTTGTAATAACACTAAAATTTAAACTAAGTCAGCAGAACAAATCTTCAGGCGCTGTAAGTTATGATTGCAATGCTAAGTTTTATGTCCCACTGTGGATCAGAGGGAGGAGGGAGCACAGCAGCTCTTTTCAACCTCACCAGTACTCTCAAGCGAAGCTCTCCCTTAGTGGAGCCATCCCATTTTGGTTCTGACATGCACCACTTGCTTTTCTCAGAGACAGGGAAACATTTCCATGTTCAATATCATCAAGTAGATAAATTTAGCAAGTCTCTTGTGGACAATGAAGAATCCCCTATCTCTGAGAAGGATTTTAGGTAACATCTTAACGAGATGACAATTTGAAACTTTGAAGCCAATAGTAAGAGCACCTGAAAATGGATGGCCTTTCTGGGAATACAGAACATTACCAGTCAAGATCTGCCCACATGGCTGGATTCAAACTTCAGATTACAAAAAAGTTTGCTTTTGTAGAGGTATCAGTTTGCATATTACATTACTTCCCAATTTTATGATTTCAATTTGTAAAACAGGGTGTCACAAAAGTCAAAGAATGTTATGGTCTTTTCTCGTTTTAATAATAAAGTTTCACCTAACAAAGAAACAGAACACTATATTACCTCCTTAACATTATGAATTTTATTCAAATCATGTAAGTCTGATCACTGGGAGGTTAGGGAGCATAACCAGTGGTCTGAGTCTGGGACCGAAACAGGGTGTCTCAGACTTGCTTTGGCTATAGCACTTTTTGCTGTTTATCTGTGTCTCCCCTCAAAACAAACTTCTTTTAGTTTTTTTCCATTATAATAGATATTATAGATTCTAGATAGAAGAAAGGTATCGTAATGGCTGACAAACATCTGCAAGATAAAAGGCTTTTCAAAAGCTTCCTATGTTGAAGACAAGTTTTAGAAACTACAAAGCTGTCATTTGTGACATAAACTTCTCCTTTGTCTTTCTATATAGTGAAGTACCTGCAGGTAGCCAGAAACACAACAAATTTGAAACAAGTGTACAACCTTTAGAAACTTCATTTACAATAACAATACACTTCAGAGAGAGCATCAGTCTCAGCTCAGAATTTGATACAATTTGGTGAACAACTGCCTTTCCCCTTAAGAGAAGATTATTGTGCAAGGGAATCAGAATGTGAAAGGGAGA
Organism: Laterallus jamaicensis coturniculus; assembly: GCA_022605575.1. NCBI lineage: Eukaryota > Metazoa > Chordata > Aves > Gruiformes > Rallidae > Laterallus > Laterallus jamaicensis. The sequence goes on along the minus strand of JAKCOX010000059.1, from coordinate 2,530,329 downwards.
CTATGAGTAACAGAGAACTTACTTGTTTAAGAGGTGCCTTAATGCAACATTGATGTCAGCTTCAGAACAGATTTACTCTATAAAAACCTCAGTAAAACAGCATTTCTAATGAAAAATGCTTTAGGAATGGTACGATGAAGCAACACGTTGAGAAAACAGAATCGTGTGTCAGCCTTGTGGGAAATTTTCTTAGAAATGAATAAGCTGTACATATGTATGTCCAAACCAACAACCCCCATGGAGATTCCCTACTATATTAAATAAGGGCAACACATACAGAGCAGTGTTTCAGTTATTGCATATGTCAACATTTCTAACTTTCTTGACTTTATTGAGAGTCTTCTGACATTTGGTATTTTATTGAAGGGCTCAGCTTATGGAAGTGAGTGATTACCTGAAAATCACAAGACTTACTTGTGAATTCTCTCCAGTGTGGTTATAAGTAGTTTACAGAGAACCAGAGGGAAACTTAGAAATTCCCATCTCAACATCTCTACAAGGAATAAAAGCATTTAAAGTAAGATTTTAGGGCAAATCTCATTTAATGGGTTCCACTTTAGCAATGTTGGAAGCGTGCATATAGTTGGGAAAATACACTTATGTCATATGTGATAAAGTAGTAATCATAGATAAGATATGAAATCAGAATTGATTTTTTATATTTGAAAACACAGTTTCACTTATTTTTTCAGTTCACTGTAAATATATCAGAGTAAAGGATTTTGCAGCACAGGGAATGGTTAAACTATCAAACAGGTGGAGCTAGAATTGAACTGCTGCTCAGCTGAGTTTTGTGCCAAGGCACTAAAATGCATCATGTAGAAAGCATGCAGAGACACACATGTGCAGAGAGCAGAGAGATGAAGTTACCACAAAAGCCTTCACTAAAGAGACAGAGGCTTTGAAAGTCTAAATGGACTGTAAGTGGACTAAAATCTAAACATAGCTTCAGAGATTTTTTTTTAAATGCACACAGGAACCAATGGCTAAATAGAGGCAGGGGCTACAACGGCTGTCTGCCCGTTGTAGCTCATGCCCAGAATGACGGGATCTGAGGAGTCAGATCTGGATTCTCAGCAGCTCACAAAGAATTTAATCTAATGGATGACGTTTATAATTTGATGGGTCTAAAGGCAAACATCTAAAATCCATTATCTGATTTTCTAAAGTATGAGTACCTGTATGCCCTGTTAAATTAAGTGGATTTGCAATACTTAACTAAGCTGGAAAGGATACTTATTTAGAGTCCTGTCTGCATGTTGTTCACATCTACAATAAGCTATTCATATAATTGAATTTGCTATCTGATTTCAAGCATCCAAAAATATGGCAATGAGACATAAAAATACTCTGTATGTAATCATGTATTCCTTAACATGACATATACACACAGACACAGGCGCATTCCGCCATCTTCTTAATGAAAATTACTTTCTTTCAAATCTTTTCATTAAAAACCTCAGCAATGCCATACTGAATGCCCTTGATACATGGTTATGATGTTAGGAAGACTTCGCATGTTGCTTTTTGGATTCCAGTTCAGAAAAATACAAATCCCCATACAATGATCCATATTTTCAAAAAGCTTTCTCAACAAAAAATACCTATTTTTGAAGACCTTAGTCTTCAAAAGGTAATTGGTAATTTTGTCTCGGTCTCCAAGGTACACTACTTTTATACATATGTATTTCTATAAAATATATACACAAACACACATCTATATACATGGATACCCTATTTATGTCAGCACAAAATGGAGGTAATTTAAAAAAAAAAGCTGAATTATTTTCACATCTTTCAACAGCAACAAAAATGTTATAAGGAATACATATGACACAGTAATTTTAACACTGACACCAACACAAGGCTAAATACAATTATAACAACCTGAAATCATCCAGCAAACCTGGCAACAGCTCAGTCTTCACAGTGCAGATTGATAAGAACTCTGGCCTTGTTTGCAGTGAGATGTATGACAAGCACTGACCTTTTAAATCAGGATGCAGTCAAGGCCACAATAACAACCAAGACTACATTATACAAATAAATGTATGTTCGTGTCTTCCACAATACATTTAAGTGGCAATGATAGTTATGGCATTCAGCATTGTTAAACAATAGCCAGCATGTAAAACTGTGCTTTTAAGATATGTGAAGTTACACAGCTCTCCTTTCAAAGGGGCATTAATGTAAAAACAGGGCTGCAAAGTTAAAAGTTTCTAGATTTTTCACTTTACACAAAGAGCATATTTTCATTTCATAGAGAGTGTACCCACCCAACTGGTCAGGTTGCCCTGACCACCATCAGAAGTAAAGGGCAGCATGTTTCAGTGATCAAGGTCTCCCCTCTCTCTCTGAGCTATGCCTGTGTGGTTTCCTTCCCTGCCGGGAGGCATTTCTGCCCACGGAGGGTAGCTCTGCATGGTGGCAGCACAGACAATTCAGGACTGGCACAGATGAAAGTTCCACAGAATTAGATCATGGGCATGAACCAAGGCACTGGGGTTTCAGGGAGATCCAACCCCTTAGGTGACATGAGATCCACCAGTTGTGGTGACACACCTATCTCACAGCTGACTGTCATAGGGAGAAACTGGGAAAAAATGCTTGCTCAGAGTCATAGAACTCTTTGGGGCTGACAAAAAAAAAGAATTCATTGGGAAAAGTCCCCTAGTATTTTCCCAGTTATGAAAAAAACCCTATTATTTAATATCAAAATAGATGTACTATTTTTTTTTCAGATTAAGCTCTGTGTTCAACCGAGAAGTTTCAACCTCACCTGGGGAGTTGGTAGACGTGAGACCCAAAAAAAGCCTGCAGTTCTTAGAGTTCAGCAGTCATTAGAAATAGATAAGATTAAATGACCTTGCCTGGGTTATGTGTAAATGTACTTGGAACACATGACAGACAATCCAGTAACTGTGTATATCAAAATTCAGCCTGATAAAAACATTTAATGGTTCTAGGAGATTCCCTTGAAAACTATTTTTACTTCCATCTTCTTGTTTATGTTGCTACGGTGAACAGAACATAGAGCAATACATCTTTTAAAAATTGCCAACAGGTATGTGTGTTAATTCAAAAAACATATAATAAAAGAACCCCATCCTTTCTGTTCATCTTTCTACGGTGCATATGTAAGGAGCTGAATGGCATGGTACGGGACTGAGATTTCTACTCTGCTGCTCTGTACAGCAGCAGCAGTAAGAAAATCTGTATGGCAGAAACAAACCATTTAGCACTGAAATTCAGCCTAGCATATTTGTATAACTATATATATATATAAAATTATAAATATTTCTGTTTACAAACAACTTATTTAATTTCTTATTAAAATATTCTATTTTAATTTTCTGTTTCACATAAATTAGTATATTGAAATTCATGTGTGTGTGTGTGTGTAAGTTTAAAATAAAAAAATAATATTGGAATCTAAATCTTGGCAAGAAATTGCTGGCGTTTCATTAAATTATTACCAGGTTTGATACAGGGTGGATATTAACTACACAACTTGAGAGAAATTACCCATAGTGAGGCTGCTCTGCATAACTTTGGTTTCCTCTCGGAAAGAGATTGGGGTAGGAGAAACAGCAATTTAGCTCCTAGGGTTCTCTTAGTCTACTGCAATGCTCCACTAGATATTGTCTAATATCTTAAATAAAATAACCTGAAAGACACTGTTGAAATGATTCATAATAGAAAGAATTAATATACTACTTTCTAATTAATGTGTTGAGTAATCCTGAGTAATTTACAGCCTGATATAAACTTTGCAATGTTTGTTTTGAAGACAGTCTGCTGTTAATTTTTCCAGGTAAACTAATAGGTTACAGTTGGAGTTACAGAGATAAAAATCAGGCTTTTGTTTTTCTAGAAGAGTTTTAAATTATTTAGAATTCATTATGGCTTTGAATACGTCAAGGACTTGAATACAGGGATAAAAAATTAGTACCATAAACAGGTAAAAAAGATTTTGTTTTTCTTTAAATCTGTGTTATAGACAAGATCTACACACCAACAAACAGCAGAAGAAATAATCATAGTCCCTACATTTTCTGAGCATTTATCTATCAGACCATGCTAGGTCGTCTGGAGTCTTTTCTGTATAAAAACCATGCAGGCATATACCTTTCAAAAATTTGTGCGTGCAATGAAAGCTTTGCTCAGACAAGTCAGGTAGTATATTTATTTTGACTTAGTTAGCTGTTATCTTAAAAAAAAAAATAATTATTTGACTCCTAAATATTTAAAGTAGGGTTTGCTCAGGGCTCTCTCAATGCCAATTTTCTCCACCCCTTTAAAGAGATCTGGAATGGCTGGAGAAGAATGATTTTCTGAATGGAATGTGCCACTTTCCATTTTCAGAACAGATTTTTTTTGTTAAAGATGAAGAAATAAAACAACTTTTGTACCTCCTGCATCTTTTTGCTGTGTTGTTGGTTTGGTGGAGGTTTTTTAATCATCACTGTGCTTCTACAAGCAGGACTGGTAAGCAGTTGTAGTGTTTTCAATTGATTTAATATGCTCTCTTTTTTTAATTATATTGTTCACTCCCGTGACATTTAGGGCTGTAATACTGTGGTTTTGTAATTGAAGGTGGGGATCTGTTAATTAAGATGTGAGTAGACAAAAATACAAGATATGGAACAAATTAGAACCAAAATCCCCTAACCCCAGGACTGGTGCAAGAAGGATAAACCTCAGCAGACCCAATACTACCCAAAAAAGGACTAAACCAAAAGACTCAACTTTGGAACTGAACAGAAAAAAAAAACCAACAAAAGAATCCTGCACTGGTATAAAAATGTCATAGCAACAGCAAGAGCCTTAAATATTAGCAGACATACTGTGATTCCATGCAATTCTACATGCCCGGATACACATTTCTGCAAGGTCTGACTGGAATTAACACCAGCAGGATTAAAATGGATTAATCATACTTTATGTTATTTTTCTTTTTTTCCCCCATTTTCATCAGGCATACAGTACTGTCCTTGAAACCCTCTTGTACCTTGCTTTTTAAAACATGAAAAATGAAAAACAGGCAAGAGGAAAAAAATTATGAAGTCTGAGAAAGTTTTCTTAAAATAGACAAATGCAAAAGCCTTTTCCATAAAGCTTTGACTCAATTGCAGAACCAGTGGGTTTTAGAGATGTTGCGACAGTTAGTCAGTTATTAAACCTTAACAGTGTGTCATTCAAATGGCCTTGAGGAGAAATGTTATGCTGCTTAATAGACGGTGTCATCTCATTCCAGTGCTATCACTTTTTGTGTCTGTTAAACTGCCTGATGCTCTATGAGCACTCGTAGGCAGTCAAGTATTTTGTTTACTAGCAGGGCAGCCACAGCCGGGTAAGAAGTCCAGCTCTGTCGCATTGCTCATCTACAGAGAAATAACCTTCACCTGATGGGAACAGACAAAAAGGGATGGGCTCAGGCGCCGCTCTCTGCCACGGGTTTAGTTCAGAGCCAGCGTGATGTAGTGCTCTAACATACCAAGATATGGCTCCAACCTCTGACTGAAGGTATTTGTCACAGGTAACTGGACTTCTGTTTCACAGGCCATTAATAGTCCAGGATGGATTGGAGTTCGTGACATGCACAGGATCGCTTTGATAATATATTATTTGGTTTCTGAGTTATTGAGCTCCTCTGAAAATCATCGGACCTGCCAGATTTCCATCAGTATCCATTACTTACCCTGCAAACTTTGTGTTCATTTACACTTCCTCAAAGTAACCAACAGTCCCACATCACATCAGCACTTTGTTCCCTATCCTCAACCCTCCCATCATCTCCTTAATGAGAAATGCAAGCCACTTATCGCCTCGTAGCACACACTTCTTTGTGGATGGTGCTTTCCTCTCTTCCTATCCAAACCAGGTCAGAGTTGGCTGCTGTCATACAGCTCAGAGGCTTCTCTAGGTGCAAAGCCTTTTGTGTAAGTAGACAGCCAGACCATCTCCCTGAGGTGAAAACACACTTTTCAACAACAGTCCACGTACAGGTGCACTTTTCACCGCTGTGGTTGCAACCAACAGCTTACAGATGGAGAAGACTGAGATGTTGCATGCATTGGAGTATTTTCCTGCATAGGTATTGTAAACCACTTCTGCATTTTTTTGTGTCACTGATATTTATTAATACATCTGGATCTATTTTGTGAGTCCATCATTTTAGGCTAATATGTTAAAGTAATACTCTTTAAGAGAGAGGGTTACGGTTCCTTAACACCAAAATGACTGTGAACTGCTGAAATGGATGAGATCATTGCGTTATCCTTTCCAAGCATTGTGATCTTGAAAGGTTGGAGCATATGATGGAAAAAAAAAACAAAACCCAGAAGATTTAAAAATACTCCGGGTCTTTTTTTTTTTTTAATAAGTACATATCTAAAATAAGACATTTGGTCACCTATGTATTTAATGACAGAACAGCTTCTACAAAAGCAACAATAAACTTCAGAATTAATATTAATACATTAAGCTGAATTAATCACTTTGAGCTCATTTGCATGATCTGTAGAGGGGGAGTAAACAGAGAGATCCCATTTGTTTGAATAAGTGAAAAAGGAAAGGTCAATGTTCTGACCCACAATTTAGGAAATTATTCCATTCCTAAGGTAATCAGCCTGTCATCCAAATAATTCCCTCCTCGCTCATTACAAGAAACTATAATAAAAGCCAAGTTGCCTGTCTAAAGTTGCTATGGCATTTAGATATACAACAATTTGGCCCATGACCTTCAGTAGTTAAGTTCCCAAATCTACAAGAGTGCAAGTTTTTCTCATATGCTCTTTTCCCAAGAATGCTGCTCAAATCTCTCATTTGGAGACAAAACAGCAGTTGATATGCATCATGGAAAGTACTCCTACACCCAGCACCCTTTCCCCAAAAGCTGCTACACTGTAACTGTGATGAGCTATCACATTATCTTCACCACATCAAATCGAAAACATCTGCTCATAAAATAAATGTTTGGTTTATTTATTCAATTTCAGAGAAGGTTAGAGGCATTCCAACATGGGAAAAGAGAAGCTGATATCCTGAAACAGTATGTTAAGCAGAGTTAGGTCATTTAGGGATACATTTACCTTTGCTCCTCTCCATGCTGCATGTCAAAAATACCACAGGTTCAAAGTGGTGAGTGTAAGCCAGATGAGGACACAAAGACACAACAAAAGTAAAAAAATCATCTATATCCATAATTGGCAACCAAAGATGATATATGCATTGAGATGTTTCCTAGCTTGTGTTCAGTGATGTCATACACATGGATGCTGATCTTTGGCTATTTTCACCTTAGTCTCGTGTGCATTGTAATGCTAAGTAACAATAACTCATCAGCTACACTCATTTCAGATCTGTGAGAAATTCTATTGCAGTCATCACACAGCTCCTGCTTTTTTGGGGAATAAAAGTCCACCGCCTTCATTGTGGAATTTTAAACAAAAATACACTAAAATATTTGTCCCATACTTAAAGGATCCTGATTTAGGATATGTAATTGGTTAAAAAGCAACACTGATTCATTCAATTATGTTAAACAAGATAAGCACATGGATTTACATAATTGTATCACATTGCTAGATCAGACTGAACAGGATTTAAATGATCAATTAGGACATATATCTTGAAACAACTGTCTGGGCTAATGTACATGGCAACAGGGTACTACTGTGAACCATGCTATTACACATATCTATCTCTCCTCTTTTACTGTGCAGATACATAGCTCTTCCTCTTAAGGAAAAGAACTAATCACAGTGATATTGCTTCAGAGAAAAATGCTGTTTACAAGGTTACATGTTATCCCTATTTATCGTTAGTATATGTTTTATTCTCATTTTTCCTAGAAATTTTCAGAATATGTGCCTTTGAGGAAAAAAAATCTGAGTAGTAACTCACAGAGCTGAGGGTCTAAACACAGAGCAAACAATGCTGTATGAGCACAGGACAGATGGCTGAAGAAATTTAAAAATTGAGTAAGCATCAGTGAACCAAAACTGGGATAACAGAAAGGGCAGAAGTGTGGAGGACCCCAAACCTACATCAGTCTGCACCCGACTGGCCCAGGGACAGTGTGCAGCCAACCTTTCCACATTTGATGGATTCCACACTTACCCATGGTTGCTCAAAACTATAAGTACGTCTCCTGTCTTCCACGTCCTCATCTTGCTTTGCTTGCTGAAACTCTTGTCTCAGGCGCTGTATCCGGTCATGATTGTTAGGGGTCGATCTGTTGCTAAAAGAAGGATGGAAATGATCAATATACATGGGAACTGCCATCTGTGACTGTAATTTTTTAGCATGGAATTGCTACTACAGTGCAGGAAAACAGACTTAAAAATAATTTCCAAGCATTTATTACAAAGATCTTTAGTTTTTTAAAGATGATTAATGCTGTTTGACTTTTAAAGAAACTTTAGATGACGTAAGGGTAAGACGAATGAGACTATTCCTAAAAATCTTCAAAATTTACTGGCATCTTTTCAGTCTATGTTACTTCTAGAAATAAAGAGCATGTGTTAATGTCAGACTTAACATAAAGGGAAATTAAGAGAAAAGCATGAAAAATACTTTTTACCAATCAATAAACTGTGGGACCGTTGGAACTTCATTCACATCAAATTCATTACAATGTCTGAAGGCCCTACCTACATAAAATTTGATTATTTTCCCCCAATCAATAAGAGCCTGTCACCCCTTAGTCCTGTTTTTAACAAGTCTTTTAAACTGATCAGTCTTGAAAGCATTAAAAGGCTTGTGCACAACTAGAACACAATCCATTTGACAGTCCTGCATGTGGGAATGCATCCAGGCAGCAGATGGGTGCTGGCCAAAGCCCTGCAGACACTGGTGGTCTGAGGAGGGCTCAGCGCCAGATGTACCACCACAAAGCATCACACCCAGATCCGAGAATTCTTCAAAGCTGTCAATTTTTCCCCAGTGCCTATCACAGGTAACCCCCTCTCCATAGTGCAGGTTTAGGTGAAAACACAATGAAATACACAGAGGAGTGGCTTATTTCACGGCGTGGAGGGAAAGCGGATATTTATTAATCCTGTTGCCATTTTTCCAGCTGCATGGATTGCTCTGGACCCCTACAACCTCCACCATACTTCAGACACATTAATGTGGGAATCACAGGAAGCCTGACAAACAAATATATCAAGACTAACCAGAAGCCTTTTAATCTTTTACTATGGCCTTCTTGAGTCCTGCGCTTCATTGTTTATTTCAAAAGAGCTGATGAGGAACGGTCAGCTATTTGTTTCAGAAGAGAAGTCTGCAGGGAGACCACAGAAAGCAATTCCATAGATTCTTGTTCCCAGGGAACAATAAAACACAGTGAATTTATATCCCATCTCTTCTCTCATATGAAAAGAGATGATCCTGGAGTCCATTTGTGACTGTTTTCAATGTCTTTTGGGACTGGTAGGTGCAGCGGATTGGAGGCTGTTGGCATTTGAGATGGCACCTCCCTCTTTTCAGTGCCATCAGAGGGAGCGTGGCTGGCCAAACAGAATGATTAGCATGGCTCTAGCAAAAAACAAATTGCATTTTTTTATTTTCTTTGAAAACAAAGGCAGAGAAAAGGAAGGAATTTGGGAAAATTATTTCTTTCACTTTTTTTTGCAAATGGGATATTAAAAAAAACCCCCACCTTTATTTACAGGGTAGCTCAACTTCTATGTGCAAATTGCCATTTTGAAAAGTACAGTTACAGAGAGCTTTATTTAGAACAAGTTGAAATGAAACATTGTGGCATTTTCAAAATTTCCACTTCACTTTAGGTGTGTGGTTAATTCTATTTCTTTAATTCAACTTAATTTTGTGGAACAGCTTATCTCCCTTTGCGGTTTTATGTTATGCAAATTTATTCCTCATTGTCAAATTCTGCTCAGCTTTACTATACAGCCACTTGTTTTTTCCCATGCATTGCTATACACTGCATATTTTAAATGCACTCATCACAATCCAGTACAAGACAGACAAAATACTTTTAAATGATCTGTTGATTTTTAAAGCTGGCATTATTGTTCTAACAAACAAGAAGTCAAATACTTTCTATAGACTGTTTTTTGTAAGATATATTGCACTTCAATGTAGGAAAGTACATTCAACTTCAGTATTTCAGGTACAAAAATGTATGTTTGAAAGTGAAATGCCATTGAACTTGGGTGCAGAATTGCTAGAAAAGTGCTGTACATAGACACCTTGAAGTGCTCGAGATGGTCAGAAATAATCCTTCCTTAATCCAGGTTGTTTCAAACTGTAGGGGACTGCAACAAAAAAGCTACACTCAAGCAGCTAACCCAAGGGCACAGAAAATCAGAAAGTGAACCCCAAAATACTGAACTAAACCCCGTGTGCTGTAAGGAACAGACACACTACCAGCCCCAAAATGGACTACTGGAAGGGTTATTACAGTTCTGAGGGCTTCCACACATTTTATGGTGATTACTCATTAAAACAATTACATCAACAGAGGAATAGCAAGTAAATGCATAGTGTCCATGTCATGAACCTAAAACCTATGTCTCCTCCTGAACAGCAAATGCATGAATTTGACACCCTTTATACTGCAGAGATGGAGCAACAAAGACAAAGAGGATCCTGGGATTTATGATTAACTTGTCCTCAAAGCTAAGAAGAACTTATTCTAATGAGGAAAATAAAAAAGAAAAAGAAAAGAGAAGCTAAGCTGATTTTTAAGAAAAGTTATTCAAACTTATTAAAAGGTTTGATAATGGCAGAGAAGATAAATCTTTTAACAATGTTTCTATTTTATCTGAAAAGCAAGGGACATGACTCAAATTTAGAAAATTGCAGAAGTGAATTATACAAAAAGGACTATTTCACAGAAAAGAAAGAACTAAATTAAAAGACAAAACCACTTCTGTATCTAGTCAAATTTCTTTGTGCTCCAGTCTGAGACACATGAGTTTTATGATGATGATGATGATGATAATAATAATAATAATAATAATAATAATAATAAACATTTTTATTTAGAAGAGGCAAAGGCAGACAAGGAAGGGCTAAGATTCAGATTCACAGAATTGTAGGGGTTGGAAGGGACCTCCAGAGATCATCAAGTCCAACCCCCAATGATACCTTTAAGAAAAGATTATTTGAGGGCTTAGACTGTATCTCAGGTTGCCTTCCTTTCATTTTGATTTTCCTCTCAGTCTTGTTCTGATTCTTTTGGTTATATTATTCCGATGCCCTACCTTTCCCACTGGTGAAGGCTTGTATACCGCCACAATGGCCGCCTTGCTTTTTCCTCTTTCTTTTTATGCCACTCTTAATCCAGCTAATTTTATCATCAGTGCTTTATATGTCTCCCACTGCAATCAGAGAACACTTGGTATACCTGTTTGATATCTCATTCAATCCCCAGCAAACAATTAATAATTCCAGAAGGAGGAAAATGTAAAAGTCATAATCACAATAAAAATAAAATTTTGGAGTCAAGAGTGCAAACCTAACTTTACTCCTTATCAGATCCTGACATGTTCTGTTTTATCTAAAACTCTTTATGTAAATCACATCATTATCCCTTGGGAGAGATCTAAACAAATTATATCCAGCGTGAAGGGTCCTTAGTCAGTCTAAAGCAAAATTAATTTTGACTTACTGGATGAATTCATCCAAGAGAGGTAGGGTCATATCAACAGAGTACTAGGATGTGGCTGCAGGTGTTCCTGCTGCTTGAATTCCCTTTTGACTTCTGCGGATGTATGGTGCAGGTCCTCAAAAGTTTAATTAAAAGCACCATGTTTTGTTTGAGATTTTCATTCAAATGAGATGAAAATCTGAAGGCACATTCACCTCAAAGAATTCGAGGCTACCAGCAGGAAGGAAAGAGTTTAACTTGAAATCCATCCAAAGTTTATTGAAGATTTGACCTGCACTAGTTTTAAATTGTTAGCAAAAACTGGAATTACAACTATCTGTAATAACTACAGCTTACCCAGCCTGCCCTCCCCTATGCCTCCTTAGTAACAGGACGGCTGTGAATTTAGGGAAGACAATTAGCACCTCCTAGCATCGGATGCATATGATGTTCTTTCAAAGTGCCCTCATTATTAAATGTTCTTAAAAGAAATAAAGATCAAGGAAAGGTTTTTAGGGCCAAAGTTAACTTGGGATGCAAAGCGGCTGGGCTTCCTTGTATCACATCTCTACTTGGCACCCTGTTGCCTTCCATCTGCAGATGGCACATTCGCGATAAGCTATTCTGTGAGTGCTGCTTTAAACACACAACCGCCAGCACGGGCTAAAAATGCAACTGTAAGCAAAGCTTAGATAGGCCAGAGCTGTCACATATTTCCAGAAACAAGCAGCCGCGGCAGTGGCCATCAGAGTCTCAGATCATTAAGCAATGTCTCAGTGTGATGTCATGCACTGATGTACAGAGTTGTAATCCTTTCAAAACAGACAGATTTTCAGTGTGATAAAGTAGATACAAACACACTACTGAACAGGGATGACTAAAGCTTTGGAAAAAAATTATTGGCCTAAATAGCATGGAAAAGGGTCTTAACAACATCACCAGGCAGTTGCAACATGACTAAAGTAACCAAAAGGTTAGTAAACAAACAGTGTTCTTTACACCTTGAAATCTTTTAACACAGATTTTTGCTGCCAGGGTCTCACCGGTCTGACCAGCTGCTTAGATCTCTGGATAGCAGTTATAAAACACAGATGGGTTGTTATTTACTTCAAGCTGGCAAATGACTATCACCTATTTGTATATAATAAATTCCTTTCCATTTGGACAGATAACTCACGACATATTACAAATCAAGAGATGAATTTGAATCTGCCTGTGTCTACAGATAAAGAGAAGCAAAAAAGGTTTATTTCCGTCCAACTGAGGATGAACGATGTCCTCATTTTCAAATGATGGCTGTGCCATAGTTGTGTCCTGGTTTCATCTGCGATAGAGTTAATTTTCCTTCTAGTAGCTGTATAGCTGGCATATTTTGGATTTAGGATGGAAATAATGTTGATAACACACTCATGTTTTAGTTGATGCCAAGTATTGCTTATACTAATTCAAGGACTTTTCAGCTTTTCATGCCCTGATGCTGAGGAGGCTGGGGCTGCACAAGAAGCTATGATGGGACATGGCCAAGACCAATCAACTGACTCAAACTGACCAAAGGGGTATTCTATACCACATGATGTAATGCTGAACAAAAAAATAGAACCTGGGAGAAGTTTAGTGGCGGCTGCTGCTTTGGAACACCCTGGAATCAGTCAGCAGGTGGTGAACAATTGCATTGTGAATCGCTTTAATAATCTTCCTCTTCTGCCCTATTAAATTGCCTTTATCCCCACCCATTAATTTTAGGGGTTTTTTCCAATTCTCTCTCCCATCCCACTGGTGGGGGTGAGGGTGCTAACAAATGTGAATGCCTGTGTGGTGCTTAGCTGCCTGAAGGTTAAACCAAAGTTGTCAGAACACATCCTTGCCAAAGTTCAGAACCAGCTGAGTGTCTAAAAAATTGGCCGTTTCCTTCATGGCTCGAGCAGGATGAAAACAGCCTAACAGAACACAGAGTGCTGATAATCTAATATAAAAGCTCACGCTACACTTACTGAAACTAGAGCATCCTTTCACCACAGTGCTTACTCTAAGCCGATGGATTTGTCTGTTTTGGCTGGCCCTTCAGTACTGATAAGCAAAAACTTTGAAGTTGTTGCAAAAAGCCATGGAGGGAAAGTAGAATGAAAGTATGCCCTTTGCCAGTCTTAATGTTAGGACCATACTCCAATTTTGCTCTGTTCACTTTAAACAGATTCGTTAATTGTCAATGACATGGGTGACTTTGTCTGTACACTACGGGGTCAATCACAGCTGGGCATCTGCAGAGTTTGCACCTTCTCCTTCTTGCCACCAGGTTGCCAGAGCAGGTTAGCCTTTTCCAATTATTTTGTTCTATGGTTTATTTTTTGACATCTAAACACCAGTTCTCAAGCTTAAATTAGTGCAACCATTTTGATTGATCCTCTCTTTCCAGTGTGACTTACATATGGTCCATCTCTGGGATACCAGGGAATAGAGTTTTCCATGAACACATGGATATTAAGATGTATAGACATGGCACACAAACAGAAGCAACCACGACTGGCATCGTATGAAAAAGCTGTTGGGGAATTAGAGAATTCCTGTACTCAGTTTGAGAAAAAAAGGCTGAGCAAGGTACCAAATTTGTTAGACTACAAATGTAACATGGTGCAGCTGGAAGGAGACATAGAAAGGTTTATCCTATGTTATTCTTATTTTTCTTAAGCATAACAGAATTTCTTGGGAGTAAGGCATGAAAAGGTGGGTGAGAGGTGTAAAAAACCCCAAAAATGTATCAATTACAAAACTGCAAATAAAAATAGCTTCTCTACACAAGCTTCATTAAGTTTTATCAGCTAGCATCTTAGGGTTTTACACTCAAGCCACAGGTCATAAATTCACAGTAAATCCCCCATATGTTCACCAAACACCTGAATTCAATTTCTTTTCTAGTAAGAAACGGAATGTGCTGCTGAAATTAATTATGCATGCGAAGTTAGTTTCCAACAAGGGCAGCTTCTTGCATGCTGAAGGGTATACATCCTGTCTGAATTTTTTCCCCCAGATCTCTTTCAATCTTGGCTTATTTCTACTGTTCACAAGGTTATAAAATTCCTCCTCTCTTGCCATTTCATATTTGCTAAATGAACACAGATCATTATATATTTTTTTAAAGTCTACAGTTTTTAAAGGCCACTAAATTCTGGGATTGGCTTAATGTGACAGGCAAGATCTAACATGTTACCTATGCACATACCTACACTCTTCAGGATATTAATTCCATCAAAACAAGGATTTACAACCTAGGATTTATGTCAATATGTACACATGTGAAATTAGGTCATCAGGAAGTTTTATGTCATTTCCAGCTTACCTTCATGGTGGTAGTCATCAACTCCAATACCACAAAGAAGTTAGGCAAGTACTTAAATGCACTCAATTTCTTCAGTGAATGAAATTTCCGAATTTTGATACTGAGATTTGTTGATTATTTCACACCAATTTCAACAGAGTAAATAATTAAAAATAAAAGTTGTACAGCTCTATTCTCTGGGTTAAAAAAATAATCTCAAATGCTCTTAATTCAGCACTCGCTCCTGATGTGATTGCTATAAAACAATGTGGAGAGCTGAAGCTGATAGGGAGATCACTTCTCCGCAACAGTCTCTTCAAACTCTCCAGACTAGATTTCACTTTGAGTCCCTCTGTGGCCCTTCTGTAGCAGGGCCATCACTTTACAACCAGTGAAATCTGAAGAATGCACCCAAGATCCTTTTTATTGCCGCCATTACTCTTCCTTATTAGCCTGTCAGAGCCTGCACACCAGAGACAGAAATCCAGTCTTACTTTTCAGGGGAATTCTTCTACAAAAAAGAAAAGCAGAGATTTTAGGAGCTTCCTATAAACATCTGAAAACAGATACTCAGCTACTGGGTTATCACACAGCCTAAGCCTTACTTTGGAGCTGTTAGATTTTGCAGATATAAGGCAAGCCAATTTTTGGCCACACACAACTTGTTAGAGTCATTGTCATAGGTTATTGCATTTTCCAAGTTGAAAAAAGAAAAAAAGGGAATACCACATGTAACCTAAAACAAAATGCATGGCATTGAACTGTGAATTTCTTGTAAAGGTATAATAAATCATGGGAAAAGAAAGTAATAATAACACTGGGTATCAAGCAAAGGGAAATTTGCATTTTTGATTGTAAATGAAAGATAAAATTACTCCAAAGGAGGCAGGGAGAGCAGACTCTGGCCTTCAAAGCATCTTCCTATCCTAACTGGAACAGACAATGATGGCTCCAATGTTGTTAGGTCTGATGAACATCCACAATTAGGCATCACAGTCTATTTTGTGTCAGCACAAGGAAGGTTGCCTGGCACAGTCATACAAAGGCATTTAACAAAGACCACAGAGAAGAAATTCTCTCTTGGACCTAACTGGCCATTCCTGTGCCAGCAGAAGGGATCATCGGAGAGATCCCTGGTGGGCTTCAGGCCATGACAGGCCTCATCTTTGTTTAAGCTAATCCAGCTTCTGTACTGGAAGCTATTTAGGGAGAGCTGCCTCTGATCTCCTCTCTGAATGAGGCGTGGGGACAGAAATCTTCAGCAGAGGCGCAGCAATGAGCAGCTAGGGAGCAGTCACTGCTTAAAGCACGGCAGCTATTTGCAAAAAAGAGCATCTGTCCATAGCCAACACCACCTGTGCAGTGTGAATGTTGTTATGTAGGTATAACCCACTTCACTCTAGCACACCTTACACGACTCAGCTACTGCCATGTGGTGAAAACATATTTTACACTGTAAGACCTGCTTCAGAGACCAACTCTAGCCAGTGCTGAAGTAGAGAAAAAGACTGTGTCTTTCCATGGGAGGGGTCTAGAGACATTAAAAAATCTATACAAAAATATCCCTATTGTACTATTTGATTTGAAGGATGCACTGAAAGTGAGTAATACACCCGCCTTTTATTCAAATAAATCTGCCATCACACGATGTTTATAAATGGTGAAATTTAGCTCTGTGTCAATGCAAGACCACTTCTTTAAAAGGTATTTAGGTCTTGCTTAATGTGTTGATATAAGTTATACTGGACATCAAAAAAACATTTATGTTGGTTTATTTCTCTTTAACCACAGAAAATGCTTAGGAAATAGATTGCAACTAGCAAACCACAACAGGATTTTGACTCTTGTGAACTTCACTGAAAATGACATCTTATTTTTAAGTCCGAATAAATCCACAGTATCAAGTTGTACATTGCTAGACAATCAGTAATGTATTGGTGAAGAAATATCTTTAAAATGCCTGAATATTAAAAAAGACAATAAATTATGCAAAGTTCACATGGCTCCCACCATCCTTACCAACTGCTAATGTAATTACAGTGTATTTCTGTTCTTTGACAGAGGGGCTTTTGCATAATAAATCTCCAAATAATATTTTGCAAAATAAGAAGTTGTCCATTAAAAACAAACTAAATGATTGGCCTAAGGATACTATGGATAGGCCAAAACTTCTCACAGTTTCCAAAATCTGAAATGTAGGGAGACTCCCGCTGCTAGGAGCATCAGTAATAGATCAGAAGTTCTATATAAAACACAGAGAAATGTGGGATCAGTGTTGGCACTAAATAATCTGCAACCTCTAAATAAAACTTCCAATCAGAGCTTACTCTTAACCGTTCCATCACTGCCTGTGCACGCAGTTTCTCATATGACTCAACCAAGAAAAACAAAAATCAAAGCTAAGACTGATTACTTGAATCGGTGCCTAAATTCACATGGCTGTTGCTTTCTTATGAAGTTGATCACTAAGATTTATACCGATTAGCACAAAAACTAATTAAGATTTTTAATTAAATACTATTTGCATATGGGGATTTAAAAAATCTTAATATGATATTTTGCAAAACAACTGATTTCTGGATAAATCCTTTCAGCGTTTTATTGTAAATATGAATATTTAATAAAAAGATGTTTTAATTATGGTTTACCACCACACTGTCTTGATTAACTTTAAAACTAGATATTGCTATAAAATTACAGGTATATTAGAAAAAAAAAATGTTCAGACAAGGACTGAAAAGAACAGCACTTACCTTTTCCTCAAAATAACCTCAGGTGGTTATTTAGTGAGTCAGCTATAACTCAAATTTTACTACTTAAGATATTTCAAAGTTATTTCACTTCTTTTTCCTCTTGGAAATGTTGAAAATGCCTTTTCCTCAAGAATTCTTTCTCAGATGTACTGCACAGGACGTTCAGCAATTGCTGAGGGTCTTGCTGTGTTTTGAAACACTGGATTAGAAATCCTGAATTCTAATATTTATTGTTGGGCTGCTTAGTCTCAACCCAAGCACAGATTTCAGACAGTCAAAAGTGCCACAGAAGAAATACAACATTTACTTGTAGCCGTTGACCAAGACCATTAGCCTGATAAAGGCTATGGAAAGCTAATTTATTTGCCAACAAAAGGTAAGGTGGGATTTTTCCTCAACCAATTTTAATCATCTAAAAGGCAGGCATGTAGTTAAAACTACCCATCTAGGCCCTTTCTGATGGAAATACGGATAAATAAGTTACTCCAAAGGGCAATTCACAGCACCTGTCTTACGATACAATTACTTACCCTCGAGAGCTCATTATTTTTCTTCATTGACAAAGAAGAGTAGAGGGACGAGCTCAGGCTTAGATGGGTAGCTTTAGACAACTATATTAGGACAGATTAATCCCACCCTAGATGAATAACTTGGGCTCATGGTAGGTGAAAAATGAATGATTCTAAGAAAATCTGGTACTAGGAATGCCTGGTAAAAGGTGATGGTCAACTGGCATGGCACCATGTCCCAACACATTAATCCTTAGGCAGAAAACCAAATTAGAATAAAACTAAGTCAGTCAGCCTCTCTGTGTTTGAGTTCACATATTCACAAATGGACAGTATCCTTCTTTAAAAATGGGGTTTGGGACCCTGTATGAAATCTATACAATGACCAGTTCTCATTTACTATACTACAGTTTCAATGGTTCTTTACAGAGTATGCTGCACTACGGCTTGTAATTCTCCCTTATAGGAAAAACCCCTGCAATTTTTAGGTTTTGAAATACAAAGACATGCGGAGCCATGCTTGAGGTAAGACAAGGATTGCAACCTAACAGCTTTTGTGGTTAAGATCTCCTCGGTATGGCTAAATCTTGTCTCAACTTCCACATTACTTCAGCAAATGCTATGCAAACGCTGCAAGGTTTTCTTGAGTAACATAACTGCCATATGTTTTTTAGTAAACAGAAAGAAATTAAATATGTATAGTAAGTAATTCCGCTTAGCATGTCAAATTTATTTTGCATGATATTGGCACTACATTACAAAGTTACAATGGTATTATTTCATATTGTTATTCTTGTAGTCTGAGGTTGATAATGTTTCATTTTGACACCATAATGGTGTCTCTGGGGATTTTGATGACAATGTGTTTTGACATCATGTTAAAATATATCCAAACTGATATCACTTTATTTTGTCATCATTACCTAGTTTCAGTTGCAGTTCTAAGATACTGCTTTATTCTGACATTTTTAATTAGGAAGACTTCAGTCCAAGTGGCAAGTGCTAAAAAAAGTTTTGAAGATGTTAAGCATGGCTGTGCAGCACACGTTAGTGCTGTTCAGGCTCGTACTGGCCAGATATCCCAAATATAACAGTCAGTCACACGGTACAGATCCTCAGTCTGATCATAAAAACGTGAAAATGCTTTTTATTCTAGACCGTGATAATAAATTTAATAAAATGTACTGTAATTCTATTTCAGACACTTCAGGCAGGAGGCCCAGCAGCAAAATCACTGCCACAAACCAGAACCTTCTGCTGCCGTTGGAGCATCTGACGTGCTCTCACTTCATGTGTCCCTATATAGAAACCAGAAATTATTTCCTGAACGCTATTAAAAAAGTGAGATTTCTAATTCATATGCTTCTCTGAAATGGAAATTCCTACATATGTGATTCTAACTAGAGAGCAGCAATGCCAATTCCTG
The DNA here is from genome assembly GCA_022605575.1 of Laterallus jamaicensis coturniculus. Lineage (NCBI taxonomy): Eukaryota > Metazoa > Chordata > Aves > Gruiformes > Rallidae > Laterallus > Laterallus jamaicensis. The sequence continues at coordinate 2,510,705 of JAKCOX010000059.1, read as the reverse complement.
TACAGAGCTCCCACAGGCAATGCCAGGCTTGAGCTCCAACCACCGCAAACCTGTTTAGACCCACTGAATCTGAGCTTGTGGGCATCTGAAGATCTGACCAGGTGTTTTGAAAAGGTTTTAGGAGAAGAAGTAAGGAATAATTTCTATGTCTAATATTCATGCTACCAATCTAATATTCTTGTTACCAGTTACTCTCTCCTGGAGAGAGTCCAGCGGAGGGCTACAAAGATCATTAAAGGCCTGGAGCATCTCCCCTGTGTGGAAAGGCTGAGTGAACTGGGGCTGTTCAGCCTTGAGAAAAGAAGACTAATAGGGGATCTTATTAATGTTTATAAATATCTTAAGTATGGGACATAGGGGGAAATGGCCAGCTTCTTTTCAGTTGTCTGTGGAGACAAGACAAGGGGCAATGGCCTCAAGTTAGAGCACAGGAAGTTCCACACCAACATGCAGAAGAACTTCTCACAGTGAGCACTGGAACAGGCTGCCCAGGGGTGTTGTCTCCATCTCTGGATATATTCAAGACCTGTCTGGATGCCTACCTGTGTGATATGTCCTAAGGAACCTGCTTTGGCAGGGCAGTTGGACCTGATGATCTCTTGAGGTTCCCTTCCAACCCCTACAATTCTGTGAAATTCAGGGATTTATTCTGAAAGAATTTGCTACAAAAATAACCTGATCAATTATTCCATGGCTACCAGAAAGATGCACGTCATACTAATTTGAACTGTCCACTCACAGCAATATCGCACACTCTTGTCTTTTTGTTATTTACTGGTTCTTCCTTCTTTCTCTGCAATGAATTAAGGAGCAACTCCAGGGAAATCAACACATTACACGTACTAAGGAGTATATTTATTCAGTACAGCAGCCCAAGTTCTACTTACTAAAATGATTGCCGATAAAATCTCTAATTTTAAACATTAATGCATAAGATTTTTGTGCCATTCAAATCTGATCAAAGAGATTAAAGAATTTCTTCTCTCCTCCCTCCCCCCCCAAAGCATAATACTTAATAGAAATTGCTTGTATTATCTTATTTCAGAGAGCAGGCTAGAACTGAGACAATCCCTTGATCCCAGTTCATGAATAAAGCATTTAATGGACTGCACTTGTCAAAGGACACACTAAGCATTTGATCTATACAGTAAACAAATGTCCGTGAAAAACAACCCCCCCCCAAAACAAAAGCTTGCCATTGTTTCTCATTATTTAAGGTGATTTCCCTTCCTTTTATTATTTCAGGATTCTGAAGGTACCACATTGACATGAACACGGAATTTTTCAAACAACCAATGGCAGCAATTTATATTCCAGTGAAACAGGTAAGTCATCCATCTAAAGTTGATCATCTACTCTCCAGGACAAGGAATTAATTGTTACAACATTAGAAAATGTGTAATTATTAAATGAGTGACAGAAGGCTAAGTTGTACCCTGACATTGTAACACTCCCCACATCTTCTTTAAGAGTTTCCTTTGGGTATTTCCAGCAAAGAGGAACTCCTGCCAGATGAAGAAAATGAAGCTACAGAACTGTGAGCCTGCATAACTATGAACCCAGCTGACCTGAAGGATTTGATACATACCTACAAAATGCTCTTTCATGCTCCCAAAAGAGAAGATGAAATATTACAAGCAAGTAACTGCATCCATTAACATAAGCAATACTGCAGAACCAGTTCCATTTAATGCAAACTATAGACTTGTTTCTACTGGCATTGACCATTCTTCATCAGCCAAAAAACCAAATAGGGTGAACTGAGACATCTATAGAAGACCATGTAATTTTTTACGAATGTATTTATTTTAAAAATGTATTAGAACAATTTTTTTCTACCCCTGGAGTTTAAAAGCTCAGTGTATCTTCTTCAATTACTTTAAAAATAAGAACTGCAATTAATTTTTTTAAGAAATCTTTCTCAATACAATGAGCCCTATTAACACAGTGAGCTGTTAGGTGACGGACTAATGAAACATTAACCCAAAACTGCACTGGTATTTATGATTAAACTCTGAAATTAACTCACAGTGAAGCATTGTCTGTAATTCAAGGGTCATATTGTAACAGGCCACATGGTATTTTTTGTCACATGTGACTGCCATGATGCTATAAAGAGGGCAGTGGATGCACATGGTGCATCTATTGTGTGAGCACTAGTCCTCTCTGAAAATGACTTCTGCCATACAAATTCCAACAGAAACTCCATGAGTATCTGTGGGAATTTTCAAAATGAACTGAGGCCAGACATAGCTTCCAGAGAGCCGTTTATATTGCTATGCTGTTAACTCAGATAAAGTTCAATTCCCGTGAATTTTCCCATTTGAGCTGCACAGCAATTTGCTTTTCAGGGAAACCAAAACCAGGAATTAGAGGCTATGTAAGACAAGAATGATAAATAGCCTTAGGAAGCAGGACCCACAAAGAACTGATTTTGCTGCCCTTTTGCTATTTACTTTTTATTATTCGTGCCAGATTTCTGCATCATTAAGCAGTATTCAAATAGCAGGGCCCTATCTGGAGGTGGCACTGCACAGACTGCCCACAACCAGTCCTTCAAGATTTTACAGTTTAAGAACAGATTTGTCATCACACAATGAAACACATGCTAATTTGTGAAATGGACATTCTCCCCTGCGTCCCTCCCCAATGCATACAGTATGTGGTTGGCCCAGTGCCAGCAGGTCTGCTGACTGCAAAGGGAGATGAACTATATAGGACTATGCTGAATGCATCTAAAACCAGATTATTTGGATATCACCAGAACAGTCTTCTAGTCAGAGCATCTTGATGACAAAAATCACCTTACAAGTGACACGTGGAAAAATTCTGTGGGATTTAGATATCACTCAAACTTATGGAGAGGGCCACATCAAAGACGAACACTTAGGTTAGGGCCTGACTAGCACACGAGGTGGTGATGGTATCCACCACACCTATGAAAAGAGTTGTCAGAAAAAAAAATGAATGAAATAACCACAAACTCATTTCTCTTATGTTGAGGTCAAGTAGATTCTACATACAGAATCATAAAATCATAGAATCTTTAAGGTTGGAAAAAAACACTAAGAACATCAAGTCCAACCATCTGTCCAATACCACCATGTCAACTAAACCCTGTCTTGGAGTGCCATGTCTACACACTTTTTGAACACCTGTAGGGACGGTGCCTCCACCACCTCTCTGGGCAGACTGTTCCAATGCTTGATCACTCTTTCAGTGTAGAAATTTTTCCCAATATCCAACCTAAACCTCCTCTGGCACAACTTCAGGCCATTTCCTTTTGTCCTGTTGCTGGTTACTTGGGAGAAGAGACCAACCCCCACCTCCTTTCAGGTAGTTGTACACAGCGATAAGATCTCCCTTCAGCCTCCTCCAGGCTAAACAGCCCCAGTTCTTTCAGCTGCTCCTCCTAAGACTTATGCTCCAAAACCTTTACCAGCTTCACTGCCCTTCTCTGGATATCCATCCCCATCTGCCCCTCCCTCTCTGCAGTACGCAATACTGATTCCAGCCACTCTTACACATGATGGAAAAAGGAGTCAAGAAAGTCAGAGCAGTCCAGAACAGCCTTCATTTGTATAATTTTTACTGCTCCTCTGAGTAAGAGACAATGCAGAAGTATGAGTGGTTCCTCAAAACTATTCTGGGTATTTTTATTTAACCAAACAATATAATTTTAAGTCACTGGCACAAGTAAGATTATAGCCTCAAGATTCATGCAAAGGCCTCCTCCGTTCATTCTCCTGTTGGCTGAACCCAAGACAACCAAAGACAGAGACAAGAGTTTGGTTATCTGATTACCCATAAGCCACTGCTCTTCCCCTTGTTTTGTACAGGTAATTGCTTCTTTTGCAAGAAGCCTGTATTGAAAGAACAATGCAACTCATTAGCTCAAGGTACTTATTTAAAATAAACCAAATGGCATGTCTTATATTACAGCTATGGCTCTATTACCAGTGCCCAATTCAGGTCGCATTTTTCCCAGCTCTATCACTCCTAGTAAATTACTTGCACTTGATGTAGAGCAGACATAAAATGAGCAGAAAACAAAACTTCAGCCATTTTAATTTAAATCCTCATAATGGCAGGTCAAATTTATGTGAACTCTTTGGTGAATTGGTTCCTTTATTAGTACCCAGTTTAATTCAAATCAGAGTCTTCTACAGAAGATTAATTAAATATTAATAAAAAGTCCAGGGCAGTCTAAGCTTCTGTTCCATTAACCTAAATGTGACTCCATACAGAACCACAATGCCTTTTTTTTTTTCCCTGCCCCCACCCTATTTTAAAGAAGGCTTTTAGGGTTTTTTTCTGTTATGGTGCAACTCCTTGTAAATGCAGATGTGCTATTTGCAGTGTATGTTTAAAGGTCATGATTCTTTTTCCTTTTCCAATTAAAGCTGCTCTTAATCACAATTAAGCTTTCAAGAAACAATTAACAGAAGTCAAAACTTTTCCCCATCAATACATTTAAGAGATGTACAGTGTCTACCCTCTATTACCACTGGTGTCACCAAACTAATTATGTGATGTTAAGGTTCACCTTCTCGGGTGTAAATTTTGGTTTGAGTTGACACTAAAAAGAAACATCAATTTATTAGGAGATAAAACTTGTTCCGCAGTAATGGAACAGCTGTGTATATAAATTTATTGCAGCTTAATGTTCTCACACATAAAGCAATTAGAGCTTTCTGACAGACAGACTTGCTAAGTATAGTGTGGAGCATATAGTAATATGCAGTCACAGGCACAACATATTTAAGAGTGATCGTATATATTCTGTACAGTAATATCCATTTCTAAAGCCTCTCCAACCCTAGATGTGTTCTTAATTAACATAAACATATGCTTATAGTAATGTGAAATTTTCCTCCTCTGTGGAGGAACCTTTTCATGCCACGTCATTTTAGTCAGACACCTCTGTGCTAACTTTGGCTTCGCCTTCTGCTGGAATACATACAGCCTAGTTTCTTTAGAAAGGTTTATTTTTTTTTTCCACACAAAGGATAATGGAAGCAATAATGTTGTCACCAGATTGCTTAAAAAACCCATATACATGGTGTTTTGGATAAGCACCTTTCTTTTTAGAACCATAAAATATGAACTCATGAAATAAACTGCATTCATCTAGTATCTTTTCCTCTTGTCACTGGCTCTCAGCTAATTTTAGTTGCCTTCAAATAGCTTCCAGGATATTTCTCCTTCCTTCCTTCCTATATTTCCTACAGGACAATTATATTTAACTTAAGCTAAGGACTATGATTTTGAGGGTATTGATCAGCAAAACTAGCAATAGCAACTGAGCACTGTGGAGTAGTAGTGTTCAGATGGATCATATATGATCTGTTTTCTTATCTTGGAAGTTTGGGAAATCTTAGATCTTGAAACAAAGACACAAGGGTAAGCGTGATGATAATTTCCCAGCTGATGGACTAAACACTTAGTACCAGTTACACTAAATGGAACTTTCCAAAATAAAGTTCTGGGGAACCCCCCCAGGGGAGTTTAATATATATATATGTATATATATTAAAACTCCTTCATTTTACTACATGTATACTGTGCCTGCTTTATGTGTATGTCTATCAACTAAGTGTGCTAACAGCACACTTGGTGATACAAGGATGACAAGTATGCAGTGAGATTTTCAGGGTTCATCTCAGATTGAAGCATTAACAAGAATTAAACCAGAAATTTATGAACTGGGAAGAGAGCCATGTACTTTATACATATATATAGTTTAGAGATGTAATTATCTTTCTTTGTTAAAACAGCGTCTTGAAACCCCCTCTAAAAAGAGGGAAACTGCACAGCAATACAGGCTGGTGTTTTCAACGGTGCCATTAGCACTAGGTCATCAGAAATGCATGATAACTAGTGCCAAGACAACCAGCTTTTTCATTTCACTGTCTTTTCTGCCTATGTCTTTGAGACGTGACACAGGTCAGTGAATCTGTGCACAGACCATAAGCCAGGAATTCTTAATTCTAACAACTTTGGAAAAGATATTCTTAACCTGTCTCTGATGTAGCTTTAGGAATCACAATCTGAAATATTGAATAACATTCATGTTCATTAGATGGGTGATCTAAAGACTAATTCTTCTGGATGAACCATGAAGATAAAAACTGTCAACAACTTAAATATTCTCAGTTATGGCATAATTGCAGAATACAAATCGAAAATAACTGGCAAAAACTATGCTAGTTTCAGTATTGCTGTTAGAAACAAATTTTGAGCTACTATTGAAATTTAAATCCTTTATAAAAAGACCCTTCCCATAAATTAAGCCATTTCCACAGTTCCAGAGTGAGCTAGCAGAATATTTTATTCTTAATAAACTTCTTAAAAGGTACACCCTGCCTGCTGTTTCTTTCATGTTAGAAATAGAAAGTAAATTTTGGAGAATTGGTGAGTTGGTTTTTTTTTGGTTTTGGTTTTTTTTTTAAAAACCATCACCTATCTACCACACTAAATAGATTCCTTTCCACTGTGCCAACAGCTGTTTCCCAGGTAACCAACCTAGCTAGAAGTTGACTTCAAGCAGTGTATGGGAACCAGCACTCACACCCCTGCATTTACATGTTTCGAGGAGTGCTTTTGAACTGCTGCAGTGTCCCCAGTGCCCCCAGCAGTCAACAGGAGCTGGGAGTACCTAGCAAGTAATGGAATAAAGCTCATCAGCAGTCAAAAAATACCATGTAAGGGTGATTTTATATATAGAATAGTAAATGCCAGTGGCAGTTGGAAATTAAAATTATTCTCAGTGGTAAACCAGCAGGATTAGACTTCACACGAGCTGTCACCTTTTACGGGTTCTGACTACTTCTTCCCTTTTCCATCAGGGAACTGGGCAAAAAGCAGCAGGTATTTTGCTGCTTCTTTCCATAATCAGGAATCATTGTCCCCCCAATTTCTGAAAGCACCTTTTTAATACACCTTACCTGATAAATCAGATCTCATCTGCTGTCAGATGGTGTTCTTTTTAGATTTCATGGTCACTGTGGTACATGCAATTTTAGGTTTTTTTGTCCATCTGTTTTTTGCTGCTATGTATTAAATGAAAACTGAATTAGTCTACAAGGCACTGGCTACACTTGAAACCATCTCTTAACAGCTCTCTGTTGTTTTGGGTTTGGGCACTTTTTAGATCCATGCCATCTGATGTTGCAGTGTAAAGAGCTGACAGAGATTATATATTGAATAGAGCACTAAAGAAGTAGGATTTACTCTATCAGAGTACAGGGCTGGTTGTTTGGATTTTGGTTTTGTTGGGGTTTTTTTTATGTATAATGAAAAAGCTCTATCTTTGGGAAATTCAGTGCCAGATGTAAGTGGGCCACACTGCTGATCAGTCAGTTCCTAATAACGCCTGTTACGGAAAAACTATTGAGCCTACGTAGGTTTATGAGCAGAGGAATCAGCTTCTTTTGGTCCCCACCCTCCCAGCCCCCTAGAGACTCATGTATTACTACTCCCTTTTTATTATGTTGGAGCGTGGGGTTACAGATCCAACAAATGGGATGATCTCAACAATGATGTAGTAAATGCACAAAGCAATACAAGTGTGAGCATATGCACGCCCACCCTGCAACATGGGAAGACTGCTGAAACATTGCACTCTGTTTTAAAATAAAATCAGGCTTTGGTGTGTAGAACACCAAGTTATTTGCTCACACTGTGTTCGACTGTTCAGATATTCAGCCATCCTAGAATTTCTGATGCCTAAAAGCATTTCAGATTCTGCTTTTTCTCCCAGTGTTAGCACAATGCTCCCTTAGAGTTAACTGCAATTTAATTTTCCTGTTCTTCTAGTACTCTGGATCTGGCTGTGCCGTGTCTTTATACTGTCCAAATATAACTGCTTTTAAAATTGTCTGATTGTATCTTCCCTTTAATATTCCATGAAAGACCAACCGACCCCTTTCCATGGTAAAACAAAAGTCATCACAACTATTCTAGTTCTATCCAGAAAGATTCAATGGTGCCTCTTATCTAAAAGAGCATATGTAGCAAATAATCTACCATGCTCTCAAATTCCTGCTTTGCCACAACCTCTGCAGCCAGAGTCCGAGACACAACCAGCAATGAACGGAATAGCCTGCCTTGTGGTTTCTTAGCACATGTGGCTGAACATGCTCCAGAACATCTCGAATCTGGGCCATTTCCCTATGGAACACAATGATTCTGTGAGAGCCGATCACCACCAACCCACAGCAGTACAAATAGGAGCAGCACATGGAAGAGAATAAGAGAAACTCTTTCCTCTTTACATCCTCACATGGGCGTGCAAGAGGGCAGACTACTACACATTAAATTGCAGTCCCACAGTCTCTTCGTCCAACCTCAATTAGGGTGGTTTTAATAATTTAAGGGAATTTCTTTTGCATAATCCAATCAAGTTTCTTAAAATTACACTATTAATAATATATTGTATTGAGGCTTACAGGGACAGATGGATGTAGCATTTTCCTACAGACAGTGCTTTCAATGTATCTCCTGCCTCTGAAATTAGCACAAGAGGTTACTTATTTCTCAACCCAGTTAAAAACTGGAATTCATATGGAGTACAAAATTCAGATTAGGCTGAAAAGTCAAAATACTAAATTCTTCCATGAAAGAAGCAGCTATGAGAAAAGCTGTGATGCTAAATGGTGAAAAAGATTTTTCTAAAATTACCCATCAGAATGAAATATTTCATAATTCCTTAAATCAAAACATTCATTTCAGTTTACCTGAACTGTACATGTTCTACTTGGGTTCACTTCAAGAAACACCTGTTGTCTCCCAGATTGCTACTGACTCTCATGGACTTCAGTCAAAGTGTTTTATGTGACTTCTCTCCCATACAGGGTTGTGGGGTTTTTTCACTGAAATTAGGTATTTCATGATGTATACCACAAAGATTCAGAGAGAGGTAAGAACATAGTGCCTCATGAGAAACAATGTCCAGTGATCATTTACCACAGGAGATAGTATCAATGCCATGTGACACTACTGACATGAAAAAGAGTTTAACAAATTCAAATATTTAATTGTGGAAAGAATTGCCACAATTGGTATGCAATGGTATGTTGCATTACATCTTTGCAATAAGACATTCTTAATGTGGCAAAATTAAAACTGTATTTTAGGCACTTTGAATAGTTTCTTAAACTTTGTTCATGAACAAACTTTACAATAAAATAACTACATCTTAAATTCTAAAATAGAATGCGAGAAATGGAAACAAACCATTTCATTTCACATCTGTACGACCATGTGGAAGCCATATAAAAAACTGTTGGAAAAGTATCCACTTTCAGTGCGTCTGGACAAAAAAAAAAGCCTCTTCAGAAATAATGGCCAATTTATGCTTTCTGAAATTAGCTACAACAAAGTGAGTAATTGCTGGGTGAGGCATACAACATTTTACAGACTTTGCTCTTCCTCCAAACGAGATCCTGAGGCTGCTTTAAAAGGTGTAATCTTCTGTAATCATTTCTGGTGCTCAAAGCAATTACTTTTCAATGGGAAAAGAAAGTAGGAGAACAACAGTATCCAAGAGCAGAGTTCACTAGTTTGTAAACCTTGACCCTTCGTATCATTCAGGTATTGACCAAGTTGGTAAAAGCAGAGTGTTACAATTAAATTACTACAACCCTCATCTCAGACGGCATGGAGTACCATGAGGCCGGTGTCTGGTAAGCAGAATTTAAAGATGCAACTTGTTTAAGATCTGATCCCTTCACAAGGACTTTTTGCTCCTCTGTTCCAACAAGGTGAGAGCTTCGTATAAGTAAAACGCATGTAAGGGAGATGAGAAACAAGAGAGAAACGCTATGCCTCCCCTCTTGCTCTCCAGCAGCAAGCTAAGGGCAGCTGAGATGGAGACGGGTGTGAGGCAGAACCGATTAAGAGCACTCATGGGAAGCCTGGGAGAGGCAGGTGCTGCTGCTGCAGCGGCTGCTACGACAGTTTTTAGTCAGGAAAAGAAGTCGCCGAATAAGAACACATGGTAATAGAGCAAAATTGCTGGATGGAATGCATATTTTCTCCCTGCTTATTCCTTCTCAAATAAATACTTTGGTTTTATGTGTCAGAGACTTTCAACAATAATAGGCCACTGCAGGAGGCAAATGTTAATGACAGTAGTATGAAACTGCTGTGTCTGAGGAAAGGGAGAAGATTTCTAGGCGATTTAGGCTATTTCAGCAAGCCAATACACACATCTGCTCTTCATGTGTTAGATACATGCTTTTTCCTTCCACAGCATCTGACCACCTGCCTTCTGCAGGAAGACAGTGGGCAATTCCTAGCAGTGTTGGAGGATGCTGTGGAGAGGGAATGGGAAGGAGTGGACCACAGCAGTCAAAATAGGCTGAGCACTCCTTGATTGTCTTTTGGCTGATGTAAAAGCAGGAAAGAAGACATTCTCTAAAACATCTCTGCCTCTCAGCTCTTACTTTTTTTTTGTGGATCAGCTAGGAAAGAAATGAAGAGAATAGGAGTGTGAAGAACTCCTTTGGGAGAAAGCAATTTTTGAAAGAGTAAATTTAAATTAGAGAAGAGCTAAGGGAACTTTGAAGGGGGGGAAGAGGAACAAACATATGTTTACAGAGATGTCAGGAGATTTAAAGGCTGATGAAGTACTTATGCACAAATCTGAAGGGGAAATTGAGAATAGGATAATAAAAATCTGACAGCATTACTGGAGAAAATACTGTAATAAATGGAAAGAAGAATGGAGTTTAGAAAATATGTAAGCAAACAAAGACCTTCAAAGGGACAATGGAAACTCTAGATAATGGTGAGGATCATCTCACTTAAATTTTAGTCATCTAAATAAAACATCGGAGTGAAAGCTTGTGGATTTTCAATCTAGGGAGAGACATCAGTATACAGACACAATGAATGACAACTGTAAAACTTACCTCAGACACCTAAGGACACAAGCTCTAGAGAGGCTTCTTTCTTTCTACCGGATATAAGAGGAGTTTGACAGAAATCAAACCTGTTGTATGTGCCAAAACACAGAGTGGACTTCCACACTAAGAGAATGGAATTAGGAAGGTGAAGACAAATGTTTTAATCGAGGGAGGACCAGACTCAGGGAAGACAAAGCAGAAGTAGAGATTAGGCAAAGACAAAGGAGAAAGAGAAGAAAGCCTGAACAAATCACAGAAGTGTGCAGAGAAGGAAAAGTCACTGAAGGAAATGAAATCTTGAGGAATGGAGAGCTCATAGAAAGTTTGTTTCATTCAACTTTGGAGTATGCAATGAAAGAACAAGAGTTTGACTTCTGAGCTCATAGCCTTTATACACAGAAATATAGTGTCCCTTTGGTTTAAGTCTGAAAACTTACTAGGTTTATAAAGGTAGTTTTGACGTCTCAGCAGATGAACGTCTCACTAGAGCACAGGACTGGAAGGTCAGCAAAATCCACCGATCCCTTTGCCCTGTAGCCTTAGTCTTAACAAGACTGTACTTCAGAAGAATCACCCTTGTCCACCCTCTTGCCTGGAAAAGCTCAAAAGCTACAAATGGTCTCAGAAAGAATTAAATCTCTCAGTACCAAAGACAAAAAAAAGCATAAGGAACTCACTGTATCATGAAAAAAGAGACTATATGCATCACCCATACTTAGGCTATATGAAATGCCTAGATGGTCCTTTGAGGACTACATTTCACATTACAAAGAAAACAAACCTTTTCCCTTTTATATTCAGGTCTCTACCAATAAAACCTTAGGAAAAAGTTTCCTGGCTTCAAATGGCATGTCCATCTTATTGCTGAGTTTGAGTCTGAAGAGCACAAGTGGTGGTCTTCAGTGCAATGAGGAGCATCAGCACTTTCCAAGATATGACTGAGTCCTGAAACTTCAGATGAAGGCCCCGTTCTTCAATCTCCGGCCTTGCAAGGTCAAAATATTTGTGGCCTTTTTAGGTGACTAATGGATGAGAAGCATGGGGTTAATTAAATACAATATAAATTCAGAGCAACAAACACAATCAACAAACTGTGATCTCGTCTGCTTTCAGCTTCCTCTTGGGGACACTAACAAATCAAATACCCAAAGGTTAATATCACACGATTTATTTTTGAAACAGCATGGAAACTGAGCAGCCACAGGAAAAGTAAGCTAGATATGATTAAAGAAATGTTACGACCTTTGTGAGACTTTGAGGACTGCTGAGCAGCCTCTGAGTTAATGTGATAGAGGAGAGAGATTGGTGTTTGTTTACAGCATGTCCAAAGGCAATAAAAGAGACTACAGAGGAAGAAAGTAACAAAGAACAATGCTGCCCAGCCAAGCTCCCCTTCCCCAAGTCTGCTTCCCGGTTTTCAAGGGAGAGGAAACGCAATGCATCCATGTTCTTAGCCCTTGAGTCCTCATGTATTTATAATTTATTAAGAGGTCAAAAATGGCATTTGCTAGGTCTGTGTCCAAAACTCCTTGAATTACTCTAAGAACTGAGACCCTGTGTTTAAATTCAATAACTAGAGCTTATTGAACACATCCATTATGATGGGAAGGTAACCTGCGGCAAAACTACGAATTCCTACCCCGATGTGTGCTGGGCCTTGTGTGAGACCCAGGATCAGCCTCTTTGCAAGGAGTTTCAGCAGTAGGTATTCCAGGTCAGTCATATTAGGAGACAGGAAGGCACAAGCTCAGTAAATGCACTTAATAAATACCCAGTCTCTATCTCTCTCCTTTTTTAAAGATACCCACATATAGTATTCTAATACACTTTCACCAAAATACGAAGTACTTAGGCATATCTTTTGTGTTTGACTGGTCTTCTTAGATTAAAATAAAAGCTTAATGAAAGTCAAAGAAGAACAGCCTGTAACATTTTCAAAGATATGTTCAAACATTAACTGATTCATCCTTACTGGCTCATTAAGAAGAGGAAATTGCGGCAGAATTCTGTGTTAAAACCACTCAGAGAGGAGATGACAGATCCAGGATCAGTACTTATAAATTACTGTCTCTCATCCTCAGTCTCAGTCCCAGCCCTGCAATAAACGACTGTGGGAAAGTTCCCTGGGCAGGCTCAGATCCATCACATCCTCAAAAAAGGCTAACTCAAGTTGAGAAATTTGCTCCTCCTTTCTTCTTAGAATCATTTTGCCAAAGTCTCAGCTCTTACAAACAGTGGCCTTATGGTTTCAATAATCCACCACGGTAAAAGTAATTTCTAGAATTAGATATATTGCTAGCTATTCAAATATTTTCTATTACCTATTAGTGCGCTATACAGCACATCAATACAGAGCCCAGCTATTACATCAAGGGACACTCTGGAAATACCTAAGCAGACTGATCAATTTAATCTCTGCTGCAAAACAGTGCATTAGTGGGATGACTTTTTTTTCCCTTTTTCTTGGCACAGCTTAGGGAGCTCAGAATTAGGACAAATATTCTCTTTCCTCCTCAACAAATGCTTAACAAATGACAAAAGTGACAGCTTTGAAAGATTGATTTTTTAAAAGTGAGGTTCTGTATGGTAGCTTATGAAAGCACTTTAATTTAGAATGATTATTAATCAACCATCCATTCAGATAATTTTCTAATTTAGGGGAAAAAAATCTATATTCTGTCTCTTACATCCCCATCAGGTACTAAAATATGAATGTCTGCACTCATTAACAAATACAAATAGGGAGCATTGTCTGATGCAGAAAGACACAGTTAATGCTGAGGTGTAATACACCCCCCTGACAGAAAATGTTCTGAATTTTAGTACAGAAGAGATATAATCTGAACTTTAAATATTATATTATATTATATTATATTATATTATATTACCACCATAAATACTGTATTTCACATGTATGAAATGGCAAACCCATTCTGACATACTGGAACATAGCTGCTTGCTCTGAACACTCTCTCTGGGTAGTTCTACATAGAACAGAGACTTAATTTCCTATTAAAAAAACATGGGATAATAAAACAGCAAGTGCAACTAAGGACAAAGAGATGAGTGTGATACAAACTGCAGAATTGGCAAATAAAATTTTAAACCTGGAGAACTAAAGGATATTTTGATTGACACATTTATAAGCCCATCCTTACACTGATTTATTTTGTGGCCTATCTACCTTGTTTCCCCAGCATGAAACCTGTGAATATTGGAAATATAATTTGAATATTTATCACCACAATGTTATTCTGAAACAATCCAAAACCTCCAAGTAGTATGCAAAATACCATACATTAGTTTTCTAAGCAAAGTTGATCTATTGCACAATCCAGAGGAGTTATGTCCTGAGACATGGATGTGGACAGAAAAGCACCTACAGAGCAGGTCTCGTGTTTCCTATCTAACTTTGCAAACTGACTGGCTACTGAGACAAACATGAACGCTCCCCTTGCTGCAGACATGCAGACATAGAATAAAACCTGACTTAAAAGCAATGGTTGCATTTCTGGGACCTGTTCTTCTAAGGTCCTTGAATGACCCCACTAGCCGCATAGGATGCTTCAAAAGGAAAACCAAAACAAACCATGGAATCTCAGCATGTTTTGGATTGGAAGGGACCTCAAAGCCCATCTAGATCCAAGCCCTGACATGGGCAGGGACACCCTCCAATACAGCAGATTGCCCAAAGCCCCATCCAACATGTCCTTTAACACTTCCAAATGCACAACTCCAACAAAATATTATCTTCCTGGAAGCACACACTATTGACTTGGAGGCCACATCTGGTTTTAGGTGTGGCCTATAATACATTCTAAATGGCTCCTGGAATAATGTCTGTTTTAAAAATCCAAGTTTATTTTGACATGTACATACATAGGCATAATTTATGAAGGAAGACATTCAAACACAATTGTAACACAAAATATGTGGCAAGGGAGTAATTTACTAGGCTTTCATACAAAATACAGTTTTATTACTAAATGTCTATTCCTAAAACTCAGTATGTAGTACATCATATTTTAAATTATTAACATCTCTGCTGGAGAAGCTTCCTTCATAAAATATTTACACAGCACATCTCAGGACTCTGTATTTTGCCAGCAGTTACTCAAAGTGTAAGATAAATATAGTTAGCAGGTCATTCTCTTCCTTGATAAGCTATTCTTCTAGCTAAAAAAACTCCAAAATGTTTAAGCTATACTGCTGCTATGGCCTTTGTTATGAAATACTGTGCTTCAATATAATGATATATTTTGACCCCTGAGAGCTTTTGGGGTCAGAGGCCATAGCTTTCGCTAATGACAGTGCATGGCTGTAAAACACAAGAGGCAGGCATGTTTCAATTACTTTTCCAATTAGCAGCAACAATCAATGCATGCTGCAAAAAGCATTAAGGAAACTGGCAAAATGTTGCAAAGTTTGGATATGAATCTCTTTTAAGTAAGAAAACTGGGAACAATAAAAATATTAGTATTCCCTTGATCGTTTTTTAATACTGCAAGGCCATACAACTCTTTATTTCAAACTAGGCAATCTGGAAGTGTTGCCTTTTCAAAATCCAGGCAGCTCTTCAAAGCAATCAAGCATTAGATTAGTTATCTAACATACTCTTTTCTAACATATGCAAGAAGGAAATTTCATATTGGTCATTTTGTTAGAGAAAGTAAGTTGAATTTATGATGCAAGCTTTATATGTGTTGGATTGTTATTTAAAGCTAAGCAATAATTATGCTTCAATTTTTCAAACAGAATTCCTGCTCAACAGAAAAAAGGCTCCAGCATTTCATACTGTTGGCTTACAGTTGCCTCGGCTACTACAAAGCTTCTGAACACCCTATGAGAATTCTGCTGGCATCTGAATATTTAGTTTGTCAATGTCAAAATAACATTGTAAAGGAGATGTAAGGAAGCAGAAAAGCAAAACTATAGACTTAAATGGATCTTAAAAGAAACCAAACTATACCCAAGATATAAGGCACATATGTTTTGAAATACAGAAGATTTTACTGTTACCAAACATTCATCTGCACAGTTTAAAACGAATTTGAAACACAACCTTAATGTTCATATAGATTTATTCAGGTTATGAAGTAATAATATTTGGATCAATTTTGTGTCAATGGTTGATACAGAACATATATGAAATGAAATATATCTCCTTATCTTTTACTGTGTAGAAATTACTGGTAATAATGCAAAGGAATGAATTTTTTTCTTCTTATATTTGGGGAGGAAAAGTGGTGTCAATTCCATAGTAAACAAGATTACTGAAGTGCAAACGTTTATAATGAATTGTTTTCAAATCTGCAAGACTAGATTACTTGCGGTATTACAATTTCTAAGGAACAGTCAGAGAGTTTCCTCCAGAAAATAATTTTGAAGTATAATATCTACTGTAACTCAGAAGAAATTCTAAAATCTAGAAAAAAGACAATGTGTCAACATTTCAAGGAAGTAAATGGGATCATCTCAACATGACATCATTGTAAGGAAAAATTGTGAAAATAATCTTAAAAGAGGCAATCAGTTGGATTGAGTGGTAGCATGATTAATACCAATCAACACTGTTTAATAGAAAACAGGTCTTCTTAGGAAATTTCGTATCATTTTGTGATGATATTACAAATTCAGTAGATAAAGATAACTTTCAAAATTACTTGCTTTAATTTCTGTATAAATATCTCTCCCTATTATCTCTGCGTTGAAAAAGTAGCATGGCACAAAATCAACACCGCATATATATTAAACATGTTAAAGAACACCGAGAATCAGAAAAAAATCATAAATGAGACGCCAACACCTAATGGGAATATCTTTGGTGGTATTGGGGGTTGGACCCGATGATCACTTGAGGTCCCTTACAACCCCTACCATTCTGTGATTCTGTGATTGTAAAGATATGCATTACGAAGGGCCAACAGAACTGAGCAGCAGACTCAAGATTCATTCTAAAACCTAAAAAATCTCAGAACAATATTATGGACAGCAGTGAAAGCTAAAAATATCTTAGCGGTCCTAATAAATAACCCACAGAAAGCAGTTTCTTACTATAGCGCAGTGACTCTCAGAACTTGCATATTTTCTGAATTCTTGCACCTGGATCTGCAATGTAGGATTGGAAAAGCCACATATATCTGCACATGACATTGATAATGTTAAAAGAAAGTCATTTGCAGTTCTTGTCACCACACTTTCAAATGAATGTCTATTAAAAGAACAGTATATTTTATAACAATAAGGGTGATTAACCTCTGCAATAATTTACAATATATGTAGTTATTTTTTCTCTCACCTGAAATCTTAAATTGAAATTAGATGGACTAGAAATACCAAATTGAATAAGGTAAAGAGGAATTGATGGAGAAATTCCAGATGAAAAGCATGAAGTAATTTCAAAAGACCAGTAAACATTTTTGGTTGTGTGTTGGGGGGGTGGGGGGGCTGGTGGTGTGAAGGATGAGAGTTGGGCTTTTATTGTTTGGTTTTTTGGGTTTTTTTACACAGGGAACATATTTTGGCACAGAGATAAATATTATCTGTTTAAACCCTTCAGCATGGATAATATTTCCTTAGTTCACAAAGGAGTTGTGGGGCTGAGATTAATTTTAATGCTTTTCGTAAAATTATTTTGATGCCAAAACAAGAGAATAAACACATGTTCTTCCATGTTTACCGATTCTATCTCCTGCATTTCAATATTATTCATTAGTTCTGTTGTGTTTCAAATGAGACTATGTTCAAATGGTATCTGACATCATCAGGGACCAGCTCAGCCTGCAGCCTCAATGAGATATTGAATCCCAAATTGTAAACAAGATTATAACAACAGGTACAAGCCAAAGTCAGCCCTCTGTAACAGTAAGTAAACTAATATGTACCATCCACTTTTACCTCCTGAAAACCATGTGTTTTGGAGTACTCCAGAGCTCATAGGTATGATAGATAAATGCAGTACAGTATTTTTGGAACCACAAGGCACCTGGCTGTGCAAGACTCCCTCTTTATTTACGTTACCTGTGAATAAATCGAGTCCTAGCAAAGGAAATAAGAGTTAAATTTTTACGCTGATTGAAAGATTTGCTAATAGTGATGGAATTTGCATGATAACGCATCCTCATTACAAAAAGAAATATACATATTATTTTAGATGAACAAATGAATTCCAGAGCTGAAAGGAATATGTTAAAAATATACTTTAAAATGTTTTGTACATTATGCACAGTAATTGCTTTCCTCAAAGCATGTATGCATTTGGCTGTACATGTATATACACATAATTCAATCTATCCAATTGAAGCAGCTCTTTAGAGTCCCCTTTAGAATTAGGAGAACTTTTTTCTGCCATAGTGCAGATCTCTAGCTCTGTTCCATTTTGCACCAGACATCAGTAAATGGAAAATTTCTCTGGAGTGGCAGACTCCTCAGCTAGGCAAACTGATCTGACTGGCACTCCCCTTGAACCTCCCTCTTCGGGGAGAATGCTGCAGAGAATAGAGGAGGGAGGAGAACATGCCATGGTCGTGGCTATCTCACCAACTCAGGGATTACAGATGGCCCCAAGCAACTCATATCTCTGGTTTTCACTGTCTGCAATCTTGGAAAATTAAGAGGACCCAAAGACAGATAGAAACAAATTCTTCAACTTGACCGCAGAATGGTCTCAAAGACTTTTCTCTAAAAACCGTGTCTTGCGGGTGAAAGTGGCATCATGATTGAAGAATACAAAGAATTTGTGCAAGTTTCACTCTAGGGTCCCTCAGATGTAAGCAAAAGCCACTTTAGCACACACAGCAGAGTAGCCTTTCTGAAAACGATGCACTCTATGCTACAATCTCTTACTATATCAGTGATATGGTAAGTATATTATTTCCCCCTTTTCATTTAGCACTTCCTGCTCTCATTTCTCATATACAGAACACGCTGGGACAAGCACAGAGGATGAAAAGTAGACTAAAATATGCTTCCATGTGGCAATACATCAACCCCTGAGCCACTGCTCTGAATTCACATTTGCAAATAAGTTTAAAGAATTTCCCCTTTGAAAAGCAGATAGAGTACCTCCTGCTCAGCAAAAATAGCAGACTGGGAGAGCCTAGCCTTCAAGCACTACAATATTTCATTCTCTCTGATAGAGGAATTGCCCAAATTTTAAAAGACATTACTAAAAACTGTCAGTTTCATATAAAATAGAAGTTACAATATTATAAAAAAAACCCTTTAAAACAATTGCTTTTATCTGATGACTGAGAATCTTAAAGAGAAGTTATATTTGCCACACTGCACTAGGTCTGCATTGTGCTTGTGCTTTCCAAATCTCTTAAATTACTAAACAGAAAACAGGTGTTTAAGCTTTTATGGTACATCTGTCATATTCATGCCATATTTCCTTCCACTGAATTTAAGCAGTAACGTAAATGTGATCTTAGTTAGTTTAGTGATAAAGAGCACCCTTCATAAAAAGACTGGTACAGGTGCTTGCAATGGGCTAAGAAGTCCATGTTTCTGGCTAACACTCAGTACATCATAAATAATTCAGTATTGTAATAGTTCAGTCTCTTTGTACTTCTCTTTAATAACAGCTCTTTACCGAAAATAAAATCTTTCATGATATAAACCAACCATTATAACTAAGGAGACATACACCATGTCATTTAATCTACTTCAGGAACAGTGAGTAATGAATGATGCTGTCGGATAGCTCTTGGATTGAGTGGGAGAAGGTGCAGGAGGGGCTGCTTTTAAAGTTTTTCATGTTTTTATACACTGACCTAGCTTTACTTTATTTTTAAGGTCAAGGGCCGCTATTACATCACTTGACAAATGACATGACATATGTTCAGGAGGAAACAAGAAGAAAAACCTAGGAAAGTATTGCAAAGTTGCACATTAGTGTAGAAAATGCACCACACAGTAAAATACTATAAAGTTACCACATAATAGACAAGAAGTAAACTGAATAATTAGAACACTGTGGAAATGACGATAAAGGGGAAAAAAAACCAAAACTATGTTCTTGTTAGGAAAGCCCCCATTAGCACATGCAATTAGCATTTAAAATTGCTGATGCTGGAAGTGTTCATTGCTGCCACTTCTGGAAAAGGTTTGGTTACATATTTTCCGGCAAAATAATAGGCACAGAGGTGATGCGCTTTGTCCCGGAGCAAAGCTTGGCACCTGCACAACTGTTCAGCACCCTACGCCTGCCTGTCAAATACAGCAGCACTGACAGTGAGCTCAGAGGAGACTTTCACTTTAACCTCATCAAGAGGATAAAGGTGTTGTACGTGGCCAAGTGGGAAAGAATTAAATTTTCTTTAAACCACCTGCAAAGGCTAACTCAGAGCAAAAATTTGTTCCCTGATTGATTGGTATTCCTGAGCATGAATTTTAGATGCTGTTAAAAGAAATAAAAAAGTAACTTCCCACAATTAAATTCAAAAGTCTTTCAGTGGTTATAAAATCACCAATAGGAAGTGATTAGCAATGCTGGTGGAGAACACAGGCTGTTATTCTCTTAATGAAAGCCCTCTGTCTGGGGTTTCCACCTCAGCTTCCATTTAGTTGCTGTAGTTTTATCATGCCTATGTAATAGGCAGTTTTGCTTCCGCCTGCCAATAGTCTGCCATGGTAAATAGGAAAAATGTTCTCGAAACTGCACAGCCCGCTCACACATTTTATATCTGAGAAATTAGATCAGTTTATGAGCAGTATATAACACTTCTGTTATCCAAGTCTCATGATTTAATCCCTAGTCTTATGACATTTATGTATTTTCCCAAAGCTCCAACTGATGGAAGTTACACATCCCTTACATTTTTATCTCGTTTCTTAAGAAAGGAAGCTTTTATGATGGCACTGGTCTGTATTTCAAACTATGAACTGCTTTCTTATAACTTTTGAACCTACAGGCTGATTTAAATTAAAATTAGACATATAAGACTCAAAGATAATTAAGTTCCTAAGAGTTTTATACAAATCACTGTCTGGGTTGAGGTTAGAAGCTGAAATTGCTAGCCACTACACTGGAAATGTGGTCATACATCAGCTATGAGACCCTGCTGTGGAGGTGACAGCTGTTTGACCAACGTGCCTGTCCTGGTCACTTGGCATGTACATAGCTTTAGACATACTGAACTTTATAAAATTGCTGTCTCCTTTTTGGTGGGAATGTAATAGGGAGGGAGCTGTGGTATCTTGCTGAGGACAAACTGTTTACAAAATACATGACAGTAGTCAGTAGAACAAAAGACTTTTGGTCCTGCTGCTCAAAAATCCCAGTTTTTCTCCTTTAAAGTAAGACCTACTCACATGGCTTGTGCAAGAAAACCTGCAGACACAAGCTGCTAAATCTCTAAAGGCTCAAAAATCAATAAAGTGAGTCTAAAGAACAGAAAAAAATTAATCTCAAGACTTCTTTAAGCACCCTCATGATCTTAGGATGACAAGCACTGATAATACTGTAAGAAGGTACATCAAAAAGATGCCAGGGCCAAATCCTTGTTTAAAAATGGAACACATCTGAGATGCAGTGCTCAGAGAAATACAGAAGGGGAATTTTCCCACAGGGAATATGAACAAGGAGTTGAGGACAAGGTGTAAATTGCCCTTGTTTACTATGTCTTGATTCACTGTAAAACACATTGGGAATCAGAAAAATGTCTGCCATACTGCTCCTAAAAGACAGGACACAGACTTGCAATGTTTACATGTACCTTTTGATGGAAATCTTTTGCCATTTTCAAGAATTTGTGTCTTAAGAACCTTGCAAGGCATGTATGAAAAGAATGAACCTCAACAAACTCATATTCAATTTCCTTAGAAAAACTGAATCGGCACAGAAGAGTCAAAAAGATTAAGAGTTAATAGAAGAGGCTAAAACATTATTTTAAAATGTTTCATTCTACCTAAATTTTAAGTTGCATGCTGATAGTGCTGCCATTACCATATTAGATCTGAACCCTTCACAGCTACTGATGTCATTTTAAATAATTGAACACAAGTATATGCATTGCTTTAGCAGAAAAATAAATTTATAGAAGTAGAAATGGGCCCATCTAATGTGTTTCAAAAAATTAAAAATACCAGATGGATTTTAAAATGATTAGGCGTTCTCACAGTCTTTCCTCTTCCCCTAATTCTGACCTGTCCTTTCCTGTCCATTTATTCTCTGCAAGTTTTAGTCCAGTGGGCAATTACACTGACCCCAAGCACTGCAATCTAGCTATTCCCTCCTTAATTGCATGTCATGATCAACAAGATCCCTCTAAAATTGTGGGAAATCAGACGTCTTGCGGTGATACAGCCAGAGCATTTACATTACTGACTTGAGTTTCACTGACACTATTTTTACTGCCTTGGGATAAGAAGAGCATGATGAAGGAGGGGTAACATATATGTGTCTCAGGTTGGGCAATTTAGGCTTCTTAGTAGGCTACCCTTAATGGAGGGGAAAACTGGCCTTTTGGGAAACAAAATTCAGACCATCTCTATTGACTAAGCAGCTGGGGAAGACTAATTTGTGCATCAGTGTTCAATACTGAAAGTTAAGGATGAAAGAATTGCCCCGAAGTCTTACAATGAAGCTCTGCTTACCTTTATAATTTGCTCGGTAAATGTGTACTTCTAATCACAGCTCACATTTCTACTGCATAAAAGCTCTCCTTTCAAAAAGAATAAAATTGTTCTGGATTGTAGCCTGGATCTACCTCGCCAGAAAAACAAAGTGTGATAACGTAAATACGAGGGACTGAAACCTTTGCAATTCTTTTATAAAACATCATTACTGGAAGAGTCACAGGGAAACATCACTCAGTAATTTCAACTGTGGAACAAAAAGGTCTTCATACAGGCAAATCAAGTGAAGGAAGTATAGTTATGTGAGAAGAGCAAAGTTAATTTAAAATGCAAATATATGGGGGTTGTAAGAAGCTGATGGATAAACTTCAAAACAACAAAACACACTTGGTTTACTTGTAAATCCATTATCAAGAGGTTACTATTAAGAACATAGGTAGGAAATGGTGAGGCTCTTTGCTGATACTGAGAGTTGGGCTAAAACATCCAAAAATATTCTTTGCTCAACACAGAAAGTTCCTAAGCAGAACTTTGGTCTTGGTATTAGCATGGCTTGGATGCACTCCAAAATGTACAATGTTCCTTTGTTATTCCCAAAGAGTCAATGTAATTAATTTCCTAAAGCAGCTGACAATTGTTAGGTGACAACAAAGCACTTGTCTATCTCATCTTTTACAGAACAGAAACGGTTACATGTAAAGAAATGGACAGTTAAATATACCATAGATCTTCTACAATTCAAATAGCAAAGACATTATATTGGTAGAGTTTTCTATTCTGTTACTCCAGATTTACAGTAACCTCTATGGAGAAAGATCAGACCAATAAACTCAACTGGTATCTGCAAGAGCAGAGCTGGGCCCAAATTTATCAACAACAAAATCGTTAATAACTCTGCTTAATTACAACCTGTTCTATCCAACACAGAATATGCATGAGTTTTCAAGGAGATTTAATTATTTAGAAAGTTGAAAGACGTGATAAGCTATTTTTGAGATAGAAGGAGACAAAGAAAGAGACAAAAGTCAACATTTCAAACTGGTAATTTTTTAATGATCTGTACTCAAAAGCTGTCAGAAAATATTCTTTCTAATACAATGAAGCAAATTCATTCTTTAAGTCAAGGTAATAGTAGGAAAAATAGGCTTGGTAATAAAAAGGAATTGTTTTATTGACTGCAGAAGAGCTATCACTCTCTAGAACCATGGCAGGAGCAATGAGAACAAACAAAAAATACTTTGGACACTGGCCAGTAGAGAGGAAGAAGGACCTACATCAGAAATAAAAGGTGACTTGTAAAATCAACCCTACAAAAAATGGGCATCACACAGGCAGTTAACACAGAGCAGTTAACAAATTTTTAAAATAAATTATCAGTGCAAAGAAGCTTATGGTCTTCATGAAAAGGGGACTTAATATTCTGGCAGAATATTATATTTAGAAATGTATTCTTAGTTTCTTGTGTTGTTTTCACCCACACATCAGAATTTATATGGAAACATGAACATGCATCATATATAGAGAGATGCAGATATGCCGTAGTGATACATTTCTACACCTCCATCTTCATGCTTAGTCAAAAGTCTTGAGGGACCAACCTTAAGCTAAAAACTCATTTATTTTATCCAAAAAGAAAAGATTTTCTTAGCTTTTCCAAGGCTTGCTGGACTCCTCTCCTTCCAAAAAGGTTGTGTTTCATGTTCTCAATCCCAGAACACAGTAGAAAGATGCCAGCTGGCTTCCAAAATGCCAGCTTTACAGGGACTGTACTCTGCTAAGCTGCCTAGTGTCTGTATGCTGTACCACCCTGAGGGATATGAGCAAACTTCGGCTAACCAAGAATTTTGGTTAAGTGGTGTTCTGTAAAATTGGGAAATAATGTGTATGGCATGTCTTGCTCAAACAGATGTTGTCTAAGCGGCTTGGACGCTGACATTTTGGCTTAGTATTGCTTATTATTAGCATATGTTAATCACATGTTATTTATGAATAGCATACCATGCTTATCAGTTGTGAGATTGGTTCATGTTACATCCAGTTAATAAAAGACGAGACCTCTTCTGAAAAAAGCCAGGAGGCTCAGGTCCTGTACTCCCAAAACACAACATGAAGCAGTCATGTCTAACTGCATTTATACAATATGATCACCAGACACAGTGAGCTCTTTTCTCCTTTTTCAGCACCATCAGACAACATCTCAGACCTAAAGAAAGACGTGTTCCCCAGGAACTTGCTTTTATTGAACATGGCAGAATTAGTTCTCAACAGAGACTACAGAAAATGCCTATAAAAAACCCAGAAAACTCCAACCTTTAGCACAACACACTTTTTGCTGTGAATAAGCCTAAAAAGAAAAAAAAACCAAAAACCCTCAAGTACTAAGGTGCAAAAAAAAAACAAACACCCTCAAGAAAATGTATGCTATCTTCAAAGATTAATAACGATGCCTACTTCTAAAGCTGTCACATAAAACTGCTCTTTTTTTCCCAGCAAAACTAGACTTTCTGTATAAATT
Organism: Laterallus jamaicensis coturniculus; assembly: GCA_022605575.1. Taxonomy (NCBI): domain Eukaryota; kingdom Metazoa; phylum Chordata; class Aves; order Gruiformes; family Rallidae; genus Laterallus; species Laterallus jamaicensis. Next base: position 2,485,700 of record JAKCOX010000059.1, on the reverse strand, counting down.
ATATCCAACATCATCAACTCAGACAGATTTGTATTAAGTACAGATTTATCTCCTATCCAGTTATCCAACACCAACATGACATAGCTCATAAATTAAGACAGTTTTATGTGAGTTCAAACCTGAAAGCTTAAGCCTGTGGTAAGTAGCAATAAAGACATTATAATTATATTTGCCTTGTATAACCTGAAAACATAAACTTTATCATTTATTCTCAAGACTGGTTTTAATACACACTTCTTCATATGACATATGTGTATATGAATTTTTAGTCATACTTATTTGCACACAATGAGTCAAATCCATCAAATCAATTGTAACTGAAAATTCCAGTGGTTTACAGAAGGACATTATCAACTATTTAAAATTAATCTATTTCCAACTTTTTACTCTAACACTATGAACTCTTTCCTTACAATACCAAGCCTACCGTTGTTTTCATGCAGCTCAAGAGCAGAATTCAAACACTGATGAAAATACTAAATTGGGAAATACAAAATAATTCAGTTGTCTAATCACAGCTTAATTAGCTGGATCTGAATTCCATAATAGTGGCTCCAGAAACTCTTTTTAAAAAACCCTTAACAATAGGGTCATGTTATAGAAAATATTGGCATACCTAATTAGCCTGAGACTCATGGGGGATAAAATTCCTAAAAAACAAAGGCAGCCTACGCTGTCAGCTAAAACTTTTATTACTGCTAAATTTGAGAGCTATCCCTCTGTAGTGCACTGGAGATGGAAAGACAGATGTTTTAAATCTGCAGAGCCTCAATACCACTGCGCTCTGAAGACAGCAGGCAACAAAATGGAAGGAAGAAAGTATCTTGATAGAAAAAAAATCCCAGGAGTTAACCTGCTTGATCTTTCACACATACCAACTAGATTTTACAGTGCTTCGGCAGTTGCTCCACAGTCAGAGGTGCTCGCTATTGTACTTCTGCATGTGGCAGTCCTACCAGCACATCATCATGATCTCCTGTCCTTTGTTCTAGCGTTAGAACTCTTTAAAAATAGACTTTTCTAAATACACTTCCTGAGGAGTTCACTTCTGTTGGAAGTTGAACTAAATAAGCTAAGAGAGATCACCGTTACTATACTCTCTAGACAGACTATCTGGTGATGGAGATAATCACCTCCAGAAATGGGTACAGTTAAAACAGCCAAGTTAAAAAAAATATTGATTGGCTATATGGACACATCTTCTTCGTCTATGTTTTCTCATAAGGCAGAGGATACAGCATTGTTTTTAAAAGCTGTTCTTCAAAAAGGGATATTGAGTAAAAAAAGAAAGGCTATTAACCGAATTGAATGGAAAAAATCCCATTGATTTAAAACAGGTCAGGATTCTCATTAATAACTTTAGCTAGATATACTAAAGCAAAAGTTCAGACTACAAACATTGTCACAGAGGAAAACAAGAGCTGTTATTTCTGCAGAAGGAGGGGCGATGGCATACAGACTCCAAGCAAGAGCAGCAAATATGCCTAAAGACTGACCCCTCTCTTGCTCCTTGATCACAAATCAAGCCACTGACAATCACATACTTGAAGTGAACAAAGAATTATTCTAATATTCACATTGTTATTGCCTTTATCTGTCTAATCTAAACCAGAATTTCAAGTATGGTCATCAGTCACAGCCTCCTGGAAAGAAAATACACACCACTGAAACACTTCCTTCCAAGATATCCTCTGGGAGGTCACTCAGAGCCAGCCTTTTTGTCAACTTCAGGAATTAACATCCAGTAAAATATATATTTGCACCCTAAAGCAAAACCACTCCTTCCTTTCTAATTGTCAGGATAACTGTTGCCTGCTACAAGCTATTGAGCCAGCAGATCTCCCACCAGCTCAGGCAGCAAATAAGGCACTCAGCACCTAATAGGATAAGGTTCAAAAGCCCTGTTTCTACAACACTTACATTTGAAGATCAAGGCTCAGAAATTAAGGACATGACGTTTTCCATATGCACAGTACTTAATGACTTAAAAATAAACATATGTACAAGTGTTTCTGTAATTGGGTCCTCAGACTGTAGTGCTGTCTCTTTATTATTTGACTCTTTAAAAATCTTACAAGTACATTACTAACATCCTCTAAGGAATCTTCTAAAGGAATGTTTCCAGCAAAATACAGTTCTAAAATCTGAACTTTCCTACCTTGAAGAGGCTTTTTTGATAGATGAAAATTCATTAATATTTCCTGTACTTTTCCAAAGGAAAAACTGATTCACCTCTTATGGTATTTTGGAAACCCATGGGAACTCAGAAACAATGACTACTATCTCATTAAACAGAAAAATGGATGTTTATGGTTATACATTCATTGTCTAATTTCAGAGAAACAGAAGAAATACAATAAAGAATGAATATTAAGCAAAACATTAAATTCAGGCCATTTTGATAACATGAGCTCCTTTTATTATTAAAGACATAAACTCTTATCCATGTGTTTCCAGGACATCCCACTCTACATCCCAAAGAGCTGCCACAGGACTGTCTGCAGGCTGAAGTCTTATTTTAGTGTGAATACATGGGTATTTGATTTATTTGGGCACAGGACTCTTTTCAAGTTTCCCTGTTAGGCATATCAAGGGCGTCTGAGAGAGGAGTTTGTACTGGTGTAGTTGGAACAAAACATATCATGAACATGAGTGAAATTATATCACACTCTTTATTCTAATGATTTTTCATGATGACAGATGGCTCCATAACCTTATGCCTCAGTCCAAGTGCAAATTACTTTGAAAAGCTGTATTGACATGCTCATGGATGCTGCACAAATGCTGCTTCAGAGTCACAATAATATTTACTGGCATATTAAAACACGTAAATATAAATATAATGAGAGAGTAATGCATATTTCAGGAAGTTAATATCCACTGCAAATGAATTAATGATTTCACCTTTTGTCCTATAATGTTTCAAACCTCTGTCTAAGTTCTGGCATCATGTTATCCTTTCAAATTAACTGTAATTTTCCACTGCTATGCTTGCTGTGAATGAGCAAACATCCAAAGAAATTACAAATGTGCTGACACATTCACAAAAAACCCCAACTGTTTTCTCCAGTAAAAAAAGTTCTGCTTTTTCTCCCTTTCGTATATTGCTTAATTTCCAAGGTTGGGGTTTAATCCTAGTATCTTTGCAGTATTGAACTGAAAACTTCTAAGAAAAAATAACCTGAAATAGAGAATTAGTGTATTTCTGAGGGTAGCAAAGTAGTGCCCAGCAGAAGGGTTTTATCACTATGGGACAATGTATTAAAAAAAGCCTAAAAAAGCACATTGCTCTTCAGATAATTAAAGTGCTTTAGACCACTAGCCAATTGATTTTCTTCTTGTAAAGGTAGCTCAATTGAAATGTTCAGAATAAATCATGTGTTAAAATTATCTTCTAAAGTAAGAGCTGAGTGCATATTGATTAATAATTATTTCCACTAACAGACTGAACTAAAGCAATACCATCAATTACTTCAAAAATCTGTAAGATCAATCATGATGGAATCAACTGTTGATTCGCCATACTTTTCACAATATTTCAGAAGTGCTCATTGAATGCCTTTCCAGAGATACCTTGCTTTCCTGTTTCTAGAGCCACAGAAATTTGTTTTAAATCCCAATTACAATTAGGTGTTTCAGCTACATCATACAGCTCTCACCCTTCAACTACATGAGAGGCCTGCAAGAAGAGCAAATGTTTTCCCCATCAAGTACGAGACATGAGGGGACACTTTCACCAAGGAGGTTCAGTTAGTATTTCCCACTTATGCAACAAAGGAAATGCAAGCAGCCTAAAACAGTGACCAGCACAGATAATTTACACAGAGACACCTTTCAAAAGATAGGGAGTATTCAGTATAAATTAACTCGGTTTTACACACTAATGAGTCCTACTCACTGAATTTCTCTGGGCAGCACAATAAAACTCTGGTAATTTTACAAAAAAATTACAATTTAGTTTGCATGGTTATAAATAGCACAGAGATCGTTAATCCCTTACAGCACCACAGGCATTACTCAAGCCTGGTATCTTATTGAAAATCAAAGAGAATTTTCCTTTCTCATGATGCATAGCACTATTAGAGTCGGGTGGGGAGTCTGCTGGCTGCAGTGCCAGGCTTTAAGCACATCTAAACTAAACCCAAAATTTCTCTGTTTCTGGTTTTGTTGGTTTCAGGTTTATTAAGTGCAGAGGTATTGGGTAGACAGACAGACAACAGGTCACAAATCTGCTCCGCATGTTGGAGGAAGATGTTCAAAATAGCAGCAGTGACCTTTCAGTTATTTTTTAGATTTTTTTTGTTGTTGTTGGCTCACACAGGACCAACTCCCACATACAGTACCAGGTTTTCAGAAGATAACAAAACTTCTGTGTGCCTTCTTTGAAATGCACAAAAAACATTTTATGACCTAAAACAATAACACTTCTAGCTGAAATATCTAATTTAAATTTAAACATTCTTTACATAAATGAGATGCACAGCTCTGTCTGAGCATCTTAATTTTATGCATTTTTACACTTCTAAGCAACTTAGTAGTGAGGACTGCTTATTTGAATTCATTTACATACAATTTGCAGGAAAAGCTGAAAAATGGTAGTAAGGAAATCCATCATTTTGACTTTAAATGAAAATATTATTTCTGTAAAAAAACATCTTGAATGTTTATTTTCTTATTTTACTTAGGAAATTGCTTTTAATATCTTCATAAGTATCAAATGACACTTTTCAGAAATGGCATTTTTTATCACCTAGTAGGTTTTTTTTAAAATCCAGCAATATTTTTGATGCATACAAGGAGAAAATGCAACTTTTTTTTCCAACTAAATGAATTTTATTTCCTAGCAAGGTGACCGTCCTGACATGTTCTCCGAATTTTTATTTTATGAATGTTTGTAGGCCCCAATCATTGCCAGGTTATTGGAGGAGGGGGTGTGGGGGTGTGGTAATTACAAGCCCGTTAATGAAAAAATGATATAATACATGTGTACAAATCTAAGTGCTTCTCATACCTTTTTTGGGTCCTGTGCTATCTGTGGATTATTTCTTAGATGATGTTAAAATGTGTTCAAATAAATTTTCAGTAATTTCACACCTACATTCGACATATTTTCCAAGTCTTTCAAAGCTATGGGCTTCATATCTAGCCACACTCCTCAAGGCTGCCAGCTGCATCTCTAATTAGCTGCTACTAAATCATACCTATTCTCAAAATTATGATGGCCAATGGCTTGTCATTCCTTAGAGAGTGAACAGAGTTTAACTCCCTTAGTTTATTTTTTCATCACATCCAACTCGTCTCCCATTACATCCCCATGCCTCTGTAACACACATGTAAAATCAGGAACTCACTAGAAAAGGCAAAGGAAGATAAAAAAGTGGAACAGATGCTGCAGTACAGCTGAGCTTTCTGAAGAAGCACATTAGGAAATTCTGCAGTGCAGAAGTGGTCTCAGGAAATAACTGTGGGTGTGTTTTGCTAAAACATGCGAGAATTCCTACCGTCTGTCACAGTGATAATTTTACTGGTGTCAGTAACTCACAGCACCGCATCAGGGACAGCTCACACCCAAAAGACTCCAACACAACTCAAGCAAAACCAACAGAAGTGTGTGCTTGGTGCAGCCCCTGGTGACCCCGTCCCTGAGATGGACAGGTGAGGATGACCTCCGAACCACAGTTCCTGCCTCTGCAGAGGGATCAGGAGGCATGCAACAGAGGTTAAAGCCCGGGGTTATTGTTCATGCAGCCCTGTATCCTAAAAGCAGGGCTGCCCTGAGTTAATGGGGCATTATGCTTCAACTAAGCCAACACACACTAGTGGCAGGAAACAAAATGTGCGTTTTCAGGCTTTGACGATCATTTCATGCCTTTTTCCCCATCTTTTTCTTAGCTGTGTGCTCTTCTACATAACCTTCAAGTTCTAGTGGGATTCGACATAAATATTTCCTAAATTTTACTTAAATGTTTTCAACTGTTAAATAAATGAATGAACAAATAACTGTTAAATAAACTAACTGTTAAATAAATTATTTGAAAATCATTTAGTTCTGATTTGTCATTAACACTTTTTTTTAATATACTGTCTTTATATTCTAACACCTCACATTGCAAGACTTTAGACTTTCAAATTCACAACTCTCTTCCACTACATACTTTTAATTTGGTTGAAATTTTTAGAAAAAGGATATTTTACTCTTGCAAATTAAAAGCCAGTACAAGTCCATTAATTTTCATAATCAGATTAAAGCGTTGTAATAAAACTTTCAGTGACTCAAGGGAGAGATTGCTTGAGACAGCAAAGTGTAATTAAGGAAAACTATTGTATCTGTACCATTAATGAAAAATGTTAGCAGTAATTTGAGACTAGGGATCAGCACTTCAAACCTTCCCTAACCCTAGCCTTAACTTGCAACCTAACTTCGTGGTGTAAGCAAATTTTGTCAAGCGCAGCCTAGAGGGCTCATGAAATTAATGAAGTACATGATCTCTTTATATTGGCAAGAAACCCCACCCACATGGTGTTGCATTTCTGGCGCAATAGGCATTTGTTACTGAAGTCACAAGCATCAGCAGCTGGGAAGTACAAGATCGAGCTCTCTTTCAATGCTTTTCAAACTCACACATTAATTACCCTACTCCACAGGTATCACTCTTAAAAAGTAGGTATGTCCCCCACCTAAAAATGTATTATTCTGATGGTTCTTATGAGAAAGACAAAGCCTCTCCAAGAAATTCTTTGTCCTTAAAGTCCTTTTAACTCTCCTTTAGAAAAACTACGTGAGTCACAAGTAGGACTGCAAGTAGGCAAGGATACATTTGCCTTGCCATCATGTAGCAGCTGTCAACTCCTCCATGCCAATGACAGACTCGTGAAACTGCATGAGAATTTGGAAATGCGATATGGCACAAAAAAAAGAGATGCCAGGAAAAGGTTAGTCTGTGCTGTTGCAGCCTCCACAGAGCAACCAAGCAGACCCATGTGCTCTGTCATCACATTGAAGCTAATGGCAAGATGGCAAGAAAGTCCATGGCCTTGCCAGAGCTGGGGCTCTCAGCTTGAGGGCTATGCCTTGTGGGCAGATGCTCCAGGCAACCTCCCAGAGATCCAGGGACATTGAGCCAATTACCCCCGGGATTCTCTAGCTCTACACATTTATCAAGTCCCATCAGAAGCCCAGCATAAAGCCAAGGCACCAAAACCCCCAGAGACATCTTATTATTCACCCAGCAGTCATATGAGCACTGGCCTTTTGATGGCCATCCATATAATCATAATTCTCACTTAGATTATATAGTCCTGAGACCCAGCCTGGTTTCTTTTATAACTAGGCAGAGTAATTTCCTTTTGCCTAACCATGAAATACAGATTTCAAAAGCAAAATGAGCAGAAGACTCTAAAACCCCCACATGAAAGTTATTGCTTAGCTTAACCATTTACTGTCACTTAGTTTTATTCACTCTGTAAATTAACTGTGTTTGTTCTTAGAAGCTAAGATTCTGTAAGTGAATATGAAATAGGTTCCCACAAAGTTCCAATTGTTTCTGGTTTTATAGGAAAAACATACCTTAAGTATATCTTCTATACGTAAAGAAATAGTCACAATGTAAGTTGGTCACCAGTTTTAAAGGGACATTTAACCATGGAATAAACAATGGCATTTAGTTACGAATAAGTGATTTTTGACAACTTGCTTACACCCATGCAGAGCCATAACAGAATCCTAGATCTCAGTAATCTCCAATATGTTATTTGTGCAGTATAACTGCATGATTGACAGTGCACACATCAATGAGAATAGCTGCAGAACCAAAATACACATATGTAAGATTATTTCCTCTTAATAGACATGACCATCACATTGGCAAAAAGATGCTGGCCAGAAGCCATTATCCTACACCTCTGAAATGCTGCTCTTGGATTTTATCTTCAATTTTAACATGCTGTAGCCAAAAGAAGGGGAGTTTCAAATTAATATTTTACATCCAGTGGTCAAGAAAATATTTCAAATGTCATGCCAGCAATTAAAGTGTGACTCGATTTTTTTGGCTACTGGGGTAGTTGAACTTAAGACCTTCACAGTGAGTCACCACTGTCACACCATTACTGAGATATTATATTCTCCAAGTACAAAGATGGGAAATTTTCCAGATTGTCTGCCAAGATTCACTGCACCTAGGATACAGAAAGTGTCATAAATAGAATTTGCCACAGCAAGCTTTGCAATAACTGCCAGAGAAACGCAACAGACCTCCTGCAGTCTGATTTAACATAAACAAGCCAAGACATGGAAAAAGTAAAAACACTGCCCTGCAGTCACTGCTTAATAGCTTTTCCAATTGAGCATGGAGAAATCTGACGTATTGAGAATGTCTGTCTATTCAGCGTATGACGGTGCCTTATGTGCTGCGGCTGCTGCCACATCATGGGGAACCTTCCGCTCCTACTTGCAAGATAGCAAATTTATGTTCAGAAAGAGCTGAATTTAGTGTCTGCTGCGCGTGTATATGTGAATATTTGCTTTTACTGCTTCTCCACCCTGAAATAGCAAAACAAACCCCATGCATGTTAAAACATATGGCTTGGGTGAGGAATCAGTAAATGCAAAGCTCTTTTATTTCCTCATTGAGTCGCACTTTATAACCGCTTGTGGAATCCAACTCGCAGATCTTCCTGAGAACATTTAACAAAAATAAGTCTTCCTTATGAAAACATGAGAACCAAAAAGTTTTCTTATAGCTTATCTCATTTTTATTCATAGAATATTGTTTAACTTTTAAGAATAAAAGGAATTACCTACAAATAAAAGTATTCTTTTCCTTTCCTAATATATAGCTTGAAGAGCTACTCATCCTTTAAAGATTACAATGGGAAAATTAACTTGAAGAACAAATTAATAAACAATTACTGTAATTGTTACTGTATTGTAATGAGCATTACCAATGGTACTATTTGTGAGCCTCAATATAACTCTACTCAGCATTTCCACATTACCAGCTTTAGACTGCAGTAAGGCTATGTTGCACAGTACTGGAGAACTCAATAGAACAAAGGGAAAAAAAAGTAACACTACCATTAAAACAAAACATTGGTCAATTAGCTGGAAAGGGCAAACTCTTATTTTTCTTCCTCTTCACCTTGCTACAAAGAAACCCCATCCTGGGAAAGGTCATGGTGCATGATGGAGAAATTAGGGAAATAGGCTGCAGTGAACTTAGAGTTACTCTTCTGTGGCAAAGTGCAACGCCCTGCAGTTACAAAGAAGTGTACAGATAATGGTTTATCAATGAAGTAATATTGTAAATGATTCCATCATAGGAGTTCCAGGCACAAAGCTACCATGAACAGGATTGTCATATGTGCTGCTCTTCCATGTGCTTTGAAGACAACCAACTCCTCTTAGGAAACAATTCAGATTCAGATGGAAAAAAAAAAAAAAGTAGCTAAAAGTTATAAAAGTTGAAAGGTGTAGAATGTCTTGAGTACAGGTTTAGAAACAAAAAGATTAAACAAAACTAAATTTTTATATAAGACTGGGAAAATGGCACTGGATTTGAAGTAAATATACAATGAAGCAGTGATGTATCCTAACTGACGAGAAAGACAGAGGTTTTGTTTTAGACTAAAGATATGCTCACATGAAACCACCAAGAAGAAAATGTAAATAATTTCAGGATTATTTCTTTTTATTAAGGAAACTGTAAATTAATTTCAAAATGAATTTGATAAAATCCAGTGATTTACAAAAGTAGTGTTTACCATTTTAACACACATTCCTTCAAATGCTGAGAGCCCTGATACCATTTGGGAGTTTGTCATCTGGAAAACCTCAAAAAGATTTAATTCCCTTCATACTTAGCTAGGAAAGCAATGTTAAATAATGAAAAATAATAATCTCATGGGATATTTTCCTAGCAATGATGCCAATTGAGATACTTCTGATATGAAAGGAGAAAGTGCATCAACCCCACAGCAGATGTGAGCTATTTATCACACTATTAGTGATACTTCACATATATCTGAAGACATTGTGGCTTCTGTCTTTTAGACTGACACAGGGAAATTTAGGGACTATGAAAGAAATGTGGCAAAAAATGCAGCCTGTAAGACTGAACAGGCAATTTTCTATTGACACACTTTTGGGTAGCAGCTCATCTGACTGCATCTGCAGAATCATTTCTATTCCTTTCCAATTTGTGTGTAGTTTACACTTTTTTTTTAATGTCTTATTTGATGTTTTACTTTGTAAGAGTTAATTTTGTAATATCAACATCATCAGAGAGACACAACTACACAGCTCAGAGTGAGGTCTCTAGTCAATTAAGCATATACAGGTCAACAACCATAAGATTTATTTTGTTCAAATCTTATTCTTAGCTTGACTGTTAGTCAAAGTGAAAACCAATGCAACTACTCTGCATGTAACATGAGTTCCCTTTCAGTGGGAATTTACCAATTCAAGATAGTACTCACTTTTCTGAACTTCTGAGGAAGAATTTACATCAATGGTACTCTGTGCTAAAGTTGTGCTGGTCTTTAAAAACACATGGAGTTTTGATGTCATCAAACACTGTTTTGTGTAGCTCCCCATCAGTGTCCTATAGGCCATTCTTACTACATGATTATGCCAGATTATGTACAGACATGCTAGAGAGTGCTCATAGTTAAACATACATGTGTTGCAACTGATTCACTTCTGATATAACTTTAGCAGTCCAAAATAATATCTGCTTTGGGGATTACTCATTTGCATTTCATTTTTCTTCCCAGGGTAAAAGGTTATCTACCTTAAAGCTATGACTTTCGTGTCTTTCTAGGCTAAAAATGTTAGAACTGTTTCTTAATGACTAGAAGCCACTCCAAGGTTGTGCACCATATTGTACATTGCTGCAAGCTGAGCCTCTCAAGCAATCAGCGGCATCGGCCTCCTGCACTATGTGCTTATTTCCCCTATAACAATAGTCACAATTAATTCAAAAGCAAACCCGATTAACTCCGCTCCAGGCTAACCCCTGCATGCTCACTGGTTCCCTTGATTAACTGTACAGGACTGATGGACAGGAAGGTGTCAAGAAAACCCCAAAGAATTAGCAAGCCTGCAAGGAGACTCTGCAGGAGGGAGAAGGTGCAAGAAAGAAAGAGCAGAAGGTGGCAGTTTAAAACACTTATTAAAGGAGTTAACAAAATAAAAGGATGTAATTTAAATCACTAAATGACAGAATCCTATTGTGATGAGGCAATGCAGCGTCTGCGAGTGGATACTCCCCATAAAGATCACACATGTACCTGCACAATAGCACTAGATGAGGATGGAATTATAAATCTCAGTGACACCGGACTTTGTGGGTTCAGCCTCCTTGCAATAATTGGAATACGTTTTGTATTGATAGTTAAAGTCTTAAGCAATATAAAGTATTTATTAGTGCCCACCTGCTTACTTTAGTGCCCCTTATACAAAAGCCAATAATAACATCAATCAGCAACTCATTAAAATAAAACTCAAACCCATGCCAGTGAAATGCTAAAACATACTTGAAATATGTTCTGTTAGCTTTCCAATATTCCCATATTCAGTTATAGCAATAAGGTATGAGCCAATATACAGAAGCTCAGATGTTGTTGCAATTTTAGCATAGGGTAATGTTAATTACAGCATGTCAAGCTATTTTAAAAATAAATTAATAAAAGGAAACTTAATTTAATTTTTGTCGCATACCAGTTAGAACTCCTGTTCATCACAGACGGCTGCTGTATCATTTTGGACTTCTAGAGCATTGTAATCTGTGTGGAAGGAGTGTCCTCCCCCACTTTAACAGCAGTGGATTGCTGAGAGATTGTTCAAAGATAAAAATATGTACCACCAAGTCCCTAAAATGTCATGATAAATGAACTCAAATGTCACTATTAAAATATTTCCTTTCATCACTTTCACAGCACAGATCTCCCATTGCAATGCCAGAACTGACTCAACTTTGCTAATACTTCTATGGGAATACTGAGTTTCTTTTTGAAGGTTGAATTTAAGACAATGGCAACGTGTGTGGCATAAAATTGAGATAGCCACTTGTAAAGTGGTTTAAAAGGTACTCCCTGGAGAAAAAATTTTCTGTGTGACCCTCTTCCAGAGTAAAAAAAGAAAAAGAGCTTGAGTTCATCACAAGCAGACCCTGAAACAATTCTCTCCAGGCTTCTTTAAATGTGAAAGGCATCATTTTGCTTTCAACTGATTCTGTTAACAGTCTCTGAGAAAGATAAAAAAGTAACATGGCATAAGAGAGAAGTGCTTATGAAGAAAACAGAAGCTTAAATGAGACATTCAAGGGTACCAGATTTCTTGCCTCTTTGCTGTGTTTCCAGACAGCAAGGGGGAAAAAAATAAATTCATTTAATGCAGTACCAGAATCAATACAACCATGAAAATTCTGTTAGTTTATTATGGGTAGTTTCTGTAACATTTCATGCCTTTCTCCCTCCTGTCTAACTATTTTCTATTCAAATATCCAGGTGATGCTTAGGAACTTTTAACAAAGGGCTGATAGGAAGAGAAGACTAACGAACAATATGTGTTTATAATGAGAACCAAACTGCTACCTGCAGAGAATAATACAGGATGATCTCTCTTTGGAGAGGGGGGAAAAAAATCAACAACATAAATGGAACGCTGTCAAATTTATAAGCAGCAATTTAGACAGCAAATATGTTGCTTGGGTTTCAGCAGTCTTAAACACTGTGAGCGGCTTAACCTTATCTCCCAGTGCCACTGCCTTCCTGGAGTAATTGATGCTCGGAGTCCCCCAATTTCACATAAACCAGGCCACTGTGTTATTGTATACAGCAATCTAACTGCTAGCAGAGACAGGAAACGGTGCTGAACCCAGATCAATAGACATGTCAACAGTAAGCTGCTTAATCTAATTCTGCCTATCTCATCTTGGAGCACAGAGTTTGCAATTTTACTGCTAGGTCCCTCTGGCAGGAAATGGTTTGGAAAGTTTAGTCTTAAGAAGTTTAAGCGATATGCTTATCCTTCAGGCTCTCAAATGTTTATTCAGCAGAATAGCTGCTTAAAATGTTTTATAAATGGCAGCAATGTAAACAAGGCACTCCTGAATTCCTTCCCATATGAAAGTTATAACAGTGATTTCCTCACGTTGGACAGGGAGCTTAACACGACAGCCAATTACGCTTAAAGGTAAATTGCATTTGTACAGATGTACCAAGCTAAAATAAACTTCGAAGATCAGAATAATTTTCCCAACATCCCTCCTCCACTCTGACGATATTCCCACATGGAAACACTTCTTTTTTGGCAAATACGTTTCTCCCTCCTCTTTTTTATTTTTACACACATGAAAATTACGTGTCCCTTAACAAGTAACTTCAACATCTAGCCTGGTGTAGCACCATCCCTGGCAATAATTTAAGATCAGGTAAGAAACCCTGACACAAGCTCTCCTTCAGAAAGCAAGAGCAAAGAAATTAAACTGATGACACTTTTCCCCATTTTCCTACCGCACCCCAGAAATGCAGAGCTTTGCACCAAATGTCAGAGCTGCTGGGTATGGAGAAGCTTCAGTGAAGTGCCTGGGCAGACAAGACCGCTCCTGTCACAGCCGTAACATGGGCCCAGCAGCAAATGATCCCACAAACCCCCTCCAGCCACACGCTTGTCACAGCGTTAGCAGTGATTTCACAGCAAAAATATAGACAGACAGATGAAAAAATTGCTGTTCGCTGGTCTCTGTTCTGTCTCCCAAAATGCCCAGAGTTTTCTATTTCATCTGAACTACAGCAAAGTCATGGTGCATCCCTGGGGTTTTTATGGTGCCACACAATTCAAGGGGCCCTGGCCAATCCCAGTGGAGTGGAAATTTAAGCTCCTAGTTAACTTTGGAATCACAGTTGACGGCTTCCAACCGTGACAGACTTTTAAACTGCTTTGACAGTCTATTTGTCACTGGAAAGCAAGTGCAAACTTATTTGGAGGGGAAAGATGTCTTGCGCTCAAGGTACCGGAGTGGGAATTAAGACGATGCAGGTTCTTGCCTCAACTCTGCCACAAAGAGCCGGTGTGTTTGTGCCAGACAGATTTTAAGTGCTTCAACCCTCCATCCATAAAATAAAACTTCCCTAACTGCACCAGAGTGCTGAGATGCTCGATGCATTAGTGTCCATGAGGTGTTCAGATACCACATGGCTCAGTGTTACAGAAAAGTCAATAAATAAACTCCATAAATAAAATGTTACAAAAGCCCACTTCTGTCTTTCAGCAACAAATCATGGGACTGCTCCCATGAGTTAGTGCCTTGGAAATAAATTTCTCAAAGATTCCAGGAATAATACAGCTGAGGCTAAGATTAAGAAAGAGTAGAGACACAATTACAATTCAGATACTTGTGCATTACTTAATAAGCAAGTTGCTTACTCCTGGAAGTCTTACAACACACCACATACCTCACATGAGGAAATTTTGAAAAAAAGTGTCTGCAGAGGCTATCTGGACTAAAATTTAAAAATTCAACTTGATGTCATTTGGCTTCTTTATTAATCTACTGTGAACAAAACTCTCTTGAACAAAGAATCAAATGGAAAGCGTTTGCATAGCTGGCCTAAAATCTCTTCAAACTTCCTTCTGTTTATAAAAGTTTTAGTCTTTAGCTCTAAAATCTGAAACTACAGAACATTATACTAAAGATCAACAACATACCACAAATAATCAAAGGCAGAGCTGAAGAGATTCTTTTGTCAACAATTCAAAGACTCAACTACAGCCATTTCTAATAAGGAGCAATTTAGTAAAAATAATAAAAATCAGAGGAGACAGACTATCCATGAATACAAGAAAGCACTAATTTAGTTCAATTAGTTCACTTCAAATAGAAACTTATGGCGTGCCAGCCTATTTTGGTTTCAGGCTTGTCCCACCCCCACCCCACATTTTCAAAGACGTAGTATATTCCAAATGCTAATTAACTATCATTCCTTTAAAACTCATGTATATCCCTCCAAATCTGACAGTGTTCGGGTTTTGCATGGATGTAAGACTAAGAAATTACATTCTTATTAAAATGCAAACAAATCAGGAAGACCTTACTTTAATCCCTCATAAACCACTAGTAGAACAAGCATACTTGCCTGTCTCAGCAAAATACTCATACCAAAGAGCAGCTAAGAACATGAACACGTTTCTAAGCCTGGTGACCTGCTCAGAGAGATCTTTATTTGAAGAGGACTCACTGCTTGTAATTTCAACCTTGTTTTAATACAACCTGCCCATTCTCTGGATTAAACTGTGAATTTTCTGCCCTCGCTTTTCATTCAACTTCTTCTGAGAGAAACAATTTTGGTATACTGGTAAACAGTAATTAGCCAATCAACAATGCCACAAGCTGGAAATAATCCATTTTACTAGCTCATACATTAAAAAACCCCTAAGTGATTCTTTACAATCATCAGGTTGCATAACAGTGAAAGTGATATAATCATCAAGCACATGCTCCTTGCTATTTTCCACGCTTATGTGATGCTTCTCAACATAAATGAAGACATAGTCTTGTTGGAGTAGGGACTCTTGTTTCCCCATACATTTATCCCTACAACAAGGGGAGTCATTGGTTGCTTCTGCAATGAAAATAAATGATTTCTCCCTCTGATCCATAATAAAACAAAGTATACTGGGAGCTCAAAATGTTTCCAACACAAATATAAAAGTGCAAAGCAAAAGCAAGTACAGAATCTTGCTGTCAAATGGCAACAGTTCCATTACTCCATAACCCATGATATATGTAACCTAGGTGTCTGAACATTTAAGTGTTACACCGTTTTTATGAAACTAGACTGTAGCAGAACCCAAAGTTTGGGTTCCCTACCTCAAATCTCAAGCATTTAATTTCTATACTTAGGAACACTTTCAGTTTCAACAGTATTGTACAAGCTGCCTAATACCATGAAGCTAGAGAGTAACAACGATGGTTTCAAAGCCTTGTGCCAAAAATTGAAATACATGTAGCTCATATGCGGCAAAATTTAAAATGTACATGTTAAAAATATGGAAGCACAACTGTTCAGCCGAGGAGCTATGTATACAAACGCCACGCATGAATTTTTATGATGTCCTGATCCTTCCTAACAAAACCCAAAACTAGAGTCCTTTTTTAAAACTCCTGCACCACCACCCTGAAGATGTCACTTTTTTGTTTGTTTGTTTTGGTGTTACTCTGGCTTCCAGAAGACCAGATTCAGATTCAGACCCTGCAAACCAGCCAGCAAGAAACATGAACATAGGTAATTCTCAGTTCTTTAAAGCATGTGAGGCTTTGAGTTGGTAACTAATTCCCACTAAGATTAATAACAATTAGACGCCTGACCTGTTTACATATTTCTGAAGACCCTATTGCATGCTTAAAATGTGGCTTTGGCTAGTTTGAAATACTAATAATGCTACTACATTGTCACAGCTACAATTGCCATTGCTACATGACATTACTGGCAAGCAGTTCTTCCAAAAGGACCAAGTCAAATTGATGGGTAGTTGTCTTTTTGACCCTTTTGTTTAACAAATGCATCAGTCGTTTTCAATCTGGACTTAGATAAATGACTAACAAATTAAAAGAAACGTTTTTATGATTCACTGCAGTAGCTTGCTTTTTGTGCTTTTCTCTTCTGATATAAGGTTAAAAGTGACTGGTAAACCTTTTAAGGTTATTGAAACTAAATTATTAACGCTGTGTTTCACCTTCCTTTTGTCCTCTTCATGGCATTCTCCCTGATTGCTTACTGCTACTCCACTCCTACAAGTTGTAAATCAAATGAAAAAATCTTTAAAGTACAAAACCATCTGATTAAAATTTTCATCCACAAGGGAACGGAACCACAGATATGACAAGAAGCCACATTATGCAGTTTTTACATTTAAAACATCTGACAACTTTTTTTTCATGTGTGTGAAAATTGAGCACTTTCATCTTTGGAAGCAAGAAAAAGGATGATTCTCACTCATAAAACCCATTTGCAACCTTCAAAACATCTTTGATATTCTCCTCCATTGCATAACTGCATTTGGTGCATTATATGCAGGGATAAAGCATAGTGACACACAGCTAGTCTGCACAAATTTGAACTTCTCCCAGCTCAAACCTGTACAGTTCACAGGTTTGCTGAGATTATCCATGAAACTCATCACCGGATCATTCACCAGAGAGCCCACACTGTCTGAGCAGTTGGAAACATAAAGGAAAGACGTGGTAAAACGCGATCAAGAGGGTCTAATAAAAACCTGTAGTGAATACTTCTGAGGGAAAAGATACACCTTTAAGGAAGGAATTCACTCTGTCTAGAACTCACTCTCTGTAAATACATTCTTCTGAGGTTTTTAATGCAATGCCTATCTTATCTACGATATGGGTTTATTTGACAAACTATTTCTGAAAAGTTGGCAAACAACAACTTTCTTAATGCTGCTTTTCAGCAGCGGAGTATAGGATGATCCATCACCAAGTTTTCAAGATCTGAGCTCCTGATACTCCAAACCAGAATAAACCAAGAAAACTGCTGCATCTCAGTTTTCATTGGATTTCATAGCTGCTGCACATTTACGGTCTGCTAGGTTGGCACAAAGTTACTGCACATATGCCACAGCGGTAAGAGGTTTGTTCCTCCAGCAGTGGAATTCCTGGCTTGGAGTTAAAACATCAGCCTGAGTTATGAGCAGGCCCTGAGGAAAGCCTATGGTGCTGATACTGCACTATTTAACATGTGATAACATATCGATATCTAATAACACATTCGTTACAGAGATACAAAGTTACACTGAAGCACTGAGCTCTCATTAAACAGCAGCACTGTCTGCTGGGCCAGCTCCTCATTTACCTCACTGACATACTTGATTACAATAATATCAGCAAGGTGTCCTGTAAGCCGAGCATTACAGTTCTAAGCTGACTATTTGGCGTACGGTTTTAAGAGCCAAAAGTACAGAGACAGGTCCTTCCAAATCCCATGGCACATGATGTGTGTGGTGCTTCTCTCAGGAACAAGGTCGGTGATAGAGAATAGAGAGTTCTGGCTGGCTGGACAGGATGCTGAGCAGGAAAGCATCCCAAGAGCTCAAGGAGAATGAAGTGACTACCTGAGTTACCATATTTGGGTCAATAATGTTAACCAAGAGAGGGTTCTTAATGAGGAAAGTTCTTAAAAATGTTTGGTTTTCCTTTATTCAAGGTACGGTTTGCATTTTATGTTTCATATTGTGGAGAAGCATCATCTCAGCAGGAGTGGAAAGCTCTGATAGCAAGCTTTGCATGGGAAAGCACATGACAGCAACTGGGACATTCAAAGCTCTGAGCCAAAAGACAGCAACCTGTCGGCATTTATGCCTGATTCAACCTAGCACCCTCACTTTTCCCTGCAGCATTAAAATCCGTATTGCTTTTTCCTACGGGAAAGCAACATGGCAAGATTTTCTCATGAAAACCTGAGCAAGCCACGTATGGAATAAAGAAGCTGTTGTGGGTTGCCTTTATTGAACAATTTGTTTTCTCAGATCTCAGTTTGTCTTTCTTTTCCCCCACCTTTTTCTTCCTGCCTTTGTTTTGGTGTTCAGATACTCGTAGACTCTCACAATCAATCACAGCAAAGTAGCTCCTATAAACCTGCTTAGAGGAAAACATTTTCTTCCTCAGCCCTCTAACCCATTCCCTAGAAAGCAGGTGTTTCTCTAAATATACAAGGCAGCAGCATCTGAAAAAGTGAGCATGACATTACATGACAGGAGCAATCATTTCAGTTCTGCCACCCTGTTGCTTAGTAGAATTGGTACTTATGTAATAAAAGATAGAATTTAAACATTTTGGAGATCCGTTTATACAATACACATTAAAAGAATCACTGGACAGAATAAAGTAAAGCAAGGGTATAAACAGCTGGGAATCCTCAGCAAGATACCATAACCTTCAGGGATACACTCAGTCTCCTCTATCCCTGGGAATTTTTTGCTCTACAGCGGCACAGTTGTGACAAAGGGAGAAATGTGGCACAAAAAGGTGAGAAGCGGATACCCACCTTCCATTTGCTAAAAGCTGTTGTACCCATTCCAGTGTTAGATGATGAGTTTGACTCCTCTTTGTTTCAACAACCACCATGACACATTGTGTGAGGCCTCCAGCTGAGTCAGTACACGCTCGTTCTGCTCCACAAATACAGATGGGAGTAGGCAGAGAAATGTCAAGCGACTTGGATTAGCTTGGTTTTGGTCACGCACAGAATCAGAGCTCGGGGCACCCAAGCAATACTAAATAAATCATCCCCAGTTTAGGCAACTAATTTTTTTTGGTATTAGTCATCAAGGAGTTTCCAAGCTGGTAGGTCTTGCTGTGGGTTTACATGCTCTCATAGCTCTACGTACCAGCAGTAAAGGTAACTTGCCCTGGCAATGAGATAAAGCCATCACATAAAAAATGTGGCATGACGTTTTAAGTTTTCAGATCACTTGGAACACATGCATGCAGTTAACTTTATACGGTTATTGTTGCCAATCCCCCTTCCACTCATTCTACGTATGGAATCTTTTTCGTCTGACATATTTCAGTAATTGGGCACGTTCCTTCCTCAGCTAGTTCTAACACAGCCAGTAGAGGCTGCATTTTGAATCTATGAGCGCAAGCTGGCAAGTGGCGTGAAAAAAATTAACATTTCCAACAGTATGCAACACATGGATGAATGTTACTCAGCCTGATGGGATGCACAACTTTTAAATCTCATACAAATGTCTGTGTATTATTCCACCACTTCTCCCTATGGTTTTGGTTGAAGGTTATTTCCAGTTCAAACCACTTTCTATCAGCATTTTCTCCCATCTTCTCTACCTGCTGCAACATCTACTATCATGTCTCACTCTCTTCAGAGAGTCACTTGTTTCACTGCCTTCCTTTCCCTTTTTTTGGTGCTAATTCTGTCCTCTCCTAGTCTTTTCTCTGGCTCAAGGCAAAAGGCAGATCCTATTCTGTCTCTGTACAACATTTAAAGGAATATTCTCAAGTAGGAATGTGTCGATTTCACCATTTGACTAGGGTGTTTTTATTATACTTCTGTGTATCAATGCCAAATCAGAGATCAATTGCAAAAAGTAGGCTGTCTCAACCAGGTATAAAAAAAAAATAAATATATATATATATATATACTCTGAATTCTTATGCAAATTCCCTATTGATTATGAGAGTCACTTTAACACTTATAGGTGCCACCATGTTTAGAGTGCTCAAACACAAAAATTAGCAGAAAGAACAGTACCAGCAGCAGCATATTTTTTCTTTTTACTATTCCTAGCCCAGACCATCAGGATCCTCCTTGCTCTTCAACCAAATTTCACAGGGAGAGGATACATACAAAACACTTTAACATGAAAAAAAAAAATATATAAATCACTTCTTAAGAGAGCTGCTACCATATTGCTAAACAGCAGTTCATTGTTCCCTTTCCTTGGATAGTTTTAGCTTTAGGTCTTTATTTTACTCAAAGATCTCTTACTTACTAATGCCCTGACCTTGGCATCTGTGCTACTCCTCTTAAAGCTAATGTGATCTGCACACACAAAGCAGACTATTGCCAAGGAGCATAAGCAGCCCTAGTGATGTCACTGAACTCATTAAAGATATAGTTGACTTCTTGGCCCTAGAAAACCTAATTATTAAATGTAACCTTAGTTGAAAACAGTAGTGCTTGTTGATAAGCAAAGTAAAACAATAGGTGTTTTGTTCAAATATAAAAATAGTAATTGACCAATAAATAGGAGCTCCTATTTTATAACTGTGGCAAACTGTAGTTAACCATGGAATTCCTGAGATAATTGATATAAAAAGGGAGCAAGTATTCTCTAATACAATCACATGCGTACTTTGAAAATCTAATTCCAAGCTCAATTCACAGCATTAACGCCAGGTCTAGAAAACTTAGTGGTTTATTTTTGTAAACAGCAAAAGCTGCACATTTGCACTCTGAGGACTTCTTAGGAATCTAACCCTAATGTAAAACTCCTATAATCTATCTTCTGAGAATTATTTTTAAACATACCTTTTACAGCAAATGTAAAACACAATAACTGTAGTAAATGTGACTGCTGCATTTATTTGTTGTTATAGCTATGGATTGCAAATTTAGAAAGGAAAAATACTACCATTGACAATAAAAGCCTTATACTTCTACATGCTATTAAACATGCCACCTCCCACTGGTGACAAATAAATCACAGCCCTGTTGAATCGGTTTCTTTCTTTTAATGTATTTGTTTCTTGAAATTTTTCAGATTTTTCCTAAGATTTAATGCATTTATTTTATCTATGGTCGTATATAAAAAAACCAACAACTATCCAATGATTTCTGGGTCACTGCAGTCCATCAATAAAATTTACATGAACATCTAAATCAGAGAAACCAAGTATTCTTGAAATAGAAGTGGCCAAAGGAACAGTTACAAAATAGACATTTTTAAGCGAACATTCTCCAGGGTCAAGACACTGTCTTCAGACTGCCTGGAATATGCCTCCAGTATTTATGGACATCTTTCCCTGCCCTTCTGTCTCCATAAAGTAAGATGAAAACAATGCTCCCAAACAGCAGAAGGCTAAACTGAACAGAATGTACAAGTCTAACTACTGACCTGCCAAATAGCTTTACTGGACTTGGTGCAGCTTTACAGGTATTTATGATGACTTATAAAATAAGCCAGATAGACTCGCCTTTGGCAAAAAAAAAAAAATCAGGTGGCTCACCTGCATTTTAATATGGAAAAAATTTCCTAAGATGAGAATGGATATTCTATCATTTGAAGCATTAAATGTTAGGATGGCTAAAGTTACCCTGGTGATGATGCTATGAAAATAATGCTGCAGAGACAACATTCATCTGTCACAGAAATTAATACACGCCTCTCACATTTTTTTAATAGGTATTGAAACCTAGTCGTGTGTAACAGTCTTTTTTCCTTGCTGCATTCTTCAGGATTTCATAAGAAATTTTTGCATGAGACCTGATCAACCTCCATCAGGTAAAGCATCACTTTAGGTTTGAAGTGTACCTGCTAAAGGCATTGAGTAATCATCATGCAAGTACTATTTCTCAGACCAAAGTAATTAAAAAAGAAAAGAATATGTATATACATAAGGTGTAACAGTTTTGTGACATAGGAAAATAGCACTAAAATATGTGAATGCTTTAAAAAACCCAGCAGTTAAAATACGTAGCACACCAGGGAAACGCATTTTCAAGGGAAGTGAAATTACGTATACACATGTGAGCCTCAAACAGAAAAAAGCCTTTTCTTGTTTTGTTTTAGTGAGAAGATTGGGTATATCTGACAAATGCCAAGGTCAAATCATCCAGCCTTTAGAGGTAATACAAACTATCACGGCACTCGACATGTATGTGTCACAAAAAAGGCATGTGATTTTAAACTCTTAACTACAGATTACAGGCCAGCTTCCTGTGACTTTTTTGTAACAGATGGTCAGAAGTGAAGATGAAAGAAAGCATTTTTTTTGTGATCCATTGTTCATATGAAAATGTTATCTTTGTTTTGTTTAAGTGTCACAGTTTGCTACAGTAATGAGCTGAACAGAACATTTTAAAGGGTTAAGCTTTTAAAATGAGCCAGTTCAGGAAGGGGCACAATAGCATCTTGATGTTTAACAAGTCAGTTAACACCACGCATACCTGAAGGCCTTACTGTTTAAGGTCTTTTTAAAAAAAGGTATAAATCTCAAAGTACTAATTTTAATGTCAGATTTGGTATCACTGCTGTATAATTATACAATGCCTAATATGTCCTTGTAAGGAACAAAATGCATCACATAATCACACCCCATAATTACAAAATACATATAATCCCTATTTATATATGCACATATTTCTGTACCAAATACGCTATTATAATCTTCTGTTATTTGAACTTTGCTAAAAATTTTAATTATCTGATATTTTTCCACCTTTCTTATTCTGGCTGTGCTCTTGCTTTGGTCTGTCTCATCCATGGGCAGCGCCTGTTCTCTAACTATAGGCAGCAAGGGGTCAGGACCAGTTATTTGCTATATACTTACACCCAACGGAGTGGGGGTGACCTACATGGTGCTTCTTCAATACACACGTAAAGTCAAAGATCAAACAGTAGCAATGTCTAGGCAAAGGCATTTAAAAAACAGCTAATTTTGGCTCTCACTGAGCATTCCCTGAACACAGGGAAGTTCAAGCAGCAGGATGTGGGGACACAATGTGGTGTATATATACTGCCCCATTTCTCAGCACCTTGTCTTCTCCAAAAGCTCTTGTTACTTTTTGACAAACTTCTTATCTAAAGTGAGGGAGCTCCCAAACTCACAGTTGTAGCAGATAAATTACGTCTCATCTTCGAAATCTATGGGCATTGTGCTCATGGCTGTGTTGCAGTGTCCCATATACCATTCTCTTCACTACCATACAAGAAATTAATTTAATGTTTGCCTTTGCCAATGACATTGCATGGCAGGGTGCAAATTAATTGGAATAGAATTACAATTTTTTAAGAAATTATTAGAATTTTTGAAAAAAAATAGGTATTTTTACAGTGGATTATAATCTCCTAACTATAAAACTAAAGGGTAACATGAAAGAGACTAAGAGTTACTTAAACATTCTCTATAGTCAGTTTTTTCTGTTGATGCAAGGAATGTGCTTAATCATTTCAACCACTAGAGATGAAAAAGAAATCTGTCTAATCCTGTAAAATAAACTATCGTGTCAAGGCTCTGGCCACTGAATTCTTGCCAGGTAACTTAATCCCATTGCTTTCAAACTATAAATGGAATTTGAGCTACAGTTGCTCTGCTCTAAACAATGCCACTTCAAACAGAAGAGTAAAGGACAGTGAGCGATCAGAATAAAAGTAGAAAAACATGTCAACTACATCCACTTAGTATTGTTGCTGTGCATCTACCCCCATGGACACTCCCAATCCTCAGCAGAAGCCAACTGAGGAACTAAATATATCTGGTCTCTCTGAGCAACTCAGGTTCAGGAGCCCAAAAGCTTCCTTTTACATTCTCTCATTGGGGTCACTGACATTGCTTGGGCTGCCCTTCTTGCTCTTTATCCTTCTCACACCTTTTCTCTAGTCATTCTGTCACAGTTGATCCTCATATTTTAATGCTACTGATGTCATACCATATCAGGTACTTACTGTAAGAAGATTTGTAATTAGTTCCTACAGTATTTCTTCTCATGACATCTTCAATTTTTCTTTTCAGGTAATTTGCTTTTACAAATGCTAAAAACACCTGATATTGCTTCCTAGGATGTCCACGTCTATTAATCTTGCTCTAGCAGTATTTGCATACCATATGGTCAACATTTCCAATCCTGAGACCTCCTCTTTGGTACCAAAATCAAAATGGGTTACTTCAGTGCAGAAGACTCCAAACACGTTTCAGAATCATGGATATTACTTCACTGAAAATAAGTCTTACTGGATTACAGAAAATGGACGGCAAACTAAATTTAAGTATATGAAATGCAAAATGTAGCCCTAAGTATGGACTTCTTAAATTGAAATGCTGAAGCAAGTCTTATAGAATGGCTGTTTTGTCAATTACAGTAATGACTGAGAATGTAAATCCTATAAAAAACCTATAAACTCCTTAATATAAGAGAAATTTACAGGATTTGAAAGAGTATTACCCTGTATTTTACTTAATGGACAGCTATTAACATAACAAAATAAATACAAGTATAATGGAAATATGAGAGGAGTCATGTCTGACCCCCAGATTCAAAGCTCTTCTAGGTTAAAGGTGGAAAGGCACGGCATGACTAGGCTGCTGCAATCCAAGTACACTGGGGTGATGCAATCCAAGTGTCCAGAATTACGCAGTCATGTCCCTTCCGCAGGCACTTCTTCCCTCTCCCACTTCCATGCTCACAAACTCACACCATGTTCACCTAACTCCAGCTCTGGTAATCACCAGGCTTGCAGGGAATGACTCATGAGACTAGTGATGCCACCAGCTCAGCAGAAAATTAACTTGGGTAGAAAGTTTTCTTTTCAATCAGTGAGCAGACCTGGCCCAGCAAATGGCCCTGTGATTCCCAAGCTGGCAACAGGAGAAAGTCAGACCACCAGAATGGAGGAAGCTGTCAGGGCAACAAAACATTCCTTTTTTTCGGTGGCTGTGAAATAAATACAATACCACACCACCTCAGTTGTTTACAGAAGCAAAGCACTAGAGCTCTGGGAATGGGAATTGGTTCTATGGAGAGATATTAACATTGGTGGTGATGTCCTCAGTTGTACTTTCTCAACACAACTCTGTATATAAATTCCTTCAGCAAGTGGAAAAAACTGTAAACCCAAGAGAACCTCCAAAATTGCTGCAGACAAGAAGCTTCATGGGATAATGAGCTTTTTCAGTATAGTTTCTAAAATTTTAAATTAACTGTTTGTTGTTGAAGGTTTGTTTTGAGAAGAAGCCACTAGATAACTGGACTGTCAAGGACAAAAACACTCAGAAGTGTAGCAACTAACTACTTCTGAAACAGTAAAGAATTCCTCCTTCCTTCTTTTGGCAATACTAGCAAACTAGCAATCATTCATCTAAAGCAAAATGCACATTTAAAAAAAATATACTAAAAGCCTACACATGTAGATGCAACACAAATAATTACAACTAAATTTAAAGCCAAAAGTACCATAAAGTAATAAAGAAGTTTTGAGAGACACAGTGACAGTGGTAATAACACCAACAACAACCAAAAGTGCAGGACAGAATATCTACAGCCATAGCCATCTACATGTTAAAAGAAATGCATATTCGTATTCCCTCTGTGATGTCCCTCTGCTCTTCTAGAGTCAAAGGAACTCTTCTCTAACTGGATACAATTTTTCTCACTGTGTTTTCCAGCAGCTGTCTTTGCTGTTTTCTAATCAAAGCTCATGATAACTGGCTTTGGCAACAGATTGTAGTTTCCCAGATGAGTAAGCAAACAAAGATTTTTGGTTTTTTCCTCTCTTCCACAGAACTTGAGAAGCATTTTGTGTCTTAAGAGGGAATTGATGAGTTCTGTAATCCGGTCAACACCTCAAATACATTTAATGAAGGAACGTCAGAGGTCTATGGTATTTGTATACTTCAAAATGTGGACAGCTACATGACAAAGATAAATGCCAGCCTGGGAAACAAAAAATTGGACTGTAGCAATTTATAAGAGTAGAAAATGAGAAACCTTTAGACAACAACTGATTTAGATTTGACTGAGAAAGAGGCATATGAAGAATAAGTAAATTGACACATCATTAAAAAATTCTTCACTTTGGTTTATTCTAAAGTATTCTTTAAATGGGGGGAAAAAGCTCATCACAACAACAGTCACTGAAAGATGATATTGATTTAGTAGGCAGAGCCTGAGGGATGTCAAACCAGAAAATCACTATAATCAACTACAAAGGAAATTCATCATGGCAAAAAGGAAGTGAGTGGATGTGCAAAGCTCATGAAAGAAAATGAAAAATAACATTGCTTGCTGTTAGATGCATTATTTAAGAAACAAAAACAAAGCAAATGCTAAAATGATTCCTAAGCAGTAAATAAATATATGGGACATCTAATAGACAGATATTGAAATAAAGTAATTAGGGTATAGGCTGTATTTTATTGAAAAGACATCATGGAGTTCCATAAGAAAATGTTTCTTGTAACTGTCTTCTAAAGACAAATTTTAGGTTGAAGATTAAAAATCAGAATATGTACAAACATAGCACTTGTATTTCTCAGAATGACTGCATAAACAGCATAAAATTATATGCTAAACCCACAAGTCTAACTTATGTTTCTAGAATGAAACTCAGGAGTGCTGAATAAAGTCCAGTAGAAGCCAGCGTGTTGATAATTGACAAAGCTGACAACGTCAAACATCCCAGGACAGGATAGATTTAAGTTTAGTATTTCTCAAATGTGTGGGTTTAAAATAATTTAATTCAACATTTGTTCTCAGTCTTGAATACAAGAGGAGGAAAAAGAGAGATTAAATGGCAGGTGAATTGAAAGCCTGTTTTGGCAATAATAAAATCTAGGGCACTGATGGAATGTAATTTAATCTAAACCAGCACAAACCACTTATGTTCTTCTACAAAATATGTGTGTGTGTCACTTAAGCCCTGATCTTTCAGTGGAATCAGGCAGCAGGAATCGCAACACACCCAGCTCAAAGCTACCCTTTGCATGCGGGGCAGTCCACAGCACCGGGTTCCCAATGCAGCCTCCAACAGCCAATTTAAGGACAAAAGATTCAAACACAGTATATATTTCTGAATGCCTCATTTTTCTCATGTTTAACTCACAAGCACCTCTCTGATCCAGAACAATACATTGTCAAGGGGTTCAAACAGTTGGAAATGAGACTAGAGATACTTAATACGGAGGAGTCTGGAAACTGTGGGAAACAGTAATTGGCCAGACAAATTTAATACACAAGTTGCATAATTCCTATTTCCTACCACAGTCCCAGACTGTGCCACACTAAGTAGTAGCTGGGGTGCTAAAACATAGTAGACAGGCTGCTAGTGGTGGTAACTTTCACTATGGCTGCAGGAAAATGCAGTCCTCAGTGCAACCCTCGAAACACATCCATGTCTTCTTCCTTCATATCTGCCTTCATTAATGATGGCAATAGTTAAAAAAAAACAAACCCAAAACCACCTATCCATCACCCCCCAAAATAAAATTTGGATACTTGCATCGTAACTACATGCAGCTTTAGGGCACTGTCCTCCACTACTGCTAGTAAGGGGCACATTGTCACAGATATAAATGGCAACTTCAAGAGTATCTAGAGCCAGAGAGAGAGTGGGATAAACCTAATAAAATAAAGACATGTATCTCTCTGTTATTCACCTTAGTCAAATAATATAAAGAAGAGTGCTAGGACATGTTCAGCTGACCTACTTAGACATTTGCTTTATGATGAGGTAAATTACACAGTAGATCCCCTTGAC
Source organism: Laterallus jamaicensis coturniculus (assembly GCA_022605575.1). Classification (NCBI taxonomy): domain Eukaryota; kingdom Metazoa; phylum Chordata; class Aves; order Gruiformes; family Rallidae; genus Laterallus; species Laterallus jamaicensis. Next base: position 2,457,691 of record JAKCOX010000059.1, on the reverse strand, counting down.
TGTATTAATTAGACTGATTTTCTATAAGCAGAGTTCAGATGACTTACTCAGTATATGTTTACATTTAATTGGATGATTTCTATTTGCTTTGCAAAGTGCCAGCAAACGGATTCAAGAAGGCAGTGAATTCTGTATACAATTAAGTTCACAAAGCTATAGGCTTCTTATTTATGCCTCTTCCCCTTTGATCTGCCTCAAGTTTTCTACCTTAAAAGAAATAAAAACAGTTGCACTGGATCACAGAAAAGGTCCATCTACTCTGCATCTTCTAATAGCGACCAACAGCAAACATCCAGGGACAAGTATAAGGGTGTAAAGAAACCTCTTTGATAGACGCTTCTGGTCAATGCAATTTGCATTGCAGACTTCTTTAGCTGGGTTGATACTTCCTTCATCTTTAAGCAGAGATAACAATTGAGCCCTCACAAGGTATCAGTAACAATTGCCTGTGCAATGCTTCAGAGTAGTACAGCACTTCACAAGTGCTAAGTATCACTGTTCCATGTTTCTCTTGTATCAGAGATATGCTGATGAAATGCTTAGATTTAATATGCCTATTACTTGTATGAGCACAAAATAATTCATCCAAAGCTTGAAGTCTATTAGCTGCCAAACAGTCTCACAATTTACATGATTTTCTGATTAAAAGCACCCTGAAGACCACTGCAGTAATAATGAGGTGTTTCTTAAAAGAACGCAAAGCAATACACTTATTTAAAAATATTTATTATAACAGCAGTTTAAACATAGTAGCTACAGTTTTTATTTTTCAGACATACCAAAACTAAACATTTGCCTCTCTGGCAAAGTTACTTCTTTATGAATTTTCAGAGCATTAGCTCTGAAGTTGCGACTTCCTATAACATATTGAAGTTTATGCTAAGGTCAAGATAATTTACTCCATTTTGAACTCTTTAGCAGAAAGGGTCCTTACAATAAATGCTATCACTTCTAACAGCACTCCTTTTCTTCTCCCCTCCCCTTAGCCCTAGAAACACATTCTCCAAGACTTAGTATGTAAATATGTTAGCATGAAAGGAAAAAAACCCAACATTGTACTGGGATAAATAACCCTATAAAAAATCACCTAATTTATAACAAGAATGTGCTTAAAAAATAACAAAAACCAACCCCAAAAGCCAAATCAGAAACTATCCATCAGGAAGTCTATACAACACCATGTAACAATCAACACAAAAATGCTCAATGATCTCAAATGGTTTTCTCTGTCTGAAGAATAGAGCTGGAAGGGACCTGAAGGTCTTCTGCTCTCAGAAGACTCAGCTATACCTGGTTATGCCAACCTCACCTGACCCTAAAGACTTCTGATGTTGGAAAAAAACGTAACACCTGCAGGCAATCTATTTCCAATGCTTCATCCTCCTCAGACAAAAAAATGCCTTTAACTTCCACTGTAAATCTAGTATTTTTGCCTCATACACTACTAATACGGAAAATAAATTACCCCCTTCTCCTGAGAAACCTATAACTACATATCAGGGTGGTTCTAGAGTTTGAGAGTAGCAAAGACTACTGCTTGAAAAGATGTGTATCAATTTGAGAATCATTTATGAACCAATTTTCCTTTAATAATTATTGCATATGAAGTAAACCAAAGTCTATTTGCATTTCTCTAATGTTAAGCCCTTTGTTAAGCTGGCATTGCCAACATAAAATATTTAAAATGTGTTACTTATAGAGCCAATTATAATAATCAAGTGAGAAAAATTCCATTACAAATCTTAAAATAATCTCTTATTGCATTTTAAGGGATTGACTACATTACACTGCAACTTCTTCAGCAATATTACAGTTGCTGAGATATCAGAATTCTTATATGCTGTTTTGAATTATTCTCTGAACAATGTCTCCCCCAATCTATCATACCCTATATTGTCTAGATAAAGCAAAAATTCTTATGGTCTTATACATTCTCAAAATTCTTTATAAAACAGTTTCTCATCTTGTTTGAGTAAATGGAATTAACAGAACATACAATAGCTATTTTGCCCTTGAAAGGTAGATTCTTCTGTAGCAGCTATTCAGAGGTTCAGCCACAAATTAGGGCCACCATATGCAACTGAAACTGCTGAGGAAAAGTCTGTAAACAACATTTTGTTTTTCAGACTCAAGTATGAGTAAGTAGAGATTGCACAGCAGAGTTTACTCAAAAGCTATGAGTAGATGTTATTCAACAATTAAGGCATTATTTTAACTGAAGCATGTAAACGTTCATAGTACAATATGGAAACAATATCGGTCTTGAAAAGAAACAAAAAACCTAGTTAATTACCAATTTGGTAATAGGACCTATGGCTTTGCAACATTCTAAAACTGGCCAGATTCAATGAGCTGAAACTTCACTGCTTTCCTTCTTGCATATATTCCTGCCCTGGAAAACAGCTTATGAAGGCAGTGAGGAATTTAAGTTCCTTTTCCAAATAAAGAAGAGGCAAATGAAAGGTCCAAATACTTAATGATTAAAATCCTCTAAATTAAATACTTCAGTTAGTATTCATTTGACATATAAACATTTACACATATTTTAAATGCATTTGAGAGTACACAGTAGCTGTCCAGTCCATACATCATCATATTCAGATGTAATACTTTTGACTTCTTGTGCACATGAATGAGGAGAGAGAATCACCTAACCAACAGGAGAGGCCAGGCTGGCATGGTAGTTTTAACCTTTAGCTTGCATGTAACTGAATCAGCTTTAACTTTCCACTGCAGACTACTGTATTTGTAGCTATGTTACCTGGTGACCATGAGAAACTCAGATGCCTAAGCATGGACATTTAAGTGCCATTTCAGTTACTTATTTCCATAGGAATGGCATATATGGAAAAGGACCCACATCCTTCCTGATCGAAATCATAGGCTGGGTTTGCGTGCTATAGGACATCCAAAGTTCCTCAGAACATTCACATTTAGGCATTGTATTTGCCTTTCATGGGATATTCACATATCTAATTTTCAGTGCATATGTTCAGGAAACCAGAGTTCTTGCGTAGACATTAGAGAAAGGCACGTTCCTAGAGTGCTTGGATATACCCAATGGAGATAGCTCTATCTCTGCACTACATGTGGATTTCCTTTAATATTGTGTGTGAATGTCTTCCTCAGTGCCTCCATTTCATGAGAATCATAGCATTTCCATACTTTGTTCTCATATTGTAAAGCTAGATGCAAAAGTTATGCTCATTAACTATGACATGAGGGGTATACAACATCGTAAGACCTAAACAGGTAGTCCCTTGAGAGCTATGGATGGCCAAGCCTTCATGAATGGACTTCCATTTGAACCACGCACAGAGAGGAAGCTTGGCTGACTTTGGATTTAATGAGTTTGTATCAACTTCCCATCAGATGACCTCAGGGCAGGATTAATATGTATGGGTAGGGAGCATTTATAACTCTGCCTAAAGCTATCTCACTTGGATGCTCTGAATTGCCCTCCTGAGGATACTAGTTCTCTCTTTTGACTATAGAGATAGCTTGGCTTTCTAATTTAGGCATGAATAAGTTCCCTTTTAAAGCTTTGAATTATTTTTTGTGGAACCTCTGTGGCTTTGGCTAGAACACATCCCGACAGATTTAGGTCCAATGGAACCAGATTACATCACAGTATTTCAGAGCTGTCCATTCATCCTCCAGGAGCTAAGGCTTGCATTTACAAAGAGGAATGTGGGATCAAAACATGTCAGTGGAGTTCCTTGAAATTCTCTACATTTCACCAAGTTTTCTCTCTACCTCAGTGAAATCTTCTAATTTGACAGTTAGATCCATAAACCATCATGACTATCTTAATGCTATCAATAGTCTAAGTGCAGTATCAAAGTTCAGTTCATCGAACCATCAAATAATACTCTCTTTGGGGCATTTTCTCCCCTTGATGAGCACATGTAAGACCTAGTTACGTTAATCATCATATAGATATTGAGAAGCAAATGTAATCCATTGTACATTCAGCCTGTCACAATGTATCAATTATTCAGTCAGAATGGTCTGACTGCATGAATCACTTCAGTGTTTGACACAGTGCAGGCTTGGAAAAATGTTTTGATAAAATAACCAAGTAGGAATTTCGAAACTTATTATTCTTAACTGAAATTTGAGCTATAGGTAAGGAAGGCATAAATAGGTATAAGACAGTTTAGGACTGCTTAGAAAGCATTTCTTTTTCTGTCCTCCCCATTAAGCTACTTCCAATTCAGATGTTTTCATTCTACTAAAGTTTTCTCTCAGGAAATTAATTTCTTAGTTGGATGTCACCTGAGGATATCCAACTGAACCACGTAAGATTTCTGTAGCCTCTTTTCCTGTAATGCTGTCTTACATCTTGAAACTTCACATAACAACTGCAAGATTTTTATGAGAGACGACCTGATCTTAATATAAACTCTACAAAGTGCTGCCCCACACTCTATGGCATTATATAAATAAAAATAAGATAGCATCACTGCTTGAAGATTTGTTTATGTCCTGAAAGTCCTCTTTCGCAGGGCGGTGTACTGGGCAAAAAACTGAAGATTTTGGTCAACAGGAAACAAGACTGGAAGAACATTGATTTCCTCTGCTCTCCACTCTTTTACAGGAGTTTCTTGTTTTCTTTCCCTTTCTTACCCTAATGCTGGGAGGTGGCTGGTGTTTGAATGCTGTCTAGAAGGGGATAATTGCAGGAGATACTTTGCATGACAGGATGAGATATCAGACTCTTAGATGGGACTCTTCCTTATCTGGTGCATACGCAGAGGAATGTATTAAACAGAAGTTCTTCAAGGTACATTAAGCTTGACAGTCTTCTTCCCTCAGTTGTGCGTTTGGCACACGCAATTGCTGTGAGACAACGATGTGGGCTACAGCTTGCTCTCATTTTAACGCCAGCTCAATCCTGACATTCTCCAGCGTCTAGTGATTTTGCAGTGAGATATTTTAAAGAAGTTTTTCTTTTCCCTCAGTTTTCCAAATGAACTTAATACAGTGTAAAGTGAGAGTTTATGATCCCAGAGAGAGATATACCATACAGACAAGCACAGCATAAAAAGCACCAGGATATGTTTCCCAGCACCCCCCAGTGCCCCAACTCTGAGCCGAAGGGACTATTTTGTAATCAAAAGCCCTCATATTTTTCATTCTTTGCTACTCTTTTGATAACAGAAGGCCCAGACAAACAGAAGCAAATAGAAACTCTATTCTGCTGTTCATGCAAGCTTGTTCACAAAATGCCTCCCATAGGCTGCTTTCCACCAGCCCTGCTTTTTCATTTAATCCGTTCAGTCCTGAAGGATCAACTTAGGCAATTAGACAAGGGATTTGGGCTCTGAGGGATAATTGGATGACTTGCATGCAATAAACTTCTTCCACGCTCTCTTCACTTTTTTCTTTTGTTCTTTTTGCTCATCCTTTTGTTTCTCATCATTAATTTTTTTAATCAAGTTTGCAACACCCTCGCAGATACAGCAAGATAGTAATGTGACCAAGCAGCGAGAATCTAAACACCTACATTGCAGCTCCTGCTGTTTCATTCCTTTTTGAATTGTTCTGATGTGATACCAAAGGGAATTTAGATGACAAGATGCAGCAGTCAAAGCTTTGTCTTTGTATCTGCAGCACTGCTGAAGTTGCAGGGAGGGAATGAATGAACTCAGATGTCTTTGCCTAATCTCAGGTGAATCCTGGAGGAAAGCTCATATGGGGGAGGAAATGTATTACAGCAGAATTTAATTGATGTATTCTGGTGAATTGTGTGTGAACTGTATCATGACCAAGGAACTTCCTGACATAGATTAAGGGCTGCTGAAATGTAATTACTTTTCTTTTGCCCCTGTAACTACCTTCATCCCCACTTCTTGTCACCTCTGAGTCCCAGTCTGGGAGCTCTTTTTGCCTTGGACACACAAATTCATTCTCACTCTTAAATCCTCAGCCATATCTTCTAACTTTAATTTACTCCTATTTTGACATGTTCCTCTCACATCAACCACTTCCCTCAAGTCCTCCTTCCTAGTAGCTTATTTATTTACTGTATAAAATTGCCTTCCTCTGCTCATGTGATTTTAAGCTTCTCTTAGCTCCTTTTGTTTCCTGTATGCTAGCACAATTTATCAGTCTGGATACACAATGGAGTTTAAAGTCTCATGCAAGTTTCAACATCTCTATTATTATGATATAATTCTCTTTTATACTAAATGTTGGTGAGATTGTTATGCTATCAACCCTAAAAAGTTAATAGCAACAACAACAAATTAGATCTTAAACCGCCTAGCTTCGATATGTACAGATTGTGCAACACCCTGCTGAGTGTGGAGAAGTCCTTCTTGGTGCCCATCTGTAAGGAATACAAATATTGCAGCCACAGCTACCAAGATTTAGCTCAACTTACATACAAGTTTTCTACCCAAATGTCCACATTCAGTCTGACATGAGCACACAGGCAACATGACTCTCATATCTCCTCTGAAGAGGTGCTCAGCTAACATTGACAGGCGTAATGGAAAATCAGGACAGACTGTGCCCAACCTTGTGAAATGCTGTAGGCTCCTTACAAAGGAAAAGTACCCATCACGGACAAGGCCAAGCGCAACCCAAAATTTATTTCTCCTCCTACTAGAGAGATAGGTATTCAAGAGCTAGCCATCTTCAGATGAAAGTATGAAGGATTTTAAGATGAGCTAAATATCTTACTGATAAATAATTTGAAAAATACTTTTGTATTCTTGTTCTTGTATAACTGGAGGGAACATGCAGCTCTGCTCTCCATATCTCCTCAGCAACAAGCAGGTTTGAGTAGCTCAGGCAGAATGCTGAAGGATGTGACTGTTGAGTTGCTTCAAATTGTATTCCTGTGCACAGAGAACATAAATTGACTGAAGATGGAGTAATGAACTAAGAGGGTGAAATACAAAAGTATGATTAAGCTACGCTCACAAAAGGAGCTCTCCAAACAGAGAAGAAAAGGAAGATGGTAAGGGCTTGTCTCTTCAGAGGTGTGATGTGGTGGTATCTAAGCTAGCTTTTGTCTTTGTAGCAGTCTAACCACTGTAACAGAGGTCTCAGCAGCAGCTCATTTACCTTGCTTTGTGACTGCAGAATACACATCTAATTTCTTTCTCCTTCCTTAGAAACTCAAGGAACACCCTCAGATAAGTACTGGGAATTTCAGACACTTAACATCTCTCTGCCCAAGACCCTAGTACATTCAAGAGAACTTGGAAGTGATAAAATAAAAATTTAGGTTAAATACCAGGCAATTGTGTTCTCAACCAAGAATTATAAAAGAAGAAGAGGAGGTTGTCTCTCCACATAAAGCTGGTGGACAAACCCCATTTCAAAGCGACTGAATGTGCACTAAACCAGCGATAGAACAAACCACAGCAGGAATCAATTCAGTTTACAGAGGGAGTCAGACCAAGTTACTAACAAGGTCTTTTCTATAACTCAGTAGAAAATGGTTTCTGGAAGAACATCACCAGGCACTTCTCACAAGAGTACAGGTGTTAACCTTGGTGCCCTGGCCATGTTCCAGCTCAGGTAATTACCTTTTTCACTTAAATTCTCCTTCCAGACTCTCCTGGCTTGTCTCCACTGCCCAGCCCTGATTTATATGCAATTAAACAGCAGCAGTGTTTCACTGCGCGAGTGGCTGCTTGTCAGCACAGGGAGTGGTGGGGGATCAGCTGCAGGGCGCAATGGTCGTTATATTGCCCCCATTAAAGGTTATGAAGCTCTTCAGGGTCCTTGCAAATATACTACCTAGATGAAAGACACACCTGTACAGACCATCCTAAGCCCCACCCGTGCTTACAGGGAGGAGGGCAGTTGATTTTTCTTTCCTTTACGTTTTTTTCCCCCTGAGGGTGCGAGGAGAGCTGGCTCCCCTTTGTCACAGCATCTCGGCAGGTGGCTTCCCCTCCGGATCACCGCCCTGCAGCGCTCCTGATCTCCGCGGGAGACTCGCTTCATTTCCCTCCTCCCTCTCCTCCGGTGCAGCCCTTCAGCTCTGCAGGAGGCACCACGTTTCCCCAGGTTCGGTTCCTGCCACGCCACGGCACTCACCATCTGCGAATTTTAGCTCATGAACGAACGTAGGTGAGCAGGGCTTTGAGAAATGCTTGGAAGCCTTTGTTTCACACCTCTCTGCCAACGCGTCAGCATTTCTCTGGGATTTATGATCTCGTCTCGTCCAGGAAATTGTGCAGATGAGCTGCAGAACCTCAGTGTTAGAAGACAAACACTGAAAATCCCGTAGAAGAGGAGAGGCCATCACAGCAGCAGGTCCCACACGGCAGCAATCCTGCCTGTGCATGAAAGCAGCCCAATTCTCCACCGACCGAATGAGACCGACAAAAAAGCAAGAACTCAGTACGTATAAATACTTGTGCGTATACAATCCGATAGCACACAAAACTTTAAGTCGTTTTCTAAAGGCACTTCCAGATGTGCTATTTTTGGAGCTGAATGCTGTATGCACAATACAAAACCTGGGAAATAAAGGAGAAAAGGCAGCTTCCTATATTTCAAGAGGAACGAAGAGATTTACTTTGTCCTCAGTTTTATTTTTCAATTTTTGAGTAGCGCAGTGGTGAAAATGGCAACACATGTATTCACATAATTTGAGAGAAACAAGCCACGTACCTAAGTGCAATTCTGAAATACAGAAATACAACAGGTGATTTAAGAAAAACAAGCTAACTTTGGCAATCATTCTAGGATAAGTTCAGTGCTAACAATGAAGCATTATTTTGTAACGTTATCCTTATTAAAAAAGTGTTTTGATTGCTGAAAATTTTTGAATCTCTTTTTTTTTAATTCCAAATCTTAAAGTTGTTGGGTTTTTTTCTTTGTACACACACCCCAGACACTTCTCAGAGTTGCAGAGCAATGGGATAACAGTAAATGGGGACAAACTGGCACACAGGAAATTCTGATATAAGACGCTTTTTATTTTTGCTTTTCTTTATTTTTAAATACCATGAAGCTGGCCAAATACTGGACCAGGCACCCAGGGAGCTGGATAAATATCTCCATCCTCAGAGATACACAGGATACAACTGCTGCCCTAAGCAACCTGACCTCATCAAAACTGCTCTGAGTAGGGGGTTGGACTAGATGAGCTCTGGAGGTCACTTCCTCTGGAGCAGAGGAAGTTTTAGAGATTTTTTTCTATACTCATACACAGACATAAACACGCACACACAGAAATTCTGCCACATTCATGTGTTTGCATCTCATTCTGCACACATGCTCTATGAATGTAGACACACACACTCACATATGACATGTTACACAGATGATGGAGGCATCTGAATCCGAGAAGGAATATTAAAAAGCATAAGCATGAGCTCCAGTAAAGTAGGATTATTCCTGACACTGAATGCTGTCTCAGTTTCACGTATTTGCCTGTTAAATTCTGACATCTTAAGCTGCAGCAATTTTAACTACATCAGAAAACTGCAACTAATGAAAGCTAATGAAATTCAGTCTGTGTGAACTGTTCAGTGTGGCTTAAGAGAAGAAACAACAACTTAGCTCTGACCATCTAAGCAAGACATTTTTTGAAATTCTAATTAGGCTGGATTGAGGAAAATCACTATAAAGAAGAAAAAAACCCCCCTGCCCTAAATCACAGTGCATGCACAGAATGGACATTGACTACATCTGCCCAGTGTGACATGCTTTTTGCGAGTGAGAGATGAGCAAAGGAATATGAAGACTGCGACTGTTCTCCAGCCGCTCCCAGAAAAGGATCCATGTACAGCCCGCAGCTCTTGGACTGCTTCAACCCACTGTGTTCTGCTGATGCCGAGTAACCAACCGTTGGGTGTTACCACGCAAAGGAAGGTTTTTCTGGATACTGCTCTACAGGGAGACCTTCCAAAAAGAAACATGTTACAAATCTCAACTTGATATAGCAACACAAATGCATTTTGGGACTAGAAATTACCAGAGTATGATAATGTAGACAAAACTTAGATGAACAGCCCTACTAAAGTGTAAGGAGCAATTTCTTTTAATTGTACATCCTTTTACAAAATGCCTTTGCATAAATTCCCATAATTGCTTTTCTTCATGATCCCCAAAGATTTAGATTTTTAAAAAACCCATTACTTACTTACAGCACTGTGTTAATTCCAAGTTAGTTTTAGATGAACTACAGAGGCCTAACTTAGTGACTGTGCAATCTTACTGACTGTATCAACTCTCTTAATTTTCCTCTATTACTTCTCCAATATTTTTGCCTCAGTTGTCATATATAAAAACTTACAGGTCCTCAATTTGTACTATGCCTGTTTTAAAATGTATACTTTATCAGATACAAATACTGAAAAAAATATTAGCAAAAGCAAACTCATGGAAAATCGCTTCCATGGGAAAGAAGCCTCTGTCTTAAGTACAGTTTTTAAAAAGTTGGATCAGTTAGCAATCTGTGAATGCTAGAAACATCTTAACAATGTCTCAAAGATGAAAGAGCATATCACAGAATGAAGAAAGGGGGAAAATTAAATTATGTCTGCAGTCATAATGAATCAAAGCCCAGAAGGTGGTCTCCGAATCAGCAGGTTTTGATGAAATATTAAGGAAAATGATTATTGATGAAAAATGAATAAGCTCTTTTTGATTTTAGCAACCTTTAAATCACACTTTGCTAATTAAAATAGCTTCAATGCATCCCTCCATTCCTTGATGGGCATTTAGCCATCCTTAGAAACAGGTGGGTTAATTTGACAACATTTTAGCAAATACGCAGAGTTTATCTTAAGCAAGCAGACCCAGCACGGTTTAAGATGATGTGTAAAATAATACATAGCTAAACCTTTCCTATCTTTATCCTTGTTTTCACTTTTTTTTATTTATACACTACATCTACTAATACAATTACAAAGTAATGACAGGCAGCTTCTGCTTGTTTCTTCTGCAGCACACAACACCCAGTAATATATGCTACAACTATTAATGGGCCATGAACTATGGCACAGGAAATAAAGACTGATGCTACTATTTTCTGTCTCCTTTGTTTGCCAGGTCAGAGCGCTTTTAGGACAATTACTCCTACTACCTAGGAGGCCTGTTATTGCGGGGACTGTGGTCCTCTGCAAGTAAATTTCCTTCCCAAAGATAATGGAAATGAGAAGTGTGCAGGGCATTAGTTCTCATATCCCTTGAAGTCATAAGGATTCTAATTGCTTTTCAAAATGTTGGTAGTAGTAATTCTGCTCTCTTTTCATCCCAGCTTGTGCTGTGCTTCTTTTTAAAGGGAAACCTAGGAATGAGGGAAGGTTGTAATCAAGACTGAATTGCTGCACACAGAAGACATTTCATTACAGAATGTGATGCAACTCAGGCGCACCACGCATTATTGTTACAAAACTATATGCGAAAATGAAAATGAAACAAAATCTATTCCTTTGCTTTTTCCTTCACAAATTAAGTCATTTATGTTATATCACTATAAGCTGGGCAGGCGAAATTACCTATCCATTACAAATAACGTGATCTATCCACTCTAATAACATTTCATATATCCATCATGTGAGAAAGACTTTATGAACACATCAGATTGAAATGCTATTTAAATGTCACTAGGATTTTAAGGAATGAAAGGAAAATTCATGGCAAGTAAATAAGTCTGATGTTAGAACAACATTTTTTCAAAAATACATAATCATATACAATAGGTCATGCAAGAAACCTTTTAATGTCTCACTCACAGTGTTTGAGGCTTAAGGAACAAGACTTCAAACACCTTTATAAGCCAATTCTTTAACAATAGACTATGAAATATAAAGCTCCAGTAACATAGCTTTCTGAGTAATGAGTGGAAAAGCATTTTCAACTTTCTAACCAAGAACAAACTGAAATTACATCTTTCAGCAATTTCTCAATTTCCAGGGTTTCCAATGCAGTATGGTTCATAAGCACTCATTCAATGAATGTACAGGATGTTAAAAAGAATTAACCACTGTCACACAACAAATATGTAGTGATGTTCTTTTCCTTCCTAAAATTTACTACAGAGGATTCATCCCCGCAATTAGACTCCACCACTTCCGCCAGTGCTGAACTACTTCGACCGTAAGCAGGATGCTTTTAAGTCACATAAACAAACAAGACTGTCCATAAGGGTGAACACTGCAGTTAAATATAGTCTGTTGCATCTGTGAAGGAGATACCATTCATAAAAAAGAGCAGAACGGAAAACCTTCCCAAAGCCTCCATTAGAAGAACAGACATAAAAAAATAATTTTAACTTTACTTTCTATTCAGTAACCCACATTAATTTACAGAGTGAACTTCAGATAGTACACATAGATGGAACTCAGCGAATGCACAGCACTCCCTCTGAGCTCTGCCTGTGCACTGCTCTCCTACAGTCAGACAACTCTCTAATGCCAAACCCCCAGCCTTTAAACGCTTGGAGAGCAGAAGCCTGAATCCTTCCCCAAAGAGGAACAGATGGATTGACTGGAGGCACATAAAAGATGGAAGAATCATAAACGTGCATTCTGTTTAGAAAAGGCCACATTCAACAGCAACAACAAATTAAACTGATTAAATTATGGTGTTCAAGTGCTGCTGCGTAACATCAGTTCACAATCCAAATTTCGGTTAGCAGGACTAGCAAAGAACAGATTTTAACAGTTTACACTGGTAGGATCAAAGCAGTTGATTTAATGAACAGGAGAGCCTTTGCTTTTTCAGCTCTGTGCACTCAAATATTCCCCATAATTTTCTCAGGATGAAGAACTCCAAATTGTATTGATGCCATTAGTGGGAAATAATGATGTGCATGTTACACACACAGCTGGTTTTGTGGACTGCAAACTCAAGCCATACACTAACCATTCCATGCCTTTTCTAGTTTTTACATCCCATTCGGTTACATCTTAGGATATATAATCTAAGGGGTTTTGTTTTTAAATTACATGCTGCCTTCTACCTTCTGAAAGAATGTAAAGGTTGTTCTGGTTTTTTCCTCCAAGCAGTGAAACGCCTAACCGATCTATATCTGTGTGTGAATTGCACTAATATACCAACGAAAAATATTGTATATAATCCAGTTACAATGTATTTAAAGTCCGAACAGATATTCTACCCTTAAACAGATGAAAAGTGACAGGTTTTGATCTACCTTTTACAAGCACAGCCTCTAATCATAAGTGGTAGCTAGGCTGAAAGAACTGAAAGACACAAACCTAATTTCCAGCAAAGGGAGCTTGTCAGCAATCGCTCAGAAGGGGAGCACTAAGGGCACGTTTGGGTGGGCCCCACTTCATCCCCTTGTTCTGTAACCTGGAGCGGGAAGTTCATCTCTCTCTTATCTTTCTGTGCATTTGCCCACTGCAACCATTTGTAGAGGTACTAACTCGGGCTGCTCTTGTAAAAACAAACAAATAGTAGTCACACTTCAGATTACATGGCAAGCTGACTGGAGGAGAGAGGAAGCAAAGCCACCGGGGTTTAAGTGAAGCTCTGGCTGTGGTAAATGGAGAAAGATGTGGTTCTCACAACAGTATCAGTGCTTGGTATCTATTCAGAAAGAAACCAGGACTTTCAAGTAATTAAACAGGAGACCTGAATAGAGTTCACTGTAAGTCTGCCATTTATTCCACCAAAGTGGTAACCCAAACAGGGAGTGCAATTGCATACTTTCACAATAGGGAGCCTACACAAATCCTCATGAATTTATATTAAAACTTGTCTTATATTCTATCAAGATGGAAGAACAAAAGAAAACAACCAACCTAAGATAATAAAATGCCAATGCTAATAGTGTCTATTGGGTTCTAAATACACAGGTCTGTGAGAGACCAAGCTAATTTTTAGGCAGTCCTGGGGGCAAGGATTACGGGCTTATAGGATGAAGGGTAGAGGAACAAAAAAGCCCAATGTGTTCAAGCTAAAGTGAAATTAAACCCCATGAAGAGTCTCACAGAGGCTCTAACTAATCCTTCTCTGGGTTATCACAGACAGAGGAGGAAAAATACCACAATGACTTCCAGGTATTATTTTCAGTTTTACACGTTAGAGAACTGCAAACAGTTCATTAACCCACTGCTCTCCACTGAGTTGTCTGGAAAGTCTGATTACCCCGTGGTGGCATATCCATCATTTCTTAGTCCAGGGAAGTTTTCCCAGAAGTCCGATTCTCATAGGAATGAAGCTTCATTATGCCACAAAAGGGTGATGCTCATTGGAAGATAGGGATTTAAAATCTATTACTACTGATTTATGAAACTTTATCAGTTATTTAGGAGCTTGGATAACAAACTGGTTCCTGATTGCAACCTATTCGAGTATTTACTCACATAAGCAGTATCTTCCACTTAGAGCACATCATTGGTAGGGCTCTGTTGGCAGACTGTGATAAACAATGCAGAACAAGGGATCTAGGTGTAGGAAAACACTTCCACTCCAGTGAATGGAAATAAACACAGGGAAGAGGGAAGAGCTTACTCATAATGTTATTCAGCCTAGGTTGTTAGTCTTCTGCACCGGTCTGCAGGTTTTAAATGTCATTGTTTAGATGGTTTACAGTGCTGTGGACTTCATGAAAGTGCTCTTCGAGTCAACTTTCAGAATTGTCAAAAAACCTCTTCATTTAAGAAACAAGAACTACCCTAGCACTTACAGGATGCATCACCCTGAGTAATAACTCCTATCTCCATCTCTGGTGGGCCTGGCAGAAAACTCAGATTCTTATGCATGAATGATCCCACAGCCTTAAGAGCACTCCTGTGACTGACACTACTAATAAAGAAGTTTAATATAGCAGCACAAGAGCCTTGTTTTTTTAACAAATATTTATCCAGGCATGGCAATATAGTATTTCATAGCTTTCATGACCCATTCTGCTATTACGAAGAGTTATTTTACACACACTAAAAAGACAGGGTCTCCTTATTTCACCTATTCCTATATTATATTGGAGTGTTTCTTTCCAGTTTCTGGGATTCATTACTCTCATGCCAATTTAAGCACAAAGATACTACTGAGCAAGTAAAAGTTAACATCTAAATAAAACGTTCTCCCTTCATTTTGGGGAAAGCAGCAAGTGAAGTGTATGGCCTGATGTTAAAACCAGCATCCTGCCTCTTTGCACCAAACAGATGACAGTTAAACTATGTGAGGTTATTTTCAGTTCCCAAATATTCCTTTGACATAACTTGATTTCACTTCTGATAGAAAAGAAACCAGTTCATAAAGGTCTCCCTTTCTAAAATGAACATTTTTTTCTTTTTAATGGCAAAATGCATGCAAAAAGCATATGATTATGGTATTTATGTTTCCATTAAAATGTCCTCAGCAAGCTGGGGGAGTCTAGCCTACTATTTTCAAGCTATTTAGATTTACAGCAGCACAGTGCCTATTTTATTTCAATTATATTTCAGGACAATGCACTCTTGGTGGGAAATGATTACACAGTGACAGGCAGTAAATGTCCATTAGGAGTTGTCTTTCTACATACTGCTCAGCTATGGATGTCAGGTGATTGCTATAAAACCCCATTGTATATCATCATTGTCATCTACATGAAAAACACTATTGATCAGTAGTGCAGCTTCTCTGTATGATGCAAAACATACTAGAAACATTTTTCAGCTAAGCTAAAAGCTTTATCCACAAGAACCCAGTTCTTGAGACACTTCTTTCCTGAACTGTAAAATAAACATAGATTATACATTCCACCTCGATTTCGCTCTGTTAATCCCTACCATAAGAAATTGGTAAGTGAAAAAACTCAGCAGCCTGTCTCTGTAAGCCATCAACATGCAGGATGGAGCTAATTTTGCAAGGACAGATGATGTATATGCAGTTATACTGATCACCGATCACTCCCAACAGATTTTCTTTACTTATTTATTGCTAGAACTTTGTTTCCTCAGAGCAATAAACTCCTCCCCTGTTAAGGAAAACAATCTGCTTTATCTCTTTAGGATCAAGACCAGAAAACAGCCCTTTTAGTGCTACTGGAGAGACTTGCTATGTCCAGTGTAAATGGAATTTAAAACGTGCTTCAAGACTGACAGAAGCTACACGTAAGAATGAATCATGTAAGAAGTCCAAAATAAAGAATGAGCCATACTGCACCTGCATATTTAACAGATAGTAACTAGCACTGAAAAAACAAATCAAATAAACAACCCCACCAGTATCCATGAATGACTTCACTCGCATCCAACATGAAGACGTTGTAGAATTGCTCTAGCGCAGACTTAAGTCCTGTAAGGATATTCTTAAGTAAAAATGTACTATTTAGGGATGTGTGTGTGTGTGTGGTGGTGGGGGGTTATAGCCATTGGTGATAAGATGGGTGAAGCAATGTTACTTACACCCACATACTGATGAGCAAGTCTTTAATGAACAAGTTAACATCTCTGTCTCCCTTACTGCATTTTGGCTTTATACAATTTACTTTCTAATTTAGAGAAATGAATGGACACACTGTATAAGGAATAACTATTTCCTTCTTATTGTTTTATGCTATCTGTCTGCAACGGCAGTGTTTGGCTACAAATATAAAATACACCCAAGAAGGAGAACGAAGAAACAGACATGGATTTAACACTGGTTTCAAGTTAGTTGCAAAACAGCTTAGGGCACCTCTGCCTGACAACTTGACAGTACCATCATTTGATGAAGCACTGTAATAGTTGTCCTCATAATATCTGTAAACTTGCAGAAAATAAAAAAAGTCCATTATTCTGACGAGCAGTTTACATACTTGTCCTCCACTTTGTTAGCATTCATATGCCATGACACAGTTAAACTTACATCAGTTGGGGGCATGTGTTGATGAGAATAAGAGAGAAGTTAAAGGAATATTAAAGAAAAACAAACCCTGACAAGGCCTCACACACAGGCGCAGTAATTCTCTTGCAAGTTAAGAAAAAAAATTGTCCAACAATGGTATGCAAACTATTATGGGACATTTTGTTACAGGCTTCTCAGTAAGAGACTTTTAAATAACCTTTTGGACATACTTAAATGTCAAATTTTGTTTGGCACTAAGCACCAAACTGTAATAGAAATAACATTTCCCATATAAACAATGCTGCTTTTAATACAAACGTGCTGAAGATTTGAGACAGCCTGGCCATTACCAGCTCCTGGCAGTTCAGCACAAGGGTAACACTCTGCAAGTGGTTTCTTTTCCCATCCACAGAGGCTGGAAGCTCCTGTTTCTATTTAGGTAACCTCTGAAATGTCCAGAGGAAAGGGAAGGATGGCAGGGCAAAGAGCTAAAATACACTGAAAGTAATCCTCACCACAGGTGAATGATAATGCAAACAGTATTTTAAGGATGCAGAACTGCAACCGACTATTTCTCCTTAATTTTCTTGCTGCATTATCAGGCTAAATCAGACCATAGAGAAGAAAGCAACCTCATAAAGAGGCATTTGGATGCTTGGTGTGGAAACAGGCACCACAGGAGATGCCAGGTGAAGGGAGAAGGTCTCACTGCTGGAAAGCGACAACAAGAAACAAATTGCAATGCACATGGGGTGAGGAACCAGGTATCTGGCAGGCAGGGAGACAACACAGTTAACTACCACCTCAGGCGCACGTGGCCACAATGATTTCTTAAAATGATGCTCAGATGATACGTTCTTACTACAGCTAAGATAAAGCCTGTAAAACACAGAGCAGCCTTGGGAAGATAACTCAGGTGCAGTCCAAGCTCTCCTGCTCAACATTACATGCTCCCAGATGTCCTTCACACACCCCGTAGAAGACTGAAAGCTCCTCCCCAACAGCTGTTACGTCTCCTCCATACCCAAAGCAGTGGACATGGTCTCTCAGCGGGTGGGCCCAAGGTGTAGACCTGACTCCTGGAAGAGTTGAGCTTAAGACTATGCAGGTCACTGCACCATCCCCCAAAAGATTTCCTGGAGATGTATGGGATTCACCAGCTCCACTCTTGGGCTGTTAATAAAGGTGTGAAGAAAGAGGAACAAAAACCCTAGATACCTTCATGCCTCAGACCCCTGAACAGGCACTTCAGTGAATATAGCAAATAGTAGTCTTTTTCCATCTGAATTGCCTATTTTTTTCCAGGTGTTTCTTGCTGAATGCACACTCCCCCCTCCCGCCTTTATCAGAGAACTGAGGGTGGCTTTTCTCGCCTACCACTTTTCTAGTCCCTGACTTGCATTTTCTCCCTCTGCTCAGACCCATTGTGTGTGTTAGGTCTTTCCTTTTGCCACAGAGCGATCCTGCTGTGAGAGATGGGGCCCTCTGTGCTCCAGGAGAAACCTGAATGTGCAAAACTACTACACTGCTTGTCAGTTCTACCCTGATGATTAACATCAGATTCCCCAGCACCTCCGTTATCTTCAGTTTTACTCACTCTCTCCCGGCTCTTTTATCAGCAATCACACAGAGTTAGCTAGGTCACACAGGTCTTATATTTCACCGTGCCAGGTTTGCATCAAAGAGCTTTTTTTTTGTTGATGTGACATTGATGCCATTCAACTCCACCATGAAACACTGCCTTTGCTCTAACAAAAACAGCCGTGAGAGTCACCACGTGGCAGCCATATCCAACCAAGCTATCTTGATTTCCAAAGGCACAAAAGTGCTGAAATGTCATGCACCTGAGCATACCAGCGCCAGTCAATATAAAGCTAAGGAATATAAAATGTCAAGGGCACAGAAGAAGCTGTCATCTTTTAAAATTATTTTGCTTCCTGTGCTGAAATAATGTACATATCCACAATATATTAAATGTTTATTTAATATGAAAAGTAGACCTTTCACATGGTGCAATGCACGAGAACAATGCAATTCAGAAAATAAAAAGGCAGTTGTGCTACTGAATTTTAGTAAAAATGTATGCATTTCACAATGCATCTGAGATTTTCTATTTGTCATATTAGAGGAGATATTTTTAAAATCAATATTATATAAAGGAACTTTTCAAAAATAGATCCAGTGGAGGGTTAAAACCACCGATTTCAGTCCTCAATTAAGAGAAGTTTTAGACAAATAGCTGAACTCTGCATGACAGCTACTTTTCTTAAGACCAAGTACAAATGACTCCATTACCACCTATATATGCGAAATGAACACCAGTCCTCATGTAGAGCCAAACAGATCTCAAACACTGCAACCAAAGACACTGCTTTGCTGATTTAACAGCAAGTCCAGTGTTTTTCTTCTGGAAAGAAAGGGATAGAAAACAAAACGATGAGTGAGTCTATCAGGAGCGAAATTAATAACCTCTGAATGAGTTAACGATACCTCCCGCACTAGGATTTTAGTGTTAGTTTTTGTAAAGCTGAGAAAATGCTGAACTACAAGATCATAGATGTAAGCCAAGAAAACAGATGTATTTTCATTGTTAAAGTACAAAATAGCTGTGAATTTTGCCTTTGGTTATTTCTACTTTATGTTAGTTTACATGCCTGTTTCAGCTTCAGGTTTTTCAAATGAACGCAAAATTTCATCAACAGAAACAGCAACTTTGCCCAATTTTAGCATAAAACCAGACCTGACTTAGTTGAGACAGTGTAACCACAGGAAGAGTATAAATCATAAACTACAGCCCAAAAGAGAAAGCAACTCCTGAGACAATCTTGAAGTTTACTCACTTGGGTCTATACATAACCAAAAAGCTCCACCTATCAGACTGAAGTTCAGGACTATGGTAGAACTAGAATCCAGGTAAGCTTTAACCCACTTTTGCTTGAAACAGTAAGAACTTTACAGAGTTTTCATAATTGCCATGAATAAGTTGGAGATGTATTCTATAACCCCATCAGTTAGAGCTCTGACAAATAAACCAAATAGCATTACTGCTTTGAATGCAATCTGAATTATACCAAATGGTAACTCCAAAATTCCAAACCACCTGAAGAATGAGAAAAAAAGCAGCAGCTCTGCAGAAAATAACTTTCACGTCCCATTCTGTTACGGTTTGATTTGTGTGAGCTCAGTACTTTTCTACATAATAGCTTTTTAAAAGGCATTAATAAAAAAGCAGTTCTGACTTTCCAACTGATGTACAGTCATCTGCCATGACTAAAGCATTACCAGGGTGGATTCTGAAAGAGCATATTGATTGATGCCTGGTGCCTACCTGTCTACAGGTGAAGACTTTGAATTCCGTGGTTTCTTCACTTGGGCGTACAAGGCTTCCACTGTCTGCCCTTCCCTTGGGCTCTGTGGTCGGGTGTTCAACATTATTGTGCCACTATTTGAAGAAGAGTCATAGGAAGCAATCCCAGCGTACATTGGGTCCGCGTCACAGCCAAACGTCCGGTTAAAATCCTGTATCTCTGCATAGTCACGTTCACGAGCTTGTCTCTCTCGAAATTCTCGAGTTTTTGCTTGAATTCTGAAAAATTAAAAGAAGGCTGAAACTACTTTTCCCCCCCCCGTCATATGAAAGCAGCAGTTAGCAGACACTTCAGGTAGTCCATCGTAATGAAAACCACTAACGTGTTTCCAGTTTCAGTTTGTCATGGAGTCCCAGGTTTACCTTGGATATTGAATTCTAGATCGGAGCAATGCTACAATCAACACTGGCCTTTAAGGAAGAAGCCTGATTATCCACTGTCTTTTCTTTCATTAATAAGTTAGTTAGTAAGTTAAAAGATGAATAGCCATAGCTGCTGGGAAACAGCATTTGCCTGTTGTTTCATGCATCTTAGGATACTGGTGCTGTTACCTGACCTGTCTGAGAATGGTCTGGCACCATTCATACCGCATTGTACTCCATCGAAACCGAACAGATTTAGTGGTTCTAATGACTGGTTTTACAGAGGAATTTTACCGTACTTTCTTGGCCCAATACTACAAAAGCCATACTTCTTTCAGAATTTAGAATACTTTGTAAAGATAGGACACATAGATATATGTTTATGTAGGTATGCATACATGCAGTAAACAGCAGAGGTAGATTCTTGTATGAATCGTGCAAAAAGTGCATGTTTTCTTTAAAATGTAAACAAACTGAATCTGGCAGCTCTCAAAAGTAGGCAGTTTCTTCTCAGAAAGTAATAACATATGCCTTATGTTAAAGTTACAAATGAAAGGTGACGGTGCACTGGGGTTTTGTATTTAGGTGCACTCGTTTAGCTGCATGATAAAAAGTGACAGATAAAAACAGATGACATTTAGGATTCTGACAAACACAAATTGAGCACAGGTCATATTTTCAAAAGCAGACAAAGCTATTACTAAAATTTGATCTGGGCTTCAAAGTTTCTTTGGCATTTTAGAAAATTTGATGTATCTCACACACATGCTCAGCAAACTGAAAAAAAACCACAACCCCCCAACACTGTCTCCCCAGAACAATTTAATGCTCTGTCATCATTGCAAAATGAAGCACTCAGCTGTCTCCTCCCTTCCATTAGTAAAATGTGCTCCTTTTTCACCTAATACAGCCATGGCTACACAGTGTGACAGCATCCATCCATTCAGACTACAGCTCTATCCACCTCTGTTACGTGCCATTTCCAAAGACGGCTTGTTCACCAACTTTGAACAAGAGCAGCCTACTCAAAGCCTCTGTCTCTTTTGAATGTGAGCCTTGTCTCTTTTGAAAACAGAAAAGCCTTGAAGTGAAGTAACTTTGACATTTTGGGGAATTTTAAACTTAGCCACAATCAAGATTAATCTTTGCAAAAAAGAAAAGGGGATTCACAAAAGGTCGGATTCAGACTGCAGCTTAAGACGTCAGAATTTAGACACCTGCAGTAGCTGAGGTCATGCCAGCTACCTGTGCAGGCTCCCTTTACATTTCAGGGTCAGACTCCAGTTACACAGCTGCCATGCCAGTTGGTGTGTTGGAGTTGCTCTGAAGAGACTTTTGATGCTGTTGTTTAGGTCTTCATTGGGAGCCTGGATACTCAGCCTTGATTCAGCTCCTCAAACACAGAAAGCTACAGCCACCTGACATCCCCAGGTAATCCTGATTAACCTCCAGCTGCTGGACAAGAATGACTCCTGTTGGCCCTTGTCACAACTGCCAGCCCCCTGCCAATGGCTAAGAGTAATTCAAATGACACAAGACATCTGTGTTCAAGCATGTGAATCAAGCCCTGGCTGGTATGTGAATATCTAAATTTAAGTGCCTTTGTCAGACTGAGTCCCACACAAACAATTCTTTCTATGCTAAGATTCCTGTAATAAAAGGACTAGGAGAATAGCACAAATAGGCCAACCTACTTTCCCCAAAATCAAGTGACCAGGGATATTGATTTGGGATACAACTGAACTCCCCTGAATAGCCACTGCCACCTACATTGATGGTTCAGTGATTCATCTACATGCCCAAAACTGTACCTCAGCACGATTCCTTTCTTTATGTCTACTACTATGGATTTGCAAACCACAGCTCTCACTCATAGTAAGTCACAGTGGACACACAACACACACAAACACCAAAAAAAAGGCATACAGAAGAAATCTGACGAAGGTTCTCTTAAACAGTTTTTAATTTTGCAATTTTGAAAATAAAAATATTTTCTTTACTGATTACTTTTTATTTTGTTAGGGAAAAACAGAACTGAAAACTGTAACACTACAATGTAACACTGCAATTTTGGCAAGATCAAACTGGAACTGTGTTGTGTTTAATTTACAGTGAAGGAAGATTCAGGTTTAAACATAAGACCCATTTAAAATTTAAACCATGTTTCTGCATGCTTACTTTAAAATAAAAATAAGTTTTACATTGTCCTAAACTCCAAAGCTGTTATTCAGAAGTGTTACAACCTTAATCACTCGGAAGGTATCTATGAGGAAGGAAAAGCAGGCCCGAAAATGATCTGTGGTTGTTGATTCTCTGCAGGTTTCACTTCCAATTTGTAGTCCTGTGTTAATTACTCCATGGAGGAATGCATCGTCTACTGATACTTGTCCTCTGAATGAGAGGAGCAAAGGAAATTCGAAATTTCCCAGACATCGGTAGGTTTAATGTTCATTTCAGTGGACAACATATCAGCATATACTGGAACAACAACTGGCACCAGTTTGAGAGAAAAACAAAAACCCTGCATCTTAGATAACCAAAATTTCAGTGTATGAAATCTGACAGTATAGCAATAATGTGGTGCAGAGTAATTCGGCCAGGAGAAAACATTGTGATATGAAGTGGTTATAAATGAGATTTACCTGGTGGTTACTGGTGATACTGGCCTCGGTGTTACACTGACTGCTATGAGAGATGCTGCTGAACTTCCTAACTTTTGCTCATGAGCCTCACATCACTCTCCACAGGTGCAGACATAAATGTCTCCCATTTTATGCCAACTTTTCTCATTGCTTATCAGCTACTTGATACGTTCGGACACAGCAGCATTTGCAGCAAAGACATTAAGATTTTCCCATGCACAGTTCAACGAGGGATACTTATTGCAGTTCAAGAGGGAGAGAACTGATTGTTGAAGTGTTATGGAAGTAATTATGTTCAAATCCATCAGGAAATATGTAATATTAAAAATCAGACTCTAAAAGCATTATAAACCTTACTGTTCATTATAACCAAAATAGCCAATAATAATTTGCAGTAACACTTACCAATGGTGAACCCTAAAGTGAAACTTGTAAGACGTCTGACTATACTGACACCCAAAAGATTGTGATTTTTTTTCTTAATTACTTTTCTGCTCTTTAAGTTTAAACCACTGTGCAAGTCCTATCACTTTCATATGACAACTTTATAGGTATTCTGATGCACTAAGGTATTTTTGAATATTGTTTAAAATACAGCTTTGAGTTTGCCTTCTCCAGGACACACTGCATTTAAACATTATGCCCAGAAACTTAAAGGAACCAAATGACCAGGGAAAATTACGTAGACATGTTCTTGAAAAGAATAACAGCTATCAGCTGAGTATTGCACTATCCCTTTTGTAATTATAAAACTCTGAGTATATTTTTATATAAGAACCTGAATTTAATGTGGGGGCGTTTTTGGGGGGGGCTTATGTTGACCCCCCTTCTTGTGTGTGTGTGTGTATATTCATGATACAGCCTAAGTAATTTTTTGGCACATACTTCATTGAGTATGCATACAGCAAACGCCAGCGCAGACTACCGTGGGAAAGATTGAACCAAGTATGTAAACACACTGTGCAGCACAGACGGGAACCTGGAATGTGCTCTGTCTTTCAGTCCTAATCTGGAACACTCCTACTGTTGAAGTCCAGTATCTAGAGAAGTGTTTGACCACTGTGCTTTGGTTTCACAACATGGATATGTGCATTAAGCTGTCTTCGCTGACTTCTATTCCTTCATACCAAGGCACAATAAAAATGCATTTGTCTGAAATCAGCTAATTTTGAGGATTTATGACCTTCCTATGGATTTTGTGGGGGTTTAACAATAATAATATTGCTTAGCATTCATATAACTCCTTTCATCTTCAAAGAATTTTGCAAAAACTGCTTATCAATTTTGTAGTGTTTAAATGAAACTGAACTTTTAAAAACACAAAAGCTATCCCAAGAAGTTTCTAAATCCTTCTTACTGAAGTGTTAATACTGAAAATGTCAACAATGTACTGTCGTGCTTTTGAGACTCAAATTATAATGCTCAGTAAAGTATAAACTATCCTCACACATTTGTGTGCCTTTCAATTCAAAAGCTAATGATAACTCCTTCAAAATGACAATATTGTTAGCTGCAGAACTTCCTATAATTGTAAAAAGAGCTTTTCATTGCAAACTAATCCAGTAGTGATAGACATACCCATTGTACAGCAGCTCCTATCCATGGAAATGGTGGTCACAAAAGTATAGGAAGAGCTTTTGCGCTGCTCTCTCCAGCAAGCAGCTGCCACCTTGTTCCCTTCTTCAAAACTCTGGGAGCAGGATTCAGCTTTCAGGTGAGGGCAACCACTGTTTTAGACACCTAAATTACAGTGCTGACATAGGTTTTGGGCTTCCAGGAGATTCAGTCATGCCTAGGCAGTTGCCCACACAGTCTAGAAAGCAGCTCAGCTGAACAACGGAAACGTGGCTGCTTCAAGGTGAAGCCAAAACCTTCTCCAGGCTGTACAACTGAGTGTATGCCCTTGACCACAAAGGGCATTCAGCCATGTAGCTTGCATGCAGATACCAAATTAATCATATTAGTCTGTGAGCAAAATACCGCCCTGATACAATTGTTTACAGCATTTCTATCTGGACTAAACTTTAACCTTTTTCCAGCAATGGAAAACTCAAATCTGGGGTGTTGACAGAGCTGTTATGAGCAAAAATGAATAAGCAAAGTTGGCAAAAGCAGAGAAATCGACCCTACTTTCAGCTAGTATTAGGAGTGAAATTATAAATCTATTCCCAATCCCTTGGGAGCTTCAATCCCCTTTGCGGGATTTGTTCATATTAGTGATTCTGATTCTTACAGAGAATCACCTACTTATCTTAATTGATGAACACAGCATGGGAAGGATCTTCATGGCTCGTACACTACATTTGCTGTTGCAATGGCAGCAATGTCCTCCCCTCAGAGCAGAGACAATGTTGGCTGCTGTTTCTGGTGTGCAATTGCTTGGTCAATTCAATTAATCCTCCTGCTGCTGCCAGGATTCAGCTATTGCCCAAGTGATAATCCACAACCTCATCTTTTCCACTGAGGCTCACTCATTTACAAAATCAGTATTGAACGTTTGCAGTTCCACATATGTGAGATGGCTGACAATGTTTATTAAGGCTAGGAACAGCATTGTGTAAGGACAGAAGCTAAATGACAAGGCATTCACCACTGCCAGTTCTCAGTTCTTCTGCCATCAGACTGGCATGCGTCAGGATGATGGATTGAAAACAGAGAAAAACGACTACGTGTTTATAAAGCCAGTCAGCTTGTTTAAGTTAGTCAGACGGGATGAACACATTCAGTCCAATTTTTTGCCAGATATAATTTCTAATAAAGAGGTCAGGAGGTGTGTTGGCCAGTAGCCAAATCTTGTCAAATTCGTCCCCTCCTCCTTTGCTAGTAAAAAGTACCTTGCAGGCACAGCATGCCAGCCACTAAGGCAGGTCTTACTGGTCCTCCTCCCCCTCTTCTCAACTGCCTTCAGGGCTTTAATAGCCCTTTTTCTAATTTTTGGGAATCAAGTCAATATGAGAGTTTGTCCTCTCGTGTATTTTTCTTTGACCTTTGTCTGGTTCAAAGCAGAATTTTTCTGACAACTACTCTTCTAATGAGGGTAGCTTGATTATAGGCATTATTCTGATTTCCCTCTGAACCGGCATATGACACTTAGCTTTTCTTATCACGATTAGAGGTAGGCAGTTATCACAGCTAAAACCACCTCTCAGCAAAGCCATCTGCTTTTCTTGGAAAGTAACTCCAAAGGACCACTGTGGGCAATGGATAATCAGGGGCAGCAACAGCGGTAGCTTGTGAACAAGAAAGACACCTCCTCATTTCATTCAAAACTTCAGGGTTTTTTTTTTAAAAAAGTCAGCAAATACAGCATGTCAATCTAATTTTTAAATTGGAAAGCTGGAGACCAATGTTTTTGAAGTTCTTAAAAGAAAAAAATTAACAGTTCTGCCTTATCTCCTGTGTACATGTATGTGTGGCCAACTGGCTGAAATATGGCTGTCCTCTGATCTCAAACACATACAGAATGTGGTCAGCTTGCTACGGATCAGCACAGACACACAGGGGCAAAATCAGAAAGGCCAAGGCACAATGTGAAATAAAAGTAGCAGGGAGCTCTAAAGATAACAATAAATCATTGCATAATTGCATTAGCAGTAAAAGGAAGAGCAAAGAAAAGGTTGCTCCCCTGCGCAGTAGTGAGGGAACGATATTGACAGATGATGCTGAGGAGACCTAAGGCTTAATGGTTTTTTTCTTTGCATCTGTCTTCACTAAAATGGTTGATTGCAAGCAGGTGGCCAGCACAATTGATACTGCCACCAATAACAAACAGATCTCCAATCTAACAGCTAAAGAAGTAGCTAGAAACTGGTTATGGTAGTTCAGCTTCACACAACTGTCTGAGGCAGCCTCAGACCTTTTTCAGTAACGACAAGAACCTGTTGATGGGAGCTGAAATACTGAAAGACCAGAAAAAGTCAAGCATCCCTTGAAGGAGGAGAATTAGAGACTCATCAAGTTTTACATCAATCCCCTTTGAAACAAACGATTGGTAAGCACAGAGAAGATAACGGCACAAGCAGTAGCCACCACAGATTTATCAGGAACAGATGTGGTCAGGTCAGTTGGATTTCCTTCTACAACACCATAAACAGCCTTGTGAACAGAGCAGAAACACTATGTCCCAGGCTAAGAAAACTAGCCATGGGCTGGACACAATGGGTTGAACCAGGCAGTTCCCACAGAGTATCTAGGGAGTAGCTCAGCAATTCACAGATGGATGGATTGGGATGTTTTCTACATGCATGTCTCTCTGAATTAACTCAGGTTTTTCATTATTAATTAGAATGCTACTGAATCCACAGAAAACCCAAATGAAGGAACTTTGGAGGAAAGGATTAGCATTTTAAATGTTCCTGAAAAATAGATAGAGTAGGCTTTAAAAATAGAATTAACTTCAATAACAGCAACTGGAAGGTAATTTACATAGTTGGAATAATTAAGAACACCAATTAAAAGTAGGTGGAAAATCTGTGACTTGCTTTTTCAGGAGTGGATCTGGAAGTTCTACTGGATAACAGACACGAGTCCACAACATCAAGAAAAAGACAGAGTTGGTGACGTAACAGCAGTCTCTGGATACATAAGGAGGAAAAGAATAATGCTTTCCATCTCTAATGCAACTACTAGGTATTTAAACTGCAGCAAGAATAACTGAGACAAGATACTGTGGGCAGGGGAACCTTCTAATGAAAAAGTAGTGGGAAAGATTGCCATGGGAAGTTGTAGACTCTATGTCATTATAAACTGAAAAAAAAATCCCAGGAAGAACCAAATATCTTGCAGGAATGACACACAGGAGATCCTACCTTGGAAAAGTGACAGGATCTCTCTTTCAGATCTATAGTTCTGCACCTACATGGAAATTTTACACACATATATTTCCTATATATCCATTCTATGCCCACAGCGAAACAAGGACTATAGATAAAAATAAAAAAAAAAAGGGGGGGGGGGGGGACTGTCCACGACCTCAAAATTAAAGAAATGGACCTACACAATCAGTCTTAATTTTCTTTCTCCTTCAACAATCACAGCCTATCTGCCAATTAGACTCTATGATAGCACTTACTGTCTCTGAAGTTCCCCCCTCCTGAAATCCCACATGCAGAAGAGATGCAGGAGAATTTCAAACACCTTTAATGAGCTACAACCCAGGAGGGCTGGAGTTAAAATAAAATTTAAAATAAAGGCAGGGGAGAATAAAGGTGATTACTATAAGTGCCCTAATAGATTAAGAAGAGAACAACATGCTCATTTTTATAAGGACTTCATAAAGAACGTTATTAAAAAGGTGGTAAAGTACAAATGAAGATGTAAAGAAATGAAAGAAAATGCAGGAGAAAAAAGTAAATATTATGCACATACGCAGGTAAAGTGCAAACACCAATTTGAAACTGATGAAACTAAAGAAGACATCAGAATCATTTCCTCTAACCTGGTGGAATCTCTCATTTATTTTACCCCTACCTTCCCTAATCCTCTGACATTGATTCATCCTTTGTCTTTCCAAAATGAAGGTACATTCCCCAGCAGAGTATCTCAAACCTGCTTTCTTGGATCTTGGGGTAAACAAGTGAAAACCCTTCCTTATTTTGATTTTTCAAATCTGTAAATTACCACCTTCCTTACAATTCAGGGGACTTTCTAGACTTCTTTGCATTTAACAGCCTGCAGCACTTCAGGGTGGAGGGTATGTCTGCTGTGTTTTTTTAACGGATATGTTTCAACCAAAGCCGATTGTATCAGACTCATGGGCAGTATAGGTTCTCCCATCCCCAAAACAAACACTACCATGACTGCAATTTTCTTTCCTTATTTTCATGTCTGATCCAAGGGTCAGTGACCCCAGCAGTGGATGATCACCCAGATGGGCAACTGGGACAGTTATCCTGCTGGGAGCCATGATGCATCAAATAACGTTATTGCTGTCTGTAAGCAAAATGGAATTTAGTTTTTCTTTTGCATTACAAAACCGTCCAGAAGAGCTGATACTTGCACCTATGACAACAGATCCCTGATCATTAGATTAATTTTACTCTAGTCTCCTATTTAGCTCTTTTGCTGGACGGAAGTAGAAATGAAGATCACGAGATTCAGCTATGGCTGAAGCATGACTTGGGAGACCTCCTGCTCTTATTGCTGTTCATTTTAAGAGCCCTGGTTTCCTCTCTCGCATAGGCTTTCTTGGTTCATTTCTCCCCCATTTTTCCTTTTTTTTTTCCTCCCAACTGGAGAATAATGCAGAAAGCAGCACTGGTGGGTAACATTTGAATTCTGCAGTTACATGTGTAAGAAGCAGCTGTTCCTGTACATGCAAGAAACAAAAGGACACAGACATACTGTATAGCAAATGACCCCATATATCATACCATAAATCAAAGCAGTCATTTCCAGGTACTGCAGGCAGTAACTGGAGGTCCAGCTCTGATACTGGCATCAGTTGGTTGAGGTAGGCCTAACCAATACCTACGCTCTTCTAGCTGAAGTCTAGTAACAAAACTAGGTATAAAATTCTGGCATGAGCAGAATCATTGTGTGTTTCTGGAGTATCAAGTGGCCTAAGCCTGAAGTGGGAAAATGAAACAGTCTGAAGGGACAATAAAATATGACAAAAAAACTTACAACAAAGCAAGAGATTTTGTGAATCTCATCCACTGAAGTTGAAAGAATAGGAAAAGGGAAAAAACACTCCACCAATAGAGAATATAGCTTGTAAATCAGCATTTGCTGATTTAAATTTGCTCAGAACCCCAAATTAGCACCCACAGCACCTCCCAGGATTCATTTTGAAAATCTTCCTGGGTCACAGTGCCGAGTGACATACTTTCTACAAGTGAGACCATAAAACTACAGCATGGCCAGAAACAGCAGCAGGTTTCTTGTAACCCATTAAAAGTTTTGTTCTACTAACTGGTTACAAAATACAGATTCCAGCTGTGGTGCAGAGGGAGGACCTATCTGCCTGTTGTGAATACATTATTAGGAGTCTTTCTGGTTACTCAAATACTGTCTGCTCTATCTAAGAATTAGGAGAAAGAAATGGGTTTAGTGCCCTATCTTACTGTTAAGACTCCTGTAGTTCAGCCTAGGAAGTCTGATGGGTTTTCACTTCTGTTCAGCTCAGCAACAGTAAGTTCAGTAAATTAATAATTATGGTACAGCTTTTTAAATTCTCAATTAAGTATATGCTACAGCAACTCTACCTGTAACCTACCTTATGCTAAAATGCTTCGCATTGGGAAGCGAATCACACATACTAGTGCTCTTGCTTGGAACTGAGATTTCTAACTGAGTGCTGAATTCATGTAATCCGCAAGACACCTCAACCAAATTTGCAACTCAGAATATTATAAAGACCACATTAATGTTATTTTAAAATATGTGGCAAGGAAATTGGACAGCCTTTCCCCGGTATAATGACTTAGATCACTGTGGAGGAATAATAGAGCAAATGCACTTTTATTATTATGTCTTAAAATCTATATAATATGTACCTAAAGAATGCGAGGAGCTTTGTATAAAAAAACTACCTCAGCAACTATTATCCCACAAAAGCTTCAATATATGTATTCCCAGAGTCAGTATTTTTATAGAGTGGAACTGGTCTGAAATGTTTTTCCAGAGCTCCAAATTCTCATGCTTCATTTCTGTATTCTCTTACAAAAATTACTGCCCTTGATTTGTTTTCACATCCTGCACCTTCATCCATTATGTAAAAAAACACTGCCAAAAACAATGCTACAAATCTCAGCAAAACTGGAATATCCCTTGACAAGCAGACCCCGACTCAAAATAAGTGAGAATGAGAAACACATTGCTCTGATTTTCTGATTCACAGAGGAATTCTTTCTCTCCTCTCTCACAGGCTGGGAAGGGGGTGGCATTTTAGACAATATCTATAAGTCACTTTAGACAATATCTATAATTTGAATGCCTGAAGTAATAACAGACTTAGAAGTAATAGTTTTTGCGAAAGCTGTTAAGTGGCATCAAAATACAGCAGCAGCAAAACTAAAGCTGAACCTCTGCATTATTCAAAGATACAGATAACAATTAGGCTATGTAAGAAACAAAAATCCTCTCCCCATCACAGTATGTTGTCCTTTTTCCTAAAAGTAAGACGAAACTGCTCCGTGAAAATATTTTGCTTAAGGGGGAGAAAGTTGGGGTTTTCCAATAAAAATATTATGGTCTCTCTGGGAAATCTGGAAAGACACCAAGAGTGTCCTGCTGTTCAGCCCTCTACTCCATCTGATGCTTTAACAGTTCCAGATGGCCTTTACTACAGGATGACCTCCCCTCTATTCTTTTATTATGACCTTTGGGTCACAAATTATCTATAGGATGCTGCTGTCATTATCTAAGACACTGTTGTACTCTTTCATCTGAAGAGTAAAGATGCTTAACATTAAAACTCATCTTTGTTAGGCTGACCTTCCAATGATGATCAAAACAGACAGTTATTCCAATCAATGTCACTGCTGGAGAAAATATGTTTCATTTTTTGCAACATTGACATTAAGAAACTAAGGCATGGCTTTAAATCAGATCACTTTTGCAATTCTACTTGGCCAGTTATACTTGGCATGTTATACTCATTTAAAATACAAAAATATTGCTGGAACGGTTTTCATGAGGTATGCTGATTAAAGGGATGTGGTGGGTTAGTTTTTTGTAAGTTATTGATGTGGTTTTCATGTAAACTTCATTGATAGGAGGTAATAAAACGTTACATAGGGTTTATTAATTATTTGTCTTTCTCTGTCATCATAGATGGAGCACACTGAACTTGCATAGGAAAATATAATAAATAGCCCCAATGTACTAAATAAAGTAATAAGGTTAATTTCTTTCCTGCTGTCAGTAAATTCATGTTAGCAGTCTCTCGTCAGCTTGACATCAATTAATGATTTTAATTCCAGACTCTTGTCACAGTACTCACCACCCTTTCGTCTAATTAAAATGGATGATGCATGATGAAGGGAAAACACAAGACTTCTGTTCCTGTTGTAACATTTCTATTCATTAGTATACTTTTACAACAAAGGGCTTGTGGCTTTAATGGCACTAGAGAAAGATGAAGAGATGTTTATTATATGATGGAGATAAAGACCCTTATACCCTAAGGAAACATATAATACAGGAAGCATTTTATGGAATGACCAACTCCTTTAGCAAAAAAACTATCAGTGTTATTTCAGCTACTAATGAACAGACAGAATGTTTCACTCTAAATTTAGGAAAAATCGTTACATGAACACCACACACTGAAACTGTAGCCTTGTTTACATTCGCACCAAAACGTTGTCAGCCTATTGATCGATCTTCAAAAGTAACAGCAAAATCTGCCACTGCAGAGACAAACGAGTGATCCACCTCCTCCAACGGCATCTCCACAAGCCCACTATCCCGGGTCATCTCTCCCACCCTGGCAGCTGCACCAGCATCGCCTCCTACCTCCAACCACTAAAACCATCTCCCGACCCCCCATTATAAAGAGACCTTCCCCCAGTCGAGGGCAAGGCGGGAAGGTTCCCCCTGCCGCACCAAGCCCAGGGAGGTTTCCGTCCCGCAGCCCCCCAGAGCGCCCGGCGGGGCGGCAGCCGCGCCGCAGCCGTGCCGGGAGCTCCCTCTCCCGGCCCCGCGGCCCCAGCCGGCAGGCGCCGGTCCCACGGCACGCCCGATGCCAGCACTGGTGACATTTGCACAGACGGGGATAAAAATAACAGCGGAATTATGTAAATGTAATTCCTTTTGTAGCCTAAAGGAACAAAAGGTTATGTTTTCCAAAACAGCAAGGGGGGCTGGGGGAGGAGGGGCACTAGCAAAGAACCAGGTTACTTTTCCAGATAACTATCTACACACATGTATGAAGCGTGGTATTGCTTTGCTGGGTGTTAATCTTCCTGCAAGAAGCATAGCAGTGACTGGAATCGTACAGCTGGTTTTTTTCAGAGCAAAGGAAGCCCCTGGCTCCAAAGGGGCTTCATCATGACTGCTCCATCATCCTCCCAGCATTTCTGGGGCACCTGTCACAGCGCTTCCACCAGAACAGCTCTTTAGGTCTCCTCCAAAAGGTTTCTCCTTATCTCCCACAGACTGATCCTCACAACACAAGTGGTTAAGCAACTGATTTTGCATCCATTTCAGTGGAAGCTGAGGAAGAGTACAATATGAAGATTAAAATACTTACATAAGTAGCCCAGAGATTTATAGACTATTAGTAAAGCTTCAAAGTCAGGGTATTAACCAAACAGAAAATATTCTGTAGACTCTTTTTTTAAGAGGGGAAAGTGTCTCTAGAGGCAGATTGAAGCATGAACACTATTGGCCCATAGCTGGAATGACATACTCTGAATCATGAGATTACATTAGAATTGCAACTTTCATCTTTTAACCATTATCTAGCGGTGAACCACGCTGGATACAGCTGGATTTGTGGAAAACTTCACACAGAAGTATGTTTATTTCATTCCTCTGTTATCTACTACCCAGGTACAAAGAGTGAAGCTGCCTGGGCTTGGGAGCACTTGCTTTGCTAAAGGAAGTCAGTCCAAGGCTGAAGACAGGGCAGGCATGCATGGGCTTGCCAAGTGGGGCTCAAGAACACTTGCCATATCTGAAGGAGGGCAGACCACAGGAAAAGGGTTTTGATTTGCTGAAGACTGTAATCTTCAGAAATGTGTCAGAAATGCATGAGAGTGGGGAGGAACCAAGCCAACAAACCCCCCCAAAAAAACAAATCCAAGGAAATATCCAAGGATGAAAGAAGGGAAGATGAAGGTATCAGAACCTGCTGTTAGAGGGATGTCACTTTCCATCAAGGGCTCCCAATAAAAAACAGAAGGCAAATACACTGGGTTTTCTTAGCAGTTCTGTCTTCACATCTAACAAAGAGCTTATGTTACAAGGTCTTGAAGAAGTCAGAAAATATGTCAGAGTAATCAGGTTGCACGACACCAATGGACACATCGGCTCTATATAAAGAAATCCTATCCTGGGAGGCCCTCAAACACCAGATGTAGAGAGTTTCTAAAGTGGAAAGGTCTGTGAGCTTCCAAAGGCTTAGGTCAAAGAGCATAGCATAAGGACCATCCACATGAAAACTAACTGGGCTGTAACAGCAATTTCTCTTGGTCATTGACACAAGTTTCAGAACCTGGTATAAGTCTATCCTGTGTAGCAATGCCTAGAGAAGCCTATAAACAGTTTGAACCATCTGTGAAAGCTCAAGATATCCCACACATCTCCAATCTGTAAAACCCAAGGCATTACTTCTAGGAAGATGGTGCAACCACTGGTCCATCAGGAGACTCTGGAATTGAGAGATGACCATCTATTAGAAAACCAAGAAGGGCCTGGGGCTGTTTTTTCCACTCTCTGAGTGAATGTAACAAAAATTTTGCCCAGTTTTAGCAGTCTGGTGATGGACAGGATGACAGCATGGTAAAGAGTGGCTCCAAGTTAGCATGTATATGTTAACTAGCTGTGATCTGGCACAGGAATAGAACTAACTGAATTCCGGTCTTATTCTACTTCCTGAAGACTCTGCAGTATAGTCTCCTCCTTAGGAGACACAAGACCAAGTTCAGTAAACCTATTGCTTAGTTTTGCCTTAGGGATTTGATTGGTGCCATTGCTGGGGAGAAGCACCCTTTCTAAGAGCACACCAGATCCCTTCTGGATTTTCAGATCAGTGCTTGGCAGATACTCAAGGATAATGAAAGTAGATTTCTTTTTCTGAAGTAAACCAGTGTTAAAAGACAGTGACATGGGGGTAAAATGTCCTATGACCTTGGATGAACTGTTAATCCAGCATTTGGAAAATTTACAAATAGCAAGCATTTCACAGTAACTTTGGTAAGATCGGTGGGTGGTCTCCTCAGACGATGCTGCTAATTGTTTCAGTAGTCTATTTTATTGAAAGCTGCCTGTATTTTCAACTGGATAATTTAATTTTCTGCTCAAAATACCTTTAAGATTGTCAGTAAACACATACTATATACAGCTTAAGAGATATGCTCCTTAATGAGGAATTATTATTAATAATATGTCTATAAAAGGCAATTTTATTCATTTCAATCATGGTAAATTGAAGAACATTAATTTGCTTATTTGTCTCATAATCAATATGAACACTACTTTTAAGATTTTAAAGAAAGTACTACTGTAAGCACAATACTATTAAAATTATCAAGGCATAATAATTCCATAAAATTGTGGGCATGATTGATTTTTTAATGGACCGTTCACTTGTTCTCTGACCCCCTAAGGATTTTTGCTCCTAGCATCTCATACATAGTAAATTCATTAAATCCAACCTATTTCCCCAAAGTATTGCATCATTACCGAGGTATATAGTATCAAATACCAAGTAAAACACAGCAAGTGAATTTAACTGCTAAAAATATTGAGGAGGAACCCCTCCCCCCCAGAAAACAGTTAAAATAGCAGCCATTATCAACCAACACTGATAGTAATATTGTACTCTGTCTCCTAGTAAGCATTTTGAGGGATTGTTCAGTTAATTTGCAAGAGTACTCTTCATTAATAGCATGTATCTAACATCATTATTTTACAGGATCAAAAGGAAGCTCTCTGCAATCTAACTGCAAAAATATTTAGTCTCTATGGACCAAATCAACATCTGAATTTTTCAGAAACATAAGGAAGCACCTCACACATTTGGTTGCTATTTTATTGTCTTTTATTAGTTGTACATGCCACTACCCCAAAGAATTTGCATTCTCTTATAGACATAACACAAAGGAGAGCAAATACACAGTTAGGTAGAGAGAGCAACAGGAGGTGGAGGACCTGTGTTACGATAACATCAAGCTGTTATGAAGTTCTGGCACATGCATTTTCTGCAGTTTCAGTGAACACATAAAATTGCTTGTATGACACACAAGGAGTGAAATTCCAGGAAAGATTCAAATTGGTTAGCATCACTTGACAGACATGGATTAGGAATTTGCTCCATGCATTGGGGACTATACAAATAATTTCATAATTCTACCTTGGTACCCAGCGTGACTATTGCAACCTCTCTTACATCACCAAACGGACAGCCTATACTCTCACCATTCTTACTGAGAGAGACAGAAAGACACAAAGAGACAAAGAGAGAGAATGAAGAGAGATAAAACATTACTAAATTAAATCTAAAGTCCTTCTCCTTTGAATAAATTTATATGGCTGATTTTCTGGGGACCTAAGGTTACTAAGAACCCTCTATGCTGTGCAAGTTTGGGTTCAGCATAGCGTACTAAGCCAGGGATGAGCACTGTCCCTATGTGGCTAAACTTCCCCTCACCCTGAGCTGGCTGGAGTGATGGAGGCAGCTTTCAACCTCTCTTGAGTTTATCCACAAAGTGGGTGGTTTGCCCATGCGTAAAGGCAAGTTGACTGAACAAACACACTCACATCCAAAGTCACTTATTTCCTTCAGTTCCAGTATTCCCCTTTAGCATTTAGCCTGAAAGCACATTACTCTTAAAAACAGTAATAAGTGTAATGACCCTGCTTCAATTTTGTTAGAAAAGAGAAAATAAAAAACAATCAGACAAGTAAAAGATAACCAAACACTATGATCCAGCCACCCTCTACTGTCAGATTAGATGGAGAAAGCCATGGATAAATTTTTACATCAATTTATGATAACGTATCTGTTAAAGAGTTAAAAATTTCCCATAATGTAATCCAAACAGATGGTCACAAATGATAAAATATCTGCAGTTTTACAACTTGCTGTTGACCTTCAATAACTAATAAAATTATACTTCTAGCCCTCCTTAACTTTAATGTATATCACTCAACCCTAAAAGAACTGAAAGCGAACCATTTTGGGTTTAACAGAGGAGATTACATGAGTTACTGTGCCTCTGCTATTCCAGGGAGCTGTTAGTGACAAAGCCATCATTTATAAACCTCTGTTCTTACCTGCAGAAGTCCAAGGTGCATAGAGAGGATGGTCAAAGGGGTCATTAGGTCTAACTAGTCATATCTCTTGTACAAGGACAATAGAAGTTCCCTCCATAGCTCCTGCATCAATCCTCAATTAATGGCTGAGTTATAGCACAATTTTTAGATAAATCCTTCCAATTCACAGTTCATTTTCACTGCTAAATGTGTCTCAATCTATTTATTGCTCAGCATTCAAACTGCAACACTTTAAAGTTTGCCTCCTTACTGAAGAGGTGTCTACTCAAACAGGTCTTCTCTCCACGTGCATCCCCACCTGGTTAATTTACGACCTAAGCTTTCCAAGATTTTTATTAAATTGATAGATAAGGTACCGGAGTCTAGGCCCCAAATATCTAGGTCTACAAGAGACAGGATGAAAAGCAAATTAGAAATATTCAGAAGAGCATATGACATATATATTATATAAGCTTTAAATGTTAAAGGAAGCTGACAAGGAAAAATAGAGGTACTCACCACTCAATTTTACAATTAGCAGTTTAATATACATATCATTCCATAAACAGACTGCATCACACATAAATAGACTGAACTCCAGAGACAAATATACTGATAAGTATAATTTTTAGGTTTTTTCTAAATATATCAATGAAAAAAATAGATATGCAAGATTGAAGAAAAATACAAAACATACTTCATTCTAAATAAATATTTGGTTTTGGAAAATGTCAATAAAATCAGTTATAGACTGTATAGAAGAAACATTTCATATTATTGTGCCAGGCTCCTCAATAGGGAAAGGAGCTCTGGGTCTATAAAAGATGCTTAACGCAGCCAAAGAAGCTGTTCATACTAATGTCCAAAATAAATCCATCTTTGTCTTGTTATTTAAAATATATAAACATATCACATTTGGGAAATTTCATCAGTGAAAACTGAACTTCAATTATTTAATTTAAAAAACAAACTCTCTCTATCAAGGTTTAAGCAAATACTGAAGTCTACCTCTCCTGTTCTTGCTTCATTCGTATTCTCTCCTCTTCTGAAGTAAGAGCTTCCTGCACTTTTATTTTACCAGTTTTCTCACTCTTGTCATCTTTGCGATGTTTGCCAAACCTGTTAATAACACACAAAAAAAGAATCTAACTTGTGAAATGAACAAAACTGTATTTTCCTTTTCTATGACAAAGAGAGTCTTCCAAGAATGGCTGCTTGGAAATCAGGAAGGGAAAGTGCAAAGACCTCAGTATCTCAATTTTTAGTATTTTTAGGCTGCTTTCAGGGTTGCTTTTTTTTTTTTTTCTTTTTATTTATTTGTTTGTTTATTTATTTTTATTTCATCTCTCTTCAAAGTTTATAGAAATCCTCACCGAAGAACAGAACGTAAGAGAACAAAAAATAGGACCACATTCCTATTTTCTCCCAGGATTTTGGGGTCACTATTCTAAAATGCACAGTCAAGCAATGTTTTAGAAATTACTCAACACTACCACTGCCAAAGAATGCAACTCAAGTTTACATTAAGTGAAGGCTTTCACGTCTGAACTGCACGAGAC
Organism: Laterallus jamaicensis coturniculus; assembly: GCA_022605575.1. Taxonomy (NCBI): domain Eukaryota; kingdom Metazoa; phylum Chordata; class Aves; order Gruiformes; family Rallidae; genus Laterallus; species Laterallus jamaicensis. Next base: position 2,419,079 of record JAKCOX010000059.1, on the reverse strand, counting down.
ATAGCACTGCATGTCTGACATCTGCCCAGAGCGCAGCACCACCCTCGGCACCCGCCCCACAAGAGCAGTTTCACTACACAGTGGACGCCAGCCAAAAAATGTAAATTTATTCTGTTTCAGCATCCAGGTTTCTTTAAACTTTATTACTCGTGACCCTTTTTCCCCAAGGAGAGTCCAGTGCACGGAGGGTAAGAGGAGAGATGGAGCTGGCTGGGCTGTCCCAGATGGAGTAGGATGTTGCCAGCCCAGCATTTGCCCTCTTCATATCTCCTCTTCCCCTCTACCACCTACATTTCAAGTATTTTAGGTTTCTTCCATATTTGTACATTCCACTGTTTTCTTTTAGACTTTCAGGGAGAGCACAGCCTTGTATCTTTGAAACTCAGACAAAATCGTATCTCTCACATATTTCAGACCCATTCTGAAAGGACTGAATTTTGTAGAGAGTGAACTAAACAAGCACTTAGATACAACCCTTAAATACATGTAAACTTTAGGTGATAATTTTCTATTTAAGGCAGAAGAGATAACACATATCTATTCAAAAGTATCTTATTATATTACATACCTATTACATGTGGGATCATTTATCATACCAAAAGCAGCAAGAATTTTACCTTTTTAAAAATCAAATGCTCAGATAAGAGCAGACTGACGCTTATAGCACTTGACACTTCAGTTCATATCAAAAGTGAAATGAAAGCACTGAAACGTGCGAAGTCCAGCAATGGAGGGGCAGGACACCCCAAATCCTCACACACAGTAAATAAAACACAGAGTTCCTAAACCTTTCTTCATACCCATGAATGCAAACTGTTTAAAATATTTAGAATCCAGCAGGCATTTATTATATTATCCCTTTTGTTCGTGTTAACTCTAGGACAAAGCCATTGTGTGGGCTGAAGACGTACAGCACAGTGACCCTGCAGAAAGATTAATTTCTGACCGCTCTGTCAAGAGATATTATTGTACTGTGTAACCATGTTTATGGCTCATAGGGCAGCTGTTTAAAAAACACCACCACCACAAAAGTACAGTGTAGGAGTGTGTACACAAACTTTGAAGTGCATGGCTACTCTCCACAGTTCTCAGACTGCTCCTTTCCAAATGAATTCAGGCATATGAAAACTAAACTTGTTCATTAATAATCATCTGCAAAGGGAAAGGCAGAGGACATGATAGGGTTAAGAAACACAAAACATTACTTAAAGTCTCTGATTTTACAATATGTTTTATGTAAGACTGACGTACTTAAATTCAGTGACTGGAAACACCATCACGTATCTTTTAAGACATCTAGTTATTTATTAGGGAGTAGTCAAAAGCATTATACAAAACATTTCCATATATGACACAAGAGATTCAAATCAAGTTCCAGATGTCACACACCAGACAAAAGAGAACGGTTAATTTAAAATAGCCCTAAATCCTCTAGCCAAGAGAGTTTTGCAGGACAGTGGAACCAAGCCATTTTACCCTGATACACAGAGTGCTGGGGGTGGAGGGGGTCTGACTGACAGAACACACAGAGCTGTGAGGAGACACGCAATGTATGTGGTACAGTAGCACAGTATCTCCAGGATGCCCGTGTTTGCTTCTGCCTCCTGCCCTTTCTTGACCCATTCAAAATGTCAGGCAAAGCAGAGGAGAGAGATTCTGGAGTAGACAGATTATTTTTGAAAAAGAACTAGTGGTTAAAAAAAAAAAAAAATATATATATATATATAAAATTCAATTAGTTAGTACCCATCAGATTTTGGCAGCAAAACAGAATTTCGACCACCATAAATCAATTCGTTGTAAGTATTAACAGAAATATATTTAAATCAATACCTTATTAAAAAAATTAAGTACACAGGATATTTCTAACGAACCTGGTAAGCAAACAAGTAACTGTCTGGTCAGGTGGCATCACTGTGGGGAGAACACATCTAGTGTTAACATACAACGCAAACCTAGCATGAAGTGGTGGTTTGAGTTTCCAGATTCAACAATCCAAGACCAGAACAAAAAATGCTTGTGCTGTGATTCAACAGAGGCAGAGGTGGGTTTACTGCTTTGACTTGTGAACAGCCATGGCAGCAACCCTTCTTTTCTTCTCTTTCAGAGTCTTCTTCCAATCACCTGGGAATGAATGGTCATTCTGTCCTCCAGAACAGTCCTGATAACATCTCCAGAAGGCATCTCTGGTCCTTTCCCAGGCATTTCAAAGGGTGGCCATATTGTCTGATCAGAGACTTTCCAGTACCCACTTCTGACAAGCTTTATGGTCACCCTGGCAGTGGACAGCCTGGGAGAGCATGAGCCATGGTGGTCTTGCAAAGCTGCCTTCTCTGGACTTTGTCACCCGCAGTGTTATATCTGCCATAATCACCGCTGCCTGTAACAAGTTCAGCAACATTAACTGTACTGTCCCTACACTTGAGCACGGAATAATCAACGCCATCCTCCCCCCTCCCTGATTGTGGTTTCATGTTTTTTAATAGCATCACCCGCACAGACAGTATCTCTGTGGCACCCACAAGTCAAGGAGCTTCAGAACAGATTGGAAAGACACAGCCCTACATGTGTCTGGCTCTGAACAAGTCTGCATATTTTTAGCAAGACCTCTGTGCAAAAATATTTGCAAGTTCAAGATTTCTCTTTTCCACTGAGATCACAAGTCTAACAGCATCTCTGTTAAGTTTCAGCTAACCACAGAAGTAACAGAAAAACAAAGGAAAAACATTTTCCAGGCTCCACCAAACACTTGAGGAAGGCATTTAAAAGAGCTGCGATGGGGATACATACATATGTACAACCCCACCTTTCAATTCTGTAGGAGCAGTAAACACTCCCCGCTCCAAACATCATTCAAAGGTTTCTGTAAGATTACTCTAACAGGAACTGCGCTTGCTATTTATTTCTATTAAAAGTGTTTGCTCCATGAAGTACAATTTATAGTCATGATGAAACCCACAGCTCAAATCAGCATCATCTCACCCAAATTTATAACAGACATTTATAAATTATTAAACATTCACATTCAAGCCAAGTTTAACTGCAGAAGAGCCACATATAGCAATGCTATGGCACCCCATTAAAGTGAGCTGTTAAACACTCCCTCAACTGTACAACCCTACATGCTGTGGTAACGACACTGGCGTCAAGCTATTCAAAATCATCGGTCCTTTCAATTTCCTCTCATAGATGTTTGCTGTGTTGATCCATGAATATTAAGTAAAGCAGGACTCTTAGAAATAAAAATGAGAGTACTGAGAACACCGAAGCTCAGTCTATGCAATATCCTTTCAAAACACCAAAGGCGCATCTCCTACCCTGCACCGTCTTCACAGCCAGTGGTAAACCCATCCCTGATGCTCTCCAGTGGCTCATGAGTCAGAAGAAGGGAAGATGGAATTAGGATGTATGTCCCACACATGACCCATGGCAACTTTAGAGCCTTGTGCTCCCAATACCATTTCTTCTACACTGCATATACTGGATGTCCTCACACACCCACGTGGTAACTTCCCACTCTGAAGAAAGAGACTGTTCACTTGATGACAACCCAAGGCTGAAAACTGGTCCCAAAGTGCAACTGTTAACGATATCTCCCTTGTTAAACAGCAATCACCATCCATTTGTCCCACCTCAGAGACTCAAGATATTTTCAAAGATGTGGCCTTGAGGACACTGCCAAACAATGTAATCCAAGTGTCACTGCTCACTTCAGAGACACAGGAGCTGCTCTCTGCTGCACACAGTGGGTCAGCCAGTGCCCAAAGCACCTGGAGATTTTCAGGCACTTGTCTGAACTTCAGCCTCACTGCTGTGAGGCTGGCTGCTGGGACACTTGCTGCAGTTCTTACAAATGCAAATGAAATGACAACTCTCCTTCTGAGGCAGACATGAGAAAGAACACCACCTCTCGGGACCTATGCACCATCAGTGCTCCTTGCATAAGCGAAAAGGATGTCAGCATTTAACAAAAAGGTAAGATCCACTGCTGGAAAAAAAACCAAAAAACCCAGTGCAGAAATGTAGCGATTTTCAGATGGTCCTGGGACTCTAATTCCAGGCCCCTGACATTTGGTATGTTCAGCATCAACAATTTGACTGTGAGCTATAAAAACCCTATTTATCTAAATCAGTGCAAGAGATATCAATGCACAAGCTACCCCATGATGTCTAACAAAAACTGCATACACGATTGCTTCACAAAGTTAACATAAAAACTTCTGATGCTGAAGCTTGAGCTACACCAGATACTGTGGAGCATCTGAGGCCATAGCAGCACAACGTTAACCTGTGGCCACTACTCCCTCCAGTCTGAGTTCAGAGCACTGAATAGTCTTACTCATGGTAGAAGATAAAGAGCAAAGGAAAATGCACATTTCCCTCTAACCACCAAATACCTTTTTTTTTTAAAAAAAACCCTTTTTGTTCATAAATGCTTTCACACACATAGCTTAACACACCTTTGGGGACACATACCTGTATGGTTATTCAATAAACTCTTTATAATGGTGTCAACATTTATAAATACAGAAACACTACCTTACTTAACAGCTAGTTTATTCAGTAGCTCTCTCATTTAAACCCTGTTATAAAAGCTAAAAAGTAGTTTAATTTTACTCTATAACTGCATACGCAAAAGCTTTGAGAAAAAAACTTCTATGACTAATTGAAATACAGGTTGTAAATTAAAAATACCCTGTCTATCCAAGAGTGTGAGAAATTGAAGAAAGAAAATCTTGTTCACTCTAATTGCCAAGATACTCCAGGGTTCTACTTAATTTATAGCTTCTTAATTCTCCTTTTACATTAAGGGTTAGAGAAAGTTTCAAGATAAGTGTAAATGCTCAAAGTCATATTCACAGATCCACAGTCTTAATCCTCAAATTCAGCCAACAATAGCAATCACACTAAGTGAAGAAATTAAGAAATGTAAGAGGACGATTTTTAAAAAGTATGATCTCTAGAATATAACAGCCAAGTCACACAGGGGAAAGGACCATCCTTGGACCCTGTGATACTGGTCTGTCACAGTATTATTAATAATAAGATGAGAACACAGACCTATACACCCAGAGCTTGACCCTCAAATAGGAAATCCCATGAACTCTGTATAATCTAATTGAACTAAAATGCATAACCAAACCTCTCTGTCATTCCCTTAGCTGGCTTACTTTCAAGCTTACTTGCTTGAATGACTGTCACCAACTAGGAGGTGGCCTAATCCAAAGCCTATCACACTTGACAGAGAGGCACTGACTAGCGAGTGCCTTCATTGGCTTTGGGCCAACGCATCAGGGCAACTCAATGGTGCAAGGCTCAACAGAGGAGAAAGTGTAGCAGAACACTAAAAGAACAAGCTCAAGCTACAACATGATGCCATATATATAAAATATGAGAAATGTATATAAAATACATATGTAAACATAAAAAAATTTGCATGAATAAAGACAGAACAAGCAAAAAAAGGAAGATGTATGGGTGGTAGCAAAAGAAGTTCCATCTTTACAACTTATCTCAAAAATAGCTTCAGTTTAAAAGAATATATATCGGTGTACTTGATATAACAAAAATAACATACGTATAATTTGAAATGGATTTTAGTCTGATGCGTTACTGATGAGATCATTGTTGTCTGCCAAATCATGCACATATTTCATTAGAATACAGAGCTATGGAAGAAACATGCATTAGTTGATTAATGAAGAACACAAAAATTGATTGAGACAGAAGTTGTTCAGTAGCATTATGTTCTGTAATAGAAAAAAGACCATCATTAAAAATTAACAAATGGTAAGTGTCTTCAGCTATTCTATCAGTGCTTTCTGTGTTCAAGGCATAGTAGCAAATGGTATTCATACATGCAACCTAAAACTACTCAAAGATTTTTGCAGTGACTTCTGTATTTTTTTTTCACCCTGCTGTATCAGCAAAATTCTAAGATTTATATTGCAAAAGATTATTGTGACAAGCAAAAATATTCCGTTCCTAAAATAAAATTTAATAAGCATAAACATGGATTCAATATAGTGCACCAAAAAAACCAAAATCACCCTGTTTAGTGATGACTTAGAGGGTTTACAAGCCTTCCTTTCAAAGAAAAATTGTGCGAGTGCTATCTTTAAAAATAAGCTTGCAAGCACAAACATTTACATATTTGCAATGGATTTCTAGAAATAGGCAGTTATCACACCTAATCAAATTAGTAAATCAAATTTTACTTGATAGGAGGCTGGTGATAGAGTGGCTGCTGGAGTGACTCAGCAGTAGCACTGTCCTGAGATGATACAGAAGCACTGATGCACAGGCAGCAGGACCAAGGCACATCGACGTAGGAGCTTGTGGGCACAGGTAAAATGGACATTTATAACTTTTCATTTTCCACAGGCTTTGTCACCTATATTAAAACTGATAAAGAAGCAATCCCTCTGGTGCAAGGTTCAGCAGAAGATCCTTGCCAGTCTGGAGAACCCTGCTGTTCCAAACCATGAAAGGGGCATTACAAAAGCACACAACTCGTGAAAATAGTGAACACCTCTGGGGAGGTACACTTGTACCTCTTCAGAGAAACAAAATTTGCCTTCAAGCAATGGAGAAACTCATGTACTCAGTCATGAACGCAGACATTTAAACCAGCAGAACTAAAGTCGTTATCACTCCAAATTATCAGCTCACTCTGAAGTTGCCACTCTGCACATGGGTACTGTAAAGCACATGAAGGTCTTCTGTAATGTATTCCCACGATATCCACTGACAGCCTCTACCTCTCTTTCCCAGCACTAAAAATTAATTTTCAGCTCCATTCAGGTGGGGATTCCAGCACATGTCTCCAAACTAAAGCTACTCAAAACCAATAGTGAAGATGGCACATAAATCACGACGCTTCACGGGCAACATCACCAGTGATTCCCACAACAACTTCCTGGGAAGAAGTGGAAACAACATATGGGATTGGTAACCGTTTCCAGCCACTGAAGCTTAATCTGCCTCTCTATGTGAGTCAGTATCCCAACTTCATAGAAAATGGGTATGATGCCAAACCAAGAGACATGTCATGAGGTTTCATTCAATTATTTTCATAAACAGTTTTGATAACATTTCCTGAAAGGCATGACACAACAAGCAGAGTATTATTCACACCAAGTCGCTCTCTTTTCACAACTTAAGCATTTGTAATATTTACTTTCAGGAAAAAAATGGTGGAACTTTAAAAAACAGATTTCTTTTATGGTGATACCATCTGTTTGCAAATTTCTAAACAAGATAATCTTCCTGCATTGCCTCTCCTGATTGACTAGAGCTATCTGAGGCTGTTGACAGCTCTAATAAATAAATAAATAAATAAAGTAAACCACAAGAAATAAGGGTAACAAACCTAACAACTAATGCAAACTACTGCAGTTTAAATACAGGCTGAGAAGGTCAAAGGAAGTGGGGATAATTTTACAGCGATAATATCTGAAAGACAGCAGCAAGTCAGCAAACAGACAAAGAGATTCTTCTATTGCATGGCTGAATCAACTCAGCAAGCAATACCGCAACGCACTACAAGTCACCATAAGTAACTCACTTTCATGGTGGTCAGCCAAAACTTGTTAAACTGTGGATTGTGGTATCCCTGAAGGAATCAGGAATAACAAAGAAAGCTTCTGCTTAGATACAACTGTATTACCAATCATCAATGATGGGAGCAACCACAGAAGCAGTACATGACATTTTAATGGAAATTACATAACAGTCTAAGCATTTTAAAGTTTGCTTCTGTGGAAAAAACTCTTTAATGTTGTGCATGTATTCAAAAAAAAGAGCTGTTATTGACCACAAAGTTACTTGCCCCAAGATTAAATTTGATACACTAAGTGTGTGCTATTTGTCAGTGAAAAAAGTAGCTCATACATGTGACACAGCCAAGCTAATTCAGTCTTCTAATAGATAATGTAATCTTAATGGGCAACATATCCTTTCATTACTGTCATTTAACGTACTTACAAATGCTCCTGTCCCCCCTCTCAGACAGAATTTGCCCATCAAGTCTGCAGTGCCCTGTAATTCAGTACTGGGCAGCGAGATGTTAAACAGTAACTGAAAAACTGTAAATACAAATTGCAAAAATAAAAATAAAAAATAAAGTCTTGCTTACAAAGCAAAAAGCAGGCTCCTGAAAAAGTTTGAGTGAAGGCCTCCAGTATATCAACTTGTCTCTCACAGACTACGTACATAAAACATACAACCCTCCACTTTGCAAGACATAATACCATACATAGGGATAAAGAAAATTCCCACATTCTAAGCATCACCAGCAGCCTACTATTAACAGCTGCCTGACTACTTTTGAGCCTAAAGTATAATACAGTTATTCTTCTATGATGTAAGCAATTTTTCTTGCCCAAGTCAGGGTAAAACACTCCTTTCCCAGCTGGGTTCCAAGTCTAGCCAGCTGTTTCTTGCTCACCCTGTACCGAGCAGGTCACAAAACCTCACCCCAGTGCTCCCCACCTGACAACTGCTGCCCTGCAACAGTGCAGCGAGATGGACACACTTCTCTTGTTGCATTTGTCACACTCCACAGATTAGTTTGAAAATTATGGACCAATTTAGGTTATTAATAATACCACATTGTGTGCCTCTAATTGCCAGTGTCCACTAAGAGCGCTTAGGGGGAGCATTTCAACCATGGCTACTCTTCAACACATTCTCTCCACAACTATATTTCTAATTCCTGTTCTGTTCATTTTAATGCATTATTGTTTCAAAATACAATGCTTCAAAATTGCAAATTATGTCTGGCTCAAGGGCTGATTAGGAGAAATACTAGTACTTCTGCCTCTGCGTGAATAACTCTGATAATAATGAGAGATTGATTGAGCTCCAAGAAGTCCAAATGATGAGAAGGGTCAATTTGAACATTTCTATTAGCTTCTTTTGTTAAATCTAACACTTTGCCAGGACAGAGACAAATACTGCATCTGGTTACCATGATTTTTTCCAATCCTACAAAAGTACAATTTTGAAAATGGGAACTGGTCTAAAGGCAGACCTTACAAGAAATGCCTATGTTTCATTAACATAAAAGCCCACCCCTTCTACTGGCACTCAAGACGACCAAAAAAAGAAAAAAGTTGCAAGGAAAATTTGCTTCAACATTTTCCTGGCAAAAAAGGCACAAAGCCCCTCCATGATACAAAGAGTCTTCATAACTCCATTTTACAACTGAAACACTTGCTTGCATACATATGAGCATGGCATGCCTTACCTAAACGTGAGCTACAACAAGAAAATAGCTAAAGATGCTCACTAAGCACATGCAACAGGCAGTGAAACGAGCACTCAAATGTAATGCACCAGATAGTTAGACCAGAAAATTACAGTAACGTTATTCCAACAACTTAGCTTTGCAGCCTTCCAATTACACTGTATAAAATCAGCAAAGGTTAACATAGGCACACAAAAAGTTAATCAAACCACTGGCAGTTCATCTGGAACCTTCTGAAGATTAAAACTTCCCTACAGATCTCATTACCTAGAAAAGTTAATAAGTCAGTCAGCACTTTTTCTGTCAATTACTGAAAATCTTTGTTGATACACACCTCCTAGAAAATAACCTCTGTAGGGTAAATTAAAGATATCTCTATATCTTTAGCCTCATTCATATATATTTACACTTATTGGAGGTAAGGAGAACACAGAGGATTTCCAGCTGAGAACAAAGGAGAACACAGTATGATCTGTGAGACACAGCTAACCAAGATATTCCTAAAGCTCAGACAAGCGGACAGCTGTCATTCCCATCTCAGAGAACACCTACAATGCTGAATATCAATGCTTCTCACTGAGCTACAGCATCCAAATGCTGGAGGCTGAGAGTTACACTTTAGGGTCTCCTGTCCTGGTGTGGGCCCCCACACTTTGGGAATAAGAAATTAATTTTAATTTAAAAAAAAAAAGAAAAAAGAAGAGAAAGCAAATAGTGCCGATAGGATACTTCTACAAGGTGCTCTAGAGCACAGCTAAATAAAACTATGCTGAATAGCCATGAATCTACACTGTCATAAAAACACAGGGCAAAAAAAACCCAAGTATGCTACTTGCCACAAAGAAAGGGCTGAGGCAGAGGACCTAGCCTGAGCCAAGCCTCTGGTTAGTGTACATTAGCATGCCACTGCTGGCTTCACATGCCTCTCTCTATCAGCTGATATTCTGCCTTGCAGCACAAAAATTGTTTTCCTACGCAGTATCTTCTGTGTGGAAAATGAAGAGCGAGACCTTGCACCGCAGCAGCAGCACTGCAACAAACCAGCTCTGGAGCAGGGACAACAAGACTCAGGATCATTGCTGGGAAGTGAGTTTGGCAGCAAGTCCCTGCAGCAGCTGGCACAGGGGCTTGCCCAGAGCTACCTGGAGCCCTGGAGACGCCTGGCATCCCGTAGCTGTGAGTAGTCAGAGCTTGAGCTGTCTTCATGGCAACTGCAGCTGAAATAACTATATCAATCGTGATTTACACCGTTGATTGTTTCAGGGCCAAGCTGGGAGTGGAGATTTATTTCAGATTGAAAAGGTATACAGACCAGGACTTGCGTGAGACTAATTACAGGTGTGAGTCATGGGGTGGTGAGGGGTTTTTTTGGTTCCAACCACCATACAAGTAAGTCCTAGCACAGAAGATCTCAGACTTGGACCAGCCTGGTACACACTGACATTTCTGCTTCCATTTGTACATGCTCAGGCACTGTCAGAGGTGAGTGACTGGGCCTACATTTATTTAGAAACCCAGACAGATGACATTTAAAATAAACCCAGTCCTGACATCAGATATCTGGCTCCTGAAATGTTCTTCTTCAAATGAGACCAGCTTTGCTAGTGCTCGGTGTTGCACGCAGTATACACCAATTATCACTGCCATCTTAATATTCTCTCTGAATATATAGCCTAAAATAAAACTTAAAAAAAAAATACCGAAACCAATGCAAATGGCACTGAGTCTTCAGGTTTTATCTTACACAAGCAATTTTCTTCCTTTTGCACTTATAAAAGGCAAACAAAATTAGCAAACTATTTGGAGCTCCACAGATGATATCAGGACTTCTAGCAGTTACAGATGATAATACTGTTGGTATCATTACCTGCTCTGCAACATCAGAGCAAAGAAATACTTTAACTGTGACACTACACCTGAAACTCCTGCTTGTGGCAGCATGTTGTGCTCTTAATTTCAGAATTTAACACTACGGGTTAAAGACAAAGATAGCATCTATAAAAACATTGTGAAATGTTTGAGATTTATTTGTGGGATGTTGCTGTTAAAAAGTGTAATAGCGATTCAGTTTGCATTCTAAATACTGCTGGCACACCTGGTGTTGAATATGCTAGAAGCACTTGCAATCGGTATAAAAATGTATTGCTTTCATTATTATGGTACTCACAAATGCTGATACAGCTAAGATTCTACATGCATTTTTGTTATTAAATCCTCATTTTCAGAACTTTTAGAGCTAATCCATAAACTTTTTTCCTGATTAGATATTTTCTTACAAAGCACTACCTAAGACAGCATGGCAGAAAAAGGGAAATCTACATACATTTTCAGTTATCTATCCACCATCCATCCACCTTCAAACTCAACTCAACAGTAGCATCTGGAAGCAGTAGATAGCGTGTGGTTTTAGCATACAAATATTTTGTATTTCTACAACACAGGAAACACCATGGGACATCAAAGCCCACTAGCATGGAAAAGGTACTACCCCTTTTTTTAATTAGTAAACAGTTCCTCTTGCAAGATAAAGCAACTTCCCAAACTCACAGAGCTCTCTGTATTGCAAGCACAAAAAACACACGAACTTTCTGCAGATTCCATTGACAAAGCCAGTTCTATGAAGGTAATTTATCTACTGAAGTAGCTATTTCTAACAGAGCATTCCTCTACCAATACTGCATTACCAACATATTTTCAATGCCTAATAATACAACCCCCTTACACCAATCATATCAGTAGTACGTGATTGTATTTATTGAAAATAAAATTTATTGAAAAAAAAAACCACCAAGCGGTTCCACGAACCCATACGATGTTTTTTCTTCTTTTAGAACTAAGAGCTACAGGACTGACATTAAAAAAAAAAAAAAGTCCAGAAAAAAAAGCACAGAAAGTATGAATTTGTCTTCTGCAGAAGCAAACATTTCAAAATTGGCTGTTCATCGCATTATCAGCTAGCCCAAACATTCACTGTAAAGCTAGTTCATGAAGAGCATGCATTCCAGGAGGGTCTATTTTACAAACATCCTCAGCCTTTTCTTGCACTCTTGCTTATTGTAAGTTTGCACAGAAGCAGTAAAAGTTAATATGCAATGGAACACTACATTAACTACTAAAATGTTATTGCACATTGAAAAGGTTTACTGCTACTTTGCAAACATGCTTACCTGAGTGCCATAAAATACTGACATAATGAGTCAGATCTACTGCAGTGCACTGCAATCAGGTCTTCCCACTTGTAATGTAAAGCAGCTCCTTGGTACAAAGTCATTCTACACAGTCTCTAAAAGACATTTTTGTATATGATATAGTACAAATTTTGCTAGTACTTGGAATTAGGTAAATATACCCCAAACAGGAGAAATTGCCCGGAACAGAATACACACACACACACACACACCCTGTTTTGTATTTGAGCACAAAGGCACCATTTCACAAAATCCTTGAGCTGCAAATCACTGGAAGACTGGAAGACAGATCTGGGAAGAACTGCTCTACAGTTACCCCATTCTGGTACTACTGACCACTGTCAAAGTGTTAGAATACAGAGACCTAACCACTGCAACTCCATGTCACTGTATTTTGTGTTCCTAAGTTATACTTTAGAGAATCTACTGGATATGTAAGGAAACAAAAATAATACCTCCCCCCACTCCAAAAGTAATATGAACTCCCTTCGTTTGTGACTGGCTGAGGTTTTACTTGATATCTGTACTTTGAGTTGAAATGAAAAGTATCAACATTAATACAACACAATTTTTAAGTTTTTAATTAAAATTAGATGACATTTTCTGGTGTAGCATGAAACAGTGGAAAGGAAGATCTCTGTAGACTGTTTTTTCCCCAGTTTGAAAAAAAAAAAAAATCACCTTTTCAAGCTCAATGGATCACGTCAGATGTTATAAGGCATATATCAGCCCATCAAGCTTGGTATGCTAACAGTTGCCAGTTCAAGACAATTTAGAGTAAGATGCTTAGAAGCACAGTAAAAACAACCTTTTTACAGATAACTTCTTCCTTACAAGCTTGCAGTCACAAATGCATGCTTAACCACATTATTTCCTATATTCTTGGGGATCAAGGAACTGTAGGGGTAGAAAGTCTCTGAAGGTAATCACATAACACAAAAATCCTTTAAAATTTAAACTTTCTGGATGAGAATTTTACTGTACATCCACATGCTTTTGCTTCAAGAGAAGGATAAGTACACATCAACTGATTCAGATTTTATATTCTGGTGATTATTTACCATATCTTGTTCCTATCTCGTCTTACCGAGGACAAATACTTTTCACCAGGAGAGTGGTTAAGCACTGGAACGGGCTAGTGAGAGCGGCTGCTGAGTCTCCATCCTTGGAGATATCTGAAACTCAACTGGGCGTGACACTCAGCAAGCTGATGAAAATCTGAAGGTGGACTGCTGTGTGCAGGGACTGAACCAAGCAGAGATCCCTTCCTGCCTGAATCACTCCTGAGTAACTCCTGAATTCTTCCTAATTCTGACTTTCTTTTCCCCTCCAGAAGATGTCACAATTCAAAGTAGGGAAAATACTACTTGTATACCCCACTGGCACTGTGTTTCTTAAGATTTCCTTCTCTCTTATTCTTTCTCCAAAACTCTTGTTCCTCTTATTTTTGCCTGAAACAACAACTTAAAAGCCTAAATGACCCCTCTGAATTAATGCTTTATACCCACTCTTGTCCTATTGCATTCAGGGAAACGCAAAGGCATGCCTCATACCCACTATTTTCTTACTAGGTTCAGGGAAATGTGGGGACTCACAGAGCATTTCTCTTCCAGTATATTCTATTCCAGACATCATACTGGCTTATACTCATTTTGCCGTTTTCACTGAAGTGTTTTATAACTCTGTCTTTGATGACTATTTCTCTGCACAATGGTAGGACCCACGGAAATCCTAACAGGAGGCACCAGCCTGTCAACGCACTGCGAATACAGAACGTACCTCCTGAGAAGTGAAATGCAGTACTAAGTTGGAGCTTTGCCTTTTAGAAAGGGATCAGCTGTCCTGCAGCTGCCAACTTAAGTACCTCAAGTACCTATGACTTAATAGCCTATGTCATCTTCAGTTATAAAAACATATTAAGTTGCATTCATTTTCATCTAAAGCAACATTGCTATTCCTGTTTTTAAGACGGATTTTCAAGGAAGACTCTGCTTTGAAAACAGAACCTACAGCATCTGTAATGTATACCAATGTACAGGTGCTATCAGTAGCAAATTAAATCTCCAAAGAACATTTCCAGCAGATAATGAAACAAATGTCATTAATAGAGCTTTTCATCTGACAGATCCTTCACATCTCAAGACGGTATTTATTTACCCTACTTTGTTAGGGACTAGCACACTGCCTAGTTAGTCTTCAATTATCACATCAGGTGGAAGAAAAAAATCCTATTTCTATACGAGCTAAAACTGAAATTGACTTTGAATCTCTGAACTGTCAACAAATTCTTCTCGGAAAAGGCTTGCTTTGCAGAGATTATAAAGTAGGTGTCATCCTTGACACTTGCGTTCTATATTCATCCGGCAGGCCTGGAAGAGAAGTGCACAGAACGCCGGGCAGGATGGTGGAGGGCTCAGCTGTCACGCTGCCTGCCTCCCTCGCTTGCTTTGCAGGCAGAGACGGTGCTGTAGGTGTCAAAGGTTCTCTATTTTAACTCAGTGACAAGCAAAGGAAGAATACTGGGAGAATATGTTAGCAGCCACTATGAACTCATCTCTAGTAACAGGTCATCCTGACACTTATTTCTGAATGTTAGAAACAAAAGCTCTGATTCTATTCAAATTCAAAAAACCCACCGTACGATATACCCTCATCAGATTTACAAGTTCAAGATTTATTGTGGGAAAATCCAGTGTTAAGAACACATAGAGCAAAGCCCTGCTTTCCGTCAGAGCGAGAAACTAGAAAGCCACATACGATTATATTAATCTCTCGCTTCAAATCTCCCTCGCACAATCGCATACCGCTGCTCTGTGTTTCGTTTAGAAGTCACAGAGTTTACTAACCACTTAATGAAGCTGTGTTCCTTAAATCTCTGTCAGATTGTGTGAAGTTGTTTCATTTAGAGAGACGAGTCCTCCATTGCACTGCCCCAACTCCAGTGACACCTCAAAAGCCAGTGTGTTCAGCTGGGCCAAAGTCAATGAAGCACGTGTCTCCCCACAGCAACTGATCCCACCAAGCAGAAGAAAATGGGAAGGCAAGAAAGTGTGAAGAGGAATGAAGGAGCATGGCTTGCCTTTCCACAAAAGAAAAGCTGTTTTCAATCAAGCTTATCTCTTGTCAGTCCCTTATTTACTTTTAATTGGAAAGAAGGAGATGAAGAATATGAAAATGCTTTGAAAGACATTTGTAACAGTCCTGGGTAATTGGATGCATCAAAGATGACAATTTGCTGCATGGCTGACTTCATTTGAAAGGCTTTTCCGATTCTGTGCATCCCAGAGGCTGGACAAAACTTTGCAAACGGATCAGAACAAAGTAGCCCAGAGCAGCACAAGAAAGAAGGTGCCATTAGCAGTACCCAACTTCCAGCCAGGATGAGGACTGTGCTCCACCCCTGATGCTTGAAGAGGCACTGCACATAGACACAGGGCACTAGGACTGTAACAGGTTGCACATTTTCTAGGTGGTAGCAGAAGAAATTAAACAGATGTGGACGTAATGACAGTTGTGCCAGCTGGCTCATAGTAGTGACAGGCAGAAAAGAGCGCACAAATAGCCCCAGATTCCATTTACCTGAGCAACGACCCAGCTCAGCGCTTGTGGTGAAAGGCTTAGCTCAAGCCCCGCAAGCTGTTGGCAGTGTTCTCTGATGAGCATGAGCTAACTCAGGTGCAATTCAGCGTGCAAGCAACGAGCTTCCAAGTTTGAAATGATAAAACAGAGAGGTGTTTAAGCAATAACCTCCTCTATGTTCTAAGGCTTAAGATTTACATTGTTTTGTGCCACAAGCAGAGCATTAAAGAGGAGGGGGAAAAAAAAGTCCCGCTTTTGGAGCTCATTCCCATGTTTTCTATTAAGTCTATACAGTGGTAAGAGTCATTTACCAATATGAAGTCCTATTAGTCATGCTTCCAAGGAAAATGCCATTATTGCTGCTTCTTAAGCTACTGAATGATGAAAATCAGGCCACAGATTTCATTTTACCAAGTTCGAGGTATTTGCCAGTCCTGCTGATTAGGGTATAATTCAACAGTATTTTACACAACTCAGATACCTTTTTGTCATGTGCTTGCTTTAAAGTCTGAAGGTTGTTATTAAATGAAAGAGAAAGAAGGTAATTACTAAATCAATGGTATAACCCTTGTGATTTGCTTTTCATCTCCTCACAGACATTAGGATGAGAAAACTTAAATGAAAACCAGGGTAGGCAATACAAGGAAGTCATGCAACAAGCAACAGAAATCCATATAAGGTTATTCTCCCAAATGCCCAGTCAGAGGTCTCAGATGGCTAATGTGGTTGAAATGTGTAATTCAAAGCTACAAATAGTATGTTTATGAATCTGGACATGTCCAGTGCACCTTGGAAGCAGCTGTGTGGGGGTATTAAAAAAAAAAAAAAAAAAAAAAGGCAGCAGTATATCTGATTTCAGCTAAACAAGGTTGCAAACTAAATTATCTGTTTCCTCTCAAAGGACTGGAAGATAGAACACTGCAAAGCTGCCGGTAATCATTTTAAATGTAGTTAAATCTAATTAGGATTAAGATTTTTATGGTAATCTGGGAATATTACATTTGCATCGGCAATACAGTGCATTGATTTACCCACCTGTATGCTACAACAGTTAAGAGAGGAATTAAAGTTCAGTTACCACACGTTACAGCTTTACATTTTCATCAACATTAAAGGCCAGACCTTGAAATACACAGCTGCCAGTACTGAAAACACCTATGCACGATTAATTTTAAGCATACTGTCTTGTCCCACAAACTTCATCACACTGTGCTTATGTTTCCCATTGAAAAATTATGTTTATGTGAGACGGAGTTATAAATTCCTACAGTAGAGAATGCACATTTCAAACACCATACTCATCCACAGTTGCTTCAAGTTATATTACATCCATTTCATAAGCAACCTTTAAAACCAACAGAGATATTTCCTTGCTTAAACTCAAGGTTAAGACACAATGTGTATATTCCCCATCTTTCATTCTCTGTGGCAGTTCCCCATGTAAACTCAAACACAACATTTGTATTTGCAAGTCCATTTTTCTCTGATCATATCAATATCTATTTGTTTCAGCAGGTTCTTTTTATCAGGCACTGACTGTCCCTCCAGTATTTCCAGCAAGACATGACTAGATACCTTGGCCTCCCTACTCCCTCCTTCCCTTTGGAAACTCAAAGCTACTTTTTTTTTCCCATCCTTATTCTCAACATTTTGGTAGTCCAGTTTCTTCTGAAGGTGTTATTCCTCAGATATATCCTTTTCTGACACTGATCACTTGCTGGAATTATTTGTTATATCAGAAAACTCTCCAATGATAGTTCTGTACATGATAAATGGCTTGAGGAAGCTGGAGGAAGATGTGGAGCTACCGCTCTATTTCCTTAGCACCCACTCATTCACCAGTCCCAGTTACCCATCTAGAAACTACATTCAACTTTGTGTGCCAGGAATAAGCATGAACAAAGTACAGGCATCTTAGGTGATCAGCTGCACTGCAGCAGTGTCCTTTTATCATCGAAAGCCTGCAAGTAAGAAGAATATCAGATCTCCCTATCTTACATCCTGAGGGCACCCACTTTCATAAATGTGTATGTGACAGGAGCAGGAGGAGGGGAGAAGAAGGTGGCACGTACAGTCTTCTCTCTCAGGAGAGGAATGTCAAAGAATTCCACAACATAGAAGCCCATTAAAATAATGTATCCCTACCAGCACTAATTACAGATGCACTGTTTGAACCTGTGAAGCCTCTTAAAGCAGCACTACAATGACTTATTTACAAACTGATTGCTTTTGTCAGTTTGATTTTTATCAAGAAGAAGAATCTCTATTTAAAACTAAACAAATTCAGGCTTGGAAATGAGTAAACGCATTTTAGATTGCACTTGGAGAAGCATACAGGCTTTTGTAACATTCTGATGTCAAAACATACACCCATTCAAGCTGCCTTAGTGAAACACAGAAACTAGCAGAACTTTCTGTCAGCTTTCTGGAAACAATTTGCTCAGCTGGCAGTGGTCATTCAGGCACCCCCGAAACGCCGGCAATGGAGAGGAAGGAACTGCACAGCCTGTCTCTGGTATGGGAGTAAAACCACAGGACATAGCATACAAACTACTGAAGGATAAGAAGGATGGGAGTGATGCAACTCTTCTGGCAAAACAAATACACTCAGGTGAAAGCTCTGCATCTCCTTCAATAGAAGTATATTTTTGTTCAGCACCCTTACAAGTTATTAACTTTCGCCCTATATTCACCTGAAAAGAAAGAAAGAAAGAAAATTCTCAAATGATTCTGTTCTGCTCCGAATACCAATTTGAATAAAGCACTACAGACATGCTCAGTATTTCCCAGTGAGAAGGGGGAACTTTCAGACTGTCCACAGCCCAATGTCAGCAAAGGTCCCCTAAAACTAATGTGTGTCAGATCCATACAGGCTGCACCCCACATTTTACAGCTGTCCTTCAGGGATACATGAATCCTCTTTACTGTGCTTGATACAAATGGTAAAGCAATTGAAATGCTTAAAAGATTTACTTATGATTTTAACTCACTACCTGAATCACCCTGCGATTCCTTGGAAATGATGACTAGATGCTGAAGGATAAATGTAACCAAGGGCTCTCCAGTGGGAGTTTCCATCTCACAGAACAGTTTAATGAAGATCCCAGTAGCAAATCCAAAGATTTTAACTGAAGGAGACTTATTTTTATGCATCACACAGACTCCACATTTTATGAGCTGCTAGTTTGCATATAGGCAATAAAAAGCCCCTTGACTAAATACAGACATTGGAATAGTGTCAGTTAACAGTATTTTCATCCTAACAGTGCTCTTGCCCATACAACCTAATGAAGAAAGATTATTTTAAGAGAACTGAAAAAGAAAGAAGTGGAAAAGGAGAAAAAAAAGAACTACAAAGAAATCACAATGTTGCACAGAACTAAAACATCCAATTATGCTTTGATCATGGCTTGAATTGTAAATGCTAGTGTCATCATTATTTTCTATTGCACAACTTCTTTCAGTGATTCCTTGATATCTACGGTATATGTCAGATGTACAGAAAAACAAAGCATGCTATAGGCAGAAGTAGTAGCTTATCTTGCAGACATAACAAAGCCCATCTCTCAAACATTATTGAGAAGTCTGTAAACAAAGCAAATCAAGCACTGAGTAGAAATGAGGCAGAATGATTAATCCCTTCAATCAGTATTTCCCTTCTCACCAGGAGCATCTCTCTTGGGTGGGCTGACAAGGTGCAAGCTAACTTAGAGATCCAGGAGGAGTCAACTGTATCCAGAGAGCACTGCTCTCACACTAATTAAGAGAACACTGAAAAGTAAAGTTCACTCAGAAAAGGTAGTGAGGGGAAAAATACCTCAAGGAAACGTTGACTGTTATGAAGAGCAAACAACAAAGTGAACATCAGATCTTCCTATCCATCAAATTACTGCCATTTCCAGATTAAACATTCCAGAAGTTTTAAGCTGAGCATACAGATAGGGTTACTTCAACTGGGAGCATCTGATTAAAAATGGTAGTAATTTCCATTTTCGCACTCATTTCCATCTAGAGCTTTCAAAGCCTCATGGGAATGCCAGACATTAGACTCTAAGACTGGAGGGCAGAGAGAAGTCCTGTACCAAACCTACTTTCTGGAAATGAAGGCTCCTGTCCTTGCATGGGACCCTCTGCAAATCAGCCCTTTGCCTGTGTACCAAAGCTTGCAAGATGAAGCAGCTGTCTCACACATCCGCTGGGTACTGGGAATGTTACACAGGACGAAATTGAGGACCAAGGAGCTGCCCAAGCTTAGATGCTGTAAACACTTTCTGACCAAACTCACAAGATAGCACTCATGGTATCCAATAATCCCATAGAATTTATCATGTATAATGTGCCTCAAATTGACCTATCATTTTTGCTGTATAAAATTGGCAAAGACTGCAGAAGCGAACCAGTCAGTACCTCTAAACTTCCACCCTCCTCAAATGGGGAATAACCCTCCACTCCAGGCTTGAACTTAGGCAGCCAAACACCCAGAAGATAAGGGCATCCTGGGGGGGGAATTGCTGGCAACCAGGTTGAAGACCTTGCCTCCTATCTGAAGTGTGGAACTATCTTCTACAAGTCTTTTGATATTTCATGGCATATGCTGTCTAGCAACCTGATATTTGGTGTTTTATAAGCACATTTTCTAACTACTTTCTTCCTAATTAACTAAAGTTTTCTAATTAACAAATTTTTAATATGATTCACAGACACAGAACAACTTTCCAAGAACCTACGCAGTTACAACCTAAGTTCAATTAATGTTTTACAGGACAAAGAAGGTAAAAGTTAAAAGAAGGATGAGAGTTAACTGAAGCTCTACTTACATGTTTTCAGAGAAGAATCATTGTTAGTAAATCTCTAAAATAATACTGGTAACTCACTTTGAAATTGAATAATGAATCACAGCATACAGAAAAGAAAACAAATGCCACCTTAATATTATTTTATTTAAAATATATATTTATTTACTTTAGGTAGCTAGAAGACTGATTTTCTTGCTTTCTCACCACTTCCCAAAAGTGATCAAAGGTGTTTGTCATGTCTCACAATTTACCCAGAACAGCAGGGTGTCACTCAGCAGTCTGCTCCTTTCAGATCACTTATGTCTGCTGGAGAGACAACTCCTTTAAAGAAAATCTCAGTGCTTGGTAAAATTCAGGATTTTCACTGACCCTTTCTCCAGACCGTGGGTTCTCAGAGCACATAACCTTATTAATATCCTGTATTCCTTGAGAGGATCATGCTGCTTTTCAGCCTCAAACTGATTCATGTCTTTTGCATCATGCCTCCATGATACTAAACAGTCTTAATTGTAAAGCAAAGAAAATCACTCAGTAACACATAAACTTCGGGTGCTGCATTAGGAATAGCATAGTTTAAGAAGAAAACAAAACCCAAAATTGTTTGATCTGTCAAAGAATATGGGCATTATTTCAACATCACCAAAGACTCTTTTCCAACACCAAGCAGTTTGCTGCTTAAAACCACCTTTCCTTATCAGCCCTTTCAGCCTGCTACCCATCTCCTCTTCCATTCTGAGCTGTTTCCCTTTCATGACATCACTCAAAGGTTCAAAAATGGAGAGAACAGCTTATGTATATCATTCATGTATGCAGAGTAAAGTATGGCTTTAGTAAACAGTCACAATATAGGCATACAACTAAAAGATGAAACTTCTTTCTACATTAGCAAAGCACCTACCTGAACATGTCTCCTAAGCCTTTCAGCATTCCTTTCTTTGCCTTAATTTTATCCTTCTCTTTATCTCGATCTTTCTTCTTTTCCTTTCCAGCCTTTTTTCTGTCACCTTTATCTTGGCTTCCATTCATCTGTCTCTCCAACGAGT
Source organism: Laterallus jamaicensis coturniculus (assembly GCA_022605575.1). Taxonomy (NCBI): domain Eukaryota; kingdom Metazoa; phylum Chordata; class Aves; order Gruiformes; family Rallidae; genus Laterallus; species Laterallus jamaicensis. The sequence goes on along the minus strand of JAKCOX010000059.1, from coordinate 2,397,223 downwards.
GGGATGGCTGGTCACTTGCTGTGGACACAGATTCTCTACCAGATCTTGAGCTCTCCTCTGTGTCTTCTTCCACTAAAAGCACATATGAAAAAACATCAGTGGGTAAGAACAAAAAAACAAGAGCAGGCTTTTTGCTGTATTGTGTAATATTTTTTGAAATCGGCTATATGTACAACCACAAAATACTTGTATATTTTAAAAGAAAAATCAGTATCTGCTCACATGGTGTTTTCCTGGAGTGTTTATTTGTACTATTAAACCCCTAAAAGCAAGGAATTCACCTTTGCAGAGCACTCTGCAAAACACACTTTGTGGGTACTGCCAATAATGTGTGGATTAATAAAGAGGATTAACAAAGTGATGTTAAATGGTCCATTTTGTTTCTGTATCTAAATCAGTTGAGGAAAGCTTTAGAAATATCTGTAAGAAGAAACAACAGCAGCACAGCATGCCCTGTCAGTAAATTCTTAGTAATAGTCTCATAAAAATATGAAAGTCATTTAGGACTGTTAACTCTCAATACAAGCCCTAATAGACTTTTTCCTCTGATGCAATTAATGTAAGTTGTGTCATACCATTTCATTTTTTGGAGCAGTCTAAAGCATGTCATGCACCATGGTTTTTATTCTTGGTTTTGTTCTTGGCCTGAGAGTTTTGAGTGGAACAATCTTTTAGGGGCAGACAACATGTTTCTTCTCCATTTCTAATCCAAGACTCACAGTATCCTAAAGTATACCTGAAGTCAGATTTAACAAAGTATATGTATTTCAAAGAGTTTGAAAGAAAAATGACCAGCAGAAACAATCCATTGAAAAACTGAAATCTCCCTTAGTAGCTCAGCGAGAAAGAAATAAACCACATCAAGCTTGTGGGTCAGAATCCTGCAACCATTTTAATTTAACTTAAAGCCAAGTCCAAAAATTACACTGCATGCCTTTTGAAGCTGTGACTTTCCAGGAGCTCTAACATTATAAGTAGGGTTACACCATCTCCCAGTTTTCCAACAGAGAGGAAGAAGCAGCAGTTGGGATCACAAGTGCATACATTGCATCGTCTCCTGCACCTCTAATGAACACAACGGCTCCAAATCACTATTGTCAGTAGAAGCTGAAAAATACATCTTTGCTCTATATGTACACAGTCTATGGAAAAGAAAAATTTTTTGCACTCAGTTGATTTGGAAATGTCCATGGCTTAAAAAAGGAAAACAGAATAATTTTTTAGTTTAGCATACATTTACTTATTATTATTATTATTCCTACTAATATTATTGTATCTAGACCTCCATGACTCTTCTAAAGCCAACAGAAGTATATAATTCTTTAGAAATTTCTCATAGACTACTGCAGAATATAAACTAGCTTTTCTTAGTCATCATTCATATTCACCTTACTGGCAATTCACTGAACCTGAAACATCTACAAATCACTGACTGAAAGCGATTTGATACTGTCTCCACTCTCCCTCTCAGATACTTGCCTGCGAAATACTGTTTATTCACTAATATTACAATACACCGACCTGACCAGTAGGCTTAGTGCTTATTCACTGAATATCCCAAGACTTTTACAAATGTTCTCCAACCCTGGAAGATCACATAAACATTACTGAAGAAAAACATACCATGTCAGATAAATCTCAACATCAATAACTATTTTTAAATCTCAAGTACTACTCCGAATACAAGCCAACAGGAAGAAAAAGGGGAAAAAAAAAAAGAAAAAAGACAAGTCTCAGCATTTCATTTTAACTTGTCTTTAGGACTGCCATGAGTTAAGCAGGTGACACAGCTTCTCAATTGTAGGCACAGGTTTAATATGATTGAATTTTAGAAAATTAAGAATCCTGACCTATGCATGCTCTGTGCTATTGGTACTTGTACTTTTTTTCATCACAGTGTTTCTTAATCACTGTCTAGGATGATATTTAGCCATTATTAAAAAAGTATTGGAAAACCACTTTGGAATAGAGATGCTAATTTTTTGCATGTTAATTTATAGCTACAATCTGTTCCAGTTAAAACCAACTAGACATTTAAAAGACTGTACTTGCAAACGTATATAATTAGTAAAAAAAAAAAAAGCATCAACTTTCTGATAAGTTTGAAGTCAAATGTTCACTTGGAACTTCATTGCTAGAGTTTTAAAGATTAATCAATTTTGACCTGTGGTCGTTCATCATACTAATGTAACAATACATTAAATTAATTTTAAATATGTATTAAGTGTACTGTGGTATGCTGAGTTGCTGAACAATTTGTCATAACAATGCTTCCTCTTATTATTTGTTTTGTATATTCTATGGAGATAATATTGCCTGGTTTCCACACTTGTGCTGCAATAAATATTTGTGTTTCATACAGAGTTTGCTTGCAATTAACTCCGGAGCTTAGACTGAGCTCTGTGAATTAGGATGTTCACACTGGTGCATCTCCTGCAGTAAACAGATTTCCAGTTTTCTTAAAAGGACTCAACACATAGAAGCTTGTTTCACTTTTATGCAGCACAGTCATTCTGCAATTAACTTACACCTAATTGCTAATGTTTAGAACAAATGCAAATTCTGCTCGCTTAAAATTCAAGCCCAGTCTACAAATGAAACTCCTAATTTTTGTTAAGTTGCAGTAATGACATTAGGTTACTGCAAAATGGAAAATGCATTTGTTTTGGTGCTGTTATTTCCTTCCTTTCCTGCAACCTCCTGCCTCCCCAGTCAGGATGCTGAAGACAAAAAATTAAATTGGTGTATAATTTAAACATCAATTAAACCTGAAAACTAGTGTCATTTCATGAACCACGCTGTACTAAGGATAACTACGCAAACAGTTATTATGAAGCTATTCTCCTAATTAGGCCATAAAATGCAAAGAAAAGATGCACATGAGGAATCAAAGCTACTTAATGTGAAGCTATTTTGCCACTAAGCTGCTAGGCCTCTCATTGTGATATTTAATACAGCCCTAGATTCTAGCAATTAAGATTCAGCAAAAGATTAGAAAGCTTTGTTGATCTCTCCCAGTCCAAATGCCTTGTTCTCATTCAAGACACTAAAGATAAACATTTTGCCTCCAGTCAGCTATTTCAAGTATTAAAACCAAAAAAACCAAAAACCAAAACAAACCAAAAAAAAAAAACCAAACAGGAAAAATAGTTTGTAACAGCTGAACACCCACACCTTTCCACAAACGTTATTTCTTTACTGATATAAAAACTCACACGCAGCTTCTCAAATACTTTTTAAAACGTTGTCCCAGAACTGGTCCCTGCTATCCTACATTTAGTTATTTAATAACATGTTGTTCCAAGGACAGCAAGTACAGTCAGAAGAGAGTCAGCCCCCTTGCCACATGCGCTACCTGTATTTTTATGGCTTTTCTATTACGGGGTGATGACATGTTAGTAATTTCTCTACACAATTTACTGCAGTGCTAGTATTTGCTACACTGTCTGGAAGAAAGAAGCAGCTTCTGCATCGAAACACTAGGAGGAGAAAAAGGAAGAAATTCAAGTAAGACAAATGGATCCAACCTCAAGGGCATCAGCAAATTGACCACCAACATGTTTGCCTGGGTTTTATAACGAGAGAAAGCCACATTTTAATTTCAAACAATTATGGAATAATTAAATACAATTAAAAAAAACTTAGGCAATGTCGTTATGGCAGCAGTGAGACATTAGTTACGTTAGGACCAGACTGCTATATTAACTTCTACATATTTGCATGTGCCCAGGCTTTGTCCAGCTGAAGACACCATTTGGTAAATTCTCCAGAACCTGAGGCCACATATAATTTACACAAAGCGGAGCAGTTGCTTTCAGCTTTAACACAGATACAGCCATATTCTCAGAAAAACAGACCTGAGGACCTACTGTTTTGTGCTGGTCCTAAGCAACGTGTGGCTGGGCCAGCTCTTAAGCTCCTATGGACACCATGAAGAGGGGAAGACTTGAGGATCCAATCCTGTCCAACCAACTTTCAGTATTTACTTTGCTAGTCATCTGCTTCTATGAAGCTGTCACAGCACATTTCTGGAGAACTTCTTAGATGTTTTATTTTAATATGTGGAAGCTATTAAAACACAAGTAGTTCAACAGAATGCGTAATTCTATGCACATAGCTTAGTTGCACTTTGCTCAGCCCTTCTTTACCATGTGAACAGCTGATGTTGTTCATAAGCAAGACGGTCCACCAGTGCTAGCCAACTTCAACTTCAGCCATGCAGAGACATGGGCAAAGACTCACTCTGAGGCATTTCAGTTTCAGCCAGAAAGCTTTGTCTGGTTTCTGCTACTTCCATGGAAGTATACAAAGGCCAACTTGCTGCTCTCTATGCATTGCATTAACAAGCTCAAAAGCCACCACAGTAATCTCATAAACCTATCGTCACCTAGAAAGTGTTTCATGACAACAATTTTGCTATATTTTTTATCAAATGAAATTAAAGCAGTTGTAACATCAGGATAAGCCTTGGATATCTGATGCCTCAGAACAGAATATTACTATCAGTAGGGCCCACACCAAGCAAGGCCCTTTTAGAAAAGCATGGTCTTATGTCCCAAAAGACCATAGGCATGCAGTCTGGGATAATGATCAGGATCACGACATGTTTCCCCATACCTATTCTTCTACTGGCCAGAAGTAGATTGACAGCCAGCAGTACCAGACCAGCATTTAGCCTCACTGCTGCGTGAAATTGCTAGGTACTGGAAAAGCAAAGCAGAATTAATTCCATCCTTAACTACCTTTGAGAAAAGTGACTGGCAAAATGACCTCCCTTTCAGTCTCAGAACACTTTTAGAAACAGACTTGAAAAAAAAAGCAAAAAAGCAGAGCTTAAAAAAAAAGATAAAAGATTACACAAGTAGCTTATAAAAGAATATTATGAAATGATGCTTATGAAACAGACTTTCTGAAACTGATTTTTTTTTGTTTAAATGGATAGTGAAAAATCTCCTTTCAAGATTTTTCTGTTAGCATTCAGGCTCATTATTTTACTGCTTCAACCTTCCCGCCATCACCTTCATTCATAACTTCTAACTAGCTGGAGTTTGATTAAATAAAAAAAAAAAAAAGCTGCTGGTGTGAGACAAGTTGAAAGTAGTACAACATGAAGGTTGAAAATTCAATGATTTTTAATACAACCCCTGATTGAGGTAATTTACCGTTCATACTATTTTCATTCAATATGAGTTGTCATTTTACCAGCCCATTCTTACATAGTTCAATAATGATAAGGTTAGCTTTGAAGTGATTCTTTTATGTTAATGACATTCTCCACATGTTGGGTCATACTTCGGGTTAAAGAACTGAAAATGTAAATGAATGCCCATTAGGGTGGGTAATAGCTGATCATTAACTTTATATTTTATTAGATCTGCCAGCCTTACTCACTCTAATTAAAGGACAGTGATTTCTTTTTTCCCCCCAGACAATAAAATGTATTCTTTCAAAGTTACATGAACATATTTTTGCAACATAAATTCAGTGGGTTTTGTCTTTCTGCATATTTTTTTCTAATTTACATCAGTAAATTAATTAGCTGTCTTACAGAAAATTTTCATAGTAATTTAAGTAAACACACTCCTAATAATCTTATTTCCTTATTTCAGAAAGGAAGGAAGCTGCAGAGTGTTGCAATCTGTTAATGCATATGAAGGGAAAAAGGCTGAAAAAAATCATGAAGGGAAGCAACTATTATTTCAAAATTCTAAAATTATCTTCCGTTACTTTCAATGGTTTCCTAAAGGAATTAAGCCATGTTGTAAGCAATAGTTTACTTACAAGTTTCCATGCCTTCATCATCATCATCTGCTACAGGTTTATCATACGATTTGTCTATGGCAGCTCTGAAGCTTTCATTGCAACCTCGTCCTCGGATAATTCGTGGGCGCGGGCGGTGGAAAGGAATATCACCGTTCAGAGTCACCTCAGCGACGGCTGTCTGCAGACTTTCTAATGAGCTGGATTTCTTCAGCCCTAATGAAGGCCCCACATCTCTGGTTGGGGAACCTTAGTGAGTTAGGGGAAGAAAAAAAAAAGTAATTAGAATTAGTATTGAGAACTGCATGCTTGATTATGCATATCCATCCTGAAAGTCTGTGGGGACACACTTAACATTATTCACATCATCTCTCAATAATCTGTAGGGAATTCTCTGCAGATTTGTTGGTCTCAGAAGTGAATGAGCATGTCAAGTCATAGTCAACGAAACCGACAATGTTAGCAATGTCTGCCTTTTCAAATCAGTGAAGAGAGACCAACATCCATTACTATTATTTTAACAATTTGAATGATAAAGTAATCATGGGGCTTTAAAAACAGCTCACTGGAAAGAAAAAAAAAAAAGTAGTAGCAGCAGAGATACATATCTAATGGCATCAAACAAAACTACTCATTATTTTTGTTTTGAGCAGAATATCACATCTGTACTAGCAAGTGATGAACAGAGAGCAGATTATGGGCATGAATCCTATTGTGTTTACAGTAACAGTCTTGCAAAGTAGCCTGACTTCTGCCTTCAAGGAACATGCTGCTTGCTTTTAATCAAGTTTTAAAGACTTACATCAAATTGCTAACAATTCCATAATGAAATGCTTCTGACAAGTATCAGTTGACTTGCTGGGATTTTGTGAAGTTGCTTAAAAATAAGCCTTGGAAAGGACCCAATTAGTCAGGCAACACCAGTTACCCAGCTGGAAAAGAAACACATTGCTGGCAGTCACCTGTTTGATGTCTGGGCAGCACTACAGCTGGGGCTGAGGGCACCTCTTATTGCAGCAGCATGTCCAGGGGTGTGCCAAGAAAGCCCCAGACAGGATTCTGCAAAAGCATTTCGCACCCAGACTATCGTCTCAGGTTTGTGGAGCAAATGTCTAGCCTCTGATTTTAGATACACATGCTCAGTAGAAATCAGCTGACAGTTGCACAATTACACTTCATATTACTGTTAAAACCAAGAGAGATTGTTTGTGTTTTGTTTTTTTTTTTTAAGAGGGGGAATACTGCATTTTGTTGAAGTTATTTTATTCAAAGTGCAGCATAGTCCTGGCCAGATTTGTGTCTGTAGAGAAAGATGAGGTGGGACATTGTCACCAACATCATACCAACATTTCCTGAAGTTACACCACCAGAGCCCTCTTTGAAAACATGGAAACCCACTTTTTCTCTACCCAAAGGGAGTAGAACAGAAAAGGGTGTTGTGGCATCCCAGAAGTCCCAGGTGGTGGGTTGCACCACTGATGACATCAATAGCCTCTTCTGACAGAGGCACAGGAAGATAAATTTCAAAGCCAGCCAGCACTGAGAGCCAAAGCCAAGAAAAAGTCCTCAGGAATACCAAACCAATGGAGAATACCTTTGTAAGCAAGGTCTAGTGTGAATAATGCAATAAAGGAAAAATACCTTTTTTTAAAGGTATTTCGGAGTAATAGAAAGCTCTAGAGTTGATCCCTGTTTTGGTAAAACCACAGTTCTTTAACAATGGAATGTGAAGTTACCTTACATGGAGGAAAACTACTACTATGCTGCAAAAACCAGCTCCTTTCACTATTCAGCATTGGGTGGGAAGGGAAGGAAAGGGGTTGCTGGTTGTACAGAAGGGATGAAGAACAGCCATGTTCTCCATGTTGTTTGCTAACTTGGTATGAGATGGGGCAAGGCAACAAATGCTTTCATTTCTACTTGGGTATCAAAAGTTGGAGCAATTACGTTAAATTTAAATCCCCCAGATCAAATAAATTCCAACAGGAGCTTTCTAACTATTCCCCTTCAGCTGCTCTATCAATGAGCTTGTAAATAGAAACAAAACTAAAATCCTCTTTCACAGCTCAACACAACTCCTGCAGTGTGGTTCATTTCCCCAGCAGTCTGGAGTCCTCAGCCTGAATTAAACTTGCCCCAGCAAATGAGAAATTTTATCTTGGTGAACTCGCATCTCCTGGAAGAAGCCAGCCTCCCTCACAGCCCATAGTTGTTGGAGGGACGAGGGTCAGAAGGATGGTTGGGGGCACAGTGCAGCTGCAGTGGTGAGCAAGCGCAGTCAGCAGGGACACGGGAGGTTGGACGGCTTCCCAGCTGTGCAAACAAGCTGCAGTCCAGGTTCACCAAACTTCTGAATATGGGCTGAAGTCTAAGGCAAGTATTGTTACATAACATTCTTATAACCAAGTAAGGGAACTCCAATTTAGACAGCATCCTTTAAAACTGTCCACTTTCTAGCAAATGCCAGAACATGCTATTCCTCCACTGCTGCCTGCAGTACACAAGAATTGAGATTTTGGGTTTTGCTTTTCGAGATCCTACTTTGTTAAAAACAGTTCATGAGAAAGGAAAAATGAGTGCAATGTTTTGAAGGAAAAGAAGAGGAAATGGGACTATCATATATAAACCAGCTGTTTGACAGATTCAGTTCCATATACAAAAGGAAAGGGTATCGTCTTACACGGCAACTTACTGTAAACTTCCTTATTCCAGATTCTGCTTTGCAACCTTGAAATTAAATGCTCATATATCTTTTCCTAATTACCAAGTGGCTCTTTTTGTAAACAGTAATTATAAAGAAGGCATTTATGTGCCCATTTATGTTCATAAAGGACATTTAAAACCCCTCCATTTCCTGCCACCCAATACAGATCTTTCTGAGAACTGTATTTATGCAAGTCGTGCTTTCCCAAAGGAAAAGCTAGATGGGATATGACCTAATGTTCCTTGAGTGCTGTAAAACTAATAATAGATTACAGAAATGATAGGAATATTTATTGAACTTGGGTGGCCATGAACACAAATATGGACAGGTTGCTGAATTTGAAAGAGGGAAATGTCCTTTTTGCAAGCAATTTAAGCACTGTGCTCATAAACCTATGTATATTTTAATACCTTCACTATCTTCTATGGCCACTTCATGGCAAGTCTACTATTTTCAAAATATATAGTTAAACCTCCCTGTAAAGTGAGTGAGTTCAAAATTTATTACTAGAATTCACTGTCCAGAAAGTGAATTGTTTACCCATAATCTGTTGAGAAACAGCAAACTTTCTTTAAAATGGATTCTGTTTAAAATTTATGAGTCACATCAAAACCTTGTTTTCTAAATACAAAAATGTCAGCATTTTCTCCCAGCCTTTACAGCGCTGGTGGTAATCATCAGAAATGTTATCTGCTTAGAATGAGTTCTAGTTCTATTTTGACACTAGAATTTAAAGTAGAAAAAAAGTAGAGAAAAAGGCACATCTACCTAAAGCATCTTCATACGACTGAGGGATGAAAGGGATTCTTTTATCGTTTTTAAAATTTGAAGTTTATCAAAATTTTTCTTTCCAACAATTTTCTTAACAAATATGCTTTGAGGTAGATTCATCCCTCTGTACCACAGCAGTCTTCCTACTGTGACTGCCACCATGTGCTCAGCCTCCCTGCACGCTCTAACATGCTTAGCCACACGGCTCTACTCTACATGCCAGGCATCTCCATCCATCTCCCTTGAAACATGCTCACACTGCCCACCAAGCGCAGCCCACTACCCTGTGCATTAGCAGTCCCTACAGTCCCTGCTGGTTAGCCCTTGGGGACATCGGCCGAGCCTTGCCCTCCCAGCCATGCAACTAGTCCTGGCTCACTCATGACTGTGGTGGCACCGTGTGCATCTTCTCTCACATGGCACTGACATGCCTCACCATGTAACTTCACAGTGCGAACAGATGCAGCGAGATGTTTAATGTGCATAGATCACATGAAGCCCACGTGTTGCTCCCTGCTCCAAGCCCTTTGTTTTTCCCTTGTGCTGACACTGTTTCAACAATTCATTGTGCTTTCACTTCTCTCACCTTACTCGAAGTTTTTATGCAGTGCCACAAATCTGCTTGGGTGATTTGCAAAGGCAAAACCCATGGTGTCAGAGTATGTATGATGGTTCCTTCCATGACTAATTTTAAAGGCTACAAAGTAAATATTTTGTCAGCACATTCTTTTAAATGTTTTCAAATTACCACTTTGGTTCTTTCTGAAATGTTATTTTTATTAACTCTCAGGTTGAATGCTACAAACAACTAATGCCAAAAATTTCCTTTGGTTTTATTAAACCAGTTTTGTAAAGGCACAAAGTCTACTTTCTAAACGCTTTCATAAAGGACGTAAGCACTGAGTCTACTAACATCTGCTCCATTAGATTTGATAAATTCTTCTATTTCTAGATCAATTCGTACGCTAAAGAGTAATGCCTTGGCTGGGGAGAGAAGGGAAGGAATAGAGCAAGCAACTGCATCAAATATAGTTTAGTTCTTGTTCCACTTAATAGAAATGGCAAAGTTTATTTTAAAATCACTGTATAAAAATAAATAGATAAATAAACAATTTAAATATTCTTTGACTGCTTTTCTTTCTTTTTCATTTTCTCAATCTGTACATGGAAAAATAACCACCTAGAACTGCAGTATGCCTGGGACTCAATAAATGAGCCATGCTCAATTGCTACTGAATATACTTCTAACCTCTAGGATGAACTGTAAACACTGCAAGGATTAGGCACTTCAAGTGAACTATAGAAAGGAAAATAATTAAAAATCTATTATAGTAACGAGGGCTGGTGAGTTCTACACTCTCCCTTTCAGCCAATACTATTAAGTTCAACTTTGACTGTAACAGAGTTTGTTTTTATTTTCTCTAAAGTAAATATATGATGACTTTTTCTGGCTTCTAGAGTTCATTAAAACATAGTTCACCACACATTTGAAGCTTTTTTTTTTTCTTCTTAGAACCAGACGATTTTTAAGCCAAACTACAGTAAATGGTTTGTTTAACAACCACATCCATCTTCAGTAATGGGAGAAATCCAGTGTTTATATACAAAAACTGGTTAAAAGCATGCAAGATAAATAAAAGTGTAGTAAAAGGTGTTTTTCCTTTTTCCAGCCACTGAGCTTGCTGCGTACAAAATATGTAACTGCTTAGTCCAGATGGTTATGGTCATGCTCTTTCACCCACATTGTCTGACTTGTCTCTTTTGGGAAATTTAATCCAGGTGTTACGCAGAGAGAAAAACTTCACCCGATTGATTCCACCCTCTATTGATACCACCAAACCCACTATGCACTTTTAAAAACCAAGCATCATGTTTTACTATAACACAGAGGTTTCATGCCATTCTAATCACAACCCATTCAAATAGGCAGACTAATAAGAAAACGAAAAATAATTTACAGGAATTTTGAGTTTGATCTGTATCTCCTTCTTATGTGAATAATGCTCAGGGGTGAAGGCAGTTCCTAAGCACTGATTCTTACTGCAACCATTAACACCATTCATACACTCACACTCTGATCGCTTTAATACTTCAAAACATTCATATGTTTTAATTTTATGTCCACATTTTCTATTTGTAAAGCTGCAAAGTCTGTGGCCATATTCTGTGACATTTGAAGAGCTAGAAGTTTTAACTGTTTAAATAAAAATTATAATTTTATCACTTGATTGCTTACAGCTTTTCAATATTCCTACTCATGTAGTAAAGTGTGGTTAAACAGAGATGCAGTTGTGAATTATTAATTTAAAATTCTGTATGGAATGCCCTACTCCCCAAATCATGCTAAAATAAATAATATTTTCGGGTTACAAAGGTGAATTGTTCCTAATTAGAGCTAAGTAATGTTATGGTGTCCTCTGGATCTAGTCTAATTAAAATAGCATTCCAAAGGTCAAAAGTTAACTTATATTAATAAATCATAAAGGTTCATAATTGCAGTTGGTGCATTATTTTAATTACTAATAAAAAAAAAAGCTTTGAAAGCTATTTCTCATTATCATTGTGTGAAACATTACAATCGACCGTATGTGGAAAAGATTCTATTTACATATTCTTTTGTTCTGTTACAAGGCTTGGGTTTCAGCTCCAAAGGCAAATCAACTTGCACTAATAATCTTCAACTCCACTCACAACATGTATCTGATGACCACTTAAGGCAAAGGTAGCAGTTTTCTAATTAAAATAATTATTTCCAAGCACCGTGTTAATACTGTAATAGCCAAACATTCAACTCTTCCACATCATCTCTCTCTACATTAGACTTTCAACCTAGGAGATTTTCCAAGATTTTTGAAAGGACAACAAAAAATTCAAACAGCTGTGAATATTTATGAGTTCAAAGTGTAGAAACAGGTGTCTACCCACAGTCACACGCATGACCTGGTTGAATATACTACCCTAGATCCTTATCTCTACAGAGAATTTTCTTTTTCTGTACGACTTGATTATTCACAACAATAGAAAGCAGCCATGCAAGTACTGGAATATTCATGTTTTCATGCAATTTGACTGGCAGTTCTGTAATTGTGGTAAGCTGCTTTGACCAAGGTTTCTATAGCAACAGCCTTACTGTCAATTCTTACCTGTTTTCTGGTCATCCATTGTACTGAGCTTAGTCTCGTCAGCTACTGTTAAAAGGTAAATGTATATTGGTTAGCCCAGTTAGTGCCCATGCCCCACATGCATCCAACAGTCCTTCTGCTTTTTGTTGTGGGTTTTTGAGTTTGGTTGATTTTTTTTCCCAAGTTAGGGGACCTTAGCAATGTCATACTGCATGCAAATAAACTGCAACAGTAAGCAAACATTCTGGGTAGAAATGGCAGCAAACTAGTAACCTTCATGCAATGTCAGTCATGTTCACATCACAGGCAGGTACAATATGTTATTTACACGTTAGCACATCACAACTAGTCAAGACAAGTCAATACCACCAACCTGACTGTTCCCTGAGGAAGTTGGTGAAATAGGGATTGTAGTTAAGCCATTCACAATTATTGTAAAGGAGCAAATCATATTTCATTTTATTATTCTGAGTAGGGAATTTTGTGTGTTGAAACAATCAAAACTCACTGTTTAAGGTTACTAGAGTCTGCACTTCAGAATCTAAATTCAATGGCAGAAAATAGATGGGCTTGTTAGTGATTACTTATTCTCACTCATTTTATCAATTAAAATGAATATAGTAAATTTCCTGTCTTAGCTGCTGCTACTTTTTAGGGTTTCTGATATTGAAGTTTAGGTCTCAAACAGATGTCATGTTAGCCTCATTTTCTAATTCTGAATGAACTCTTAAAAAAATACATACATCTTTAGCATCTTAATCAAAATCCATCTACAAAACACGAGACTATGAAGGATCTTTAAGGGTAATTGCATTATAATCATGAACTGAAAATAATCCTGTTTACTCAGAATATGGCATGGTAGTTTTACGCAGTCATTGTATGTGGATTGGTAAATGCACTTTTCACCTCCATTTAATAAATACTTTCAATGTTTATGTATAACTATATATGCAGAGGGCTACAGTATTTAAATGTATGGACATTTACAAGTAGTTACAAACAATACACAGGCCACTTAGCCACTCACATTAAGAATACTTCCCACCAGTAGACACTACGCGCAGTAGTACTGCACTTAAACAATGTGTTTTGAATTATAAAATCTATATACTTACAACATGAAAATCAGGTTCAAATAAAATAATTGAAAAAATATCACTCACTACCTAGATCCATGCTTTTGGATTTTCGTGTTTTAACAAACTCCAACTGACTGGCATCTGAAAATTGCTTTGTACGCTTTTCTGACATGCTCTGGCGTCCAAAACCCTCTCGCTGGAAGGCAAGCACTGGATCAACATCTGGACTAAGAGTGCTGTAGGAAGGGAAAAAAATCATGCGAACATTTATCAAGATCACGCAACCTTTCGCTCTGCAGAGAAAAGTATTTATTTAGCATGTGACTTCTACCAACGATAAAGTACACATTTTTAAATAAACTACTGCAAGTAGTCAGTTACACACACGATGGATTTTTTTTTTTACTGCATCAAGCAATTCTCGTTAAAATGTATCAAGAATTTCACTTAAGAGCTTTAATGAAAGATACACATATCCGGTGTACTATACATACACTGTGAGAATGTACAGCCCCAACACAAGAATATTCCAAGCAGAATAAAACAGTTCCTTTTTCCTCATGAGAAACAAATACATTTGGTTGACAGCAAATTATCGGATTTTTCTTCATCACAATATACTTCATAAAGCATAAATAGACTCTGTCCTGCCTTAAGGCCACAGAGCTTTAAACTTCTTCACTTAAAAACTTTGCATTAAAATCTCTCTCCATATGTGAAATTGCTTGTAAATTTCTAACAGCATCTCCTGTCTGGTTCTAACAGACAAACCTGTTTTTACTCATTACTTCCCTACAGAGGAAGTATTTACCACAATGTCTCCACCGCTAAATCAAAAATGGTGGCAACTGGGCTGAGTTTTGGTCTTTCTGCAGGTTTCTTGCATGACCGTGGCTGAGTCAGGTCTTCGGCGAGCAGGGATCGCCGTTTCACCATGCTTCATCGGAAGATGAAGACTGAATCATTAATGTCTGTCAAATGCTGGCAGAATGAGGAATGCAGGCAAAATTCAGTGTCCAAGCCAAACCCTAGACTTGCAATGTGTTGCCATAGCTAAAACATGTGGCCAAAACAGTAATTTAAAAAATTTGCAAGATTCCGTATTGCTAATAAATCATATGAAAGGAAATTCACGTGGAAATCTTTTGACTCCTGGAAAAGGGGACAGTACTAGAAAGAGCCTGAAGGTAAGCTCAGAGAATGTAGATTTGTATTTCAGCTGGAACAAAAAGAAATCAAAAGCACAAAATACTGAAAAAAATGCATGTTTGCTATCTATCCTATAGGAAAAAGATCCCTCAAAATACCCCATTTGTTGTTGTACTTCAAGATAAGGCAAGCTAAATATTTTGCCACTGAGATCTCTAAATAGACCAAAAAACATTCAAAATACTGTGTACATACATGTATATATGTACTTACATATGTTCAAAATAATTATTTTTTATTTTAAGGGCTAAGTATAATACACATCACACACCATGAGAAACAGGCAGCTAGTGAATTTCTGCAGAAACCAACTTATACTTTTAAATTCTGTAATGTACACATGTCCATGCATGTCACGTACTGTAATTCGCAGAAGCATATTTGAACAAGAAATACTTGGGTATTAGGCACAACAGTGAAGAGAGGTAAGGAAAAGTGTCCAAAGGCATCAAGTACTATGAAGGATGAAAACTGTTATCCGCATCACCAGGCAGCCTCGGAGAAATTCAGTCTAGTAGTGGCAGATTTACAAATAATAAGATATGTGCATGTGACAAGCTTAAGTGAGAGCAGGATCAGAGCTTATACGAATAAAGTCAATGTCAAGTGCCTTTTGACTTTAATGTTTCTGGCTCAGGCTCATAATGTTTTACATTTAATTACTGCAACTATTCCAGAGATGTCTGCACAATTTAGCACCGTTCTGAAGCATATGCTTAAAAGCTCTGATGAATCAGAGCCCAAAGTCAAAAATAACTATTTAGTCCTCGCATTCACTCCCACAAAATAGGGGAAAAAATTATCTCCACATGATAGAAAGATAAAACAGACAAGGCCAATATAGACTTCTAGCATTTACAGCAGCGCAACATGTAGCTGAGTAAGAACCACCTCAGTCTGAAAACGTCCTCAGAGTGACTTAACTGAACTTACAGGGTTTCAACACCTTTCATAATCAGATCTTAAATGACTTTCCCAAGGCCACACAGAAGTTTCTGGCTCACTGCTAGTCAGCCCTGTCTCTGAAGGACAGAAAAATGTGGTTTCACTAAGTGAGAATTTTCTCTAGTAACATCTGTTAACACAGCTCACGTTAGTTAAAGATGACCAGCTTCATCTTGCCGACTAAAAGGTATCCTGTGACACTTTCTTCAAAAAGGGTGAATTTCTAAAACTATTTCTTTTGGCAGTATTCTCCTTTTTTTTCATATGAGCTTGCTTCTCATAAAGCTGAATATCATTTTCACGTAATTACAGCATGCACATATATACTCAACTTGAAGTCCTGAGAACAGACTAAAACTCCAAAGTTAAATAAAACTCAAAAAGGGCACCACAGGTCCCAGGGAGAGCAGTGGGGTCTGGACACTGCGTCAGCAACCAGGAATTCTGGAGACTGGATCTTAGTTTTTCCACTGATTCTGCCTTTAGGGACTTCCTCTCTGCTTCCCTTATCGGCCCTTATCACACCCCTCCCTTCCCTACACACTTATTAGGGGGATTATTAGTGTTTGCATAGTACTGTGCATAGTAAAGGCACTACTTAGCACCAAAAATTACTTGTTCTCTGACATCATGACATCTATTGCCTTTTTACAGTACAAATAGCTGAGCCCTATGTAGAGTCATCAGTTTTCAGGTCCTGGTTTATTTCTATTATTAATGACCCACAGTGTGTTTTAATAATTAAGGAAGGAGCAGATCACAGGAGTTGAATGCATGTACATTGCCTCAAAGTACTCAAAAGCCCCCGTGAAGATCCACAACTGGAAAAGCCAGTGAGCACAGAGCAGGAACTAATGTCCTGAAAAATGCCTCATTTTAATATTTTTCAACTACATTAATAAAAGACAGAAGGTGAATTTAGTGCAAGTCATTAAACAATGCCAAATGTAATTTACTATATTCTAGCATACTTAACAAATACGATTTCTGGAATGACAGCTGATCCTTAAAAGAATGTAACCGTCTTCTGACCCTCGATGTTATTAAAATTCCACTTATTAATCCTGTCTTATTGCCCCTTTGTTTTCATAACATTTTCATCAAGGATTAGGGAGATATTGTGAGGCTGGAAAAGCTTACATTTTCTTCTGTGATTCAGAACAGCTGCCATTCTTGTTTGGATAACCCTTCATCCATATTCTTAGTTTTACCCTTTGTGCCTTCAAGCAAAATCATACAATGCACCTTCATTTTACAAGTCTTCCCTCATCCATTAGCAACAGGAAATTAATGCAACAATCTAATTCTACTGCTGTTTACTTTTTTACAAATAGAATACATTAGATAGTGAGGTGCTGCACTGATCTACTCTTCTAAGTGCAATTGTACCTGAAGACCTTTACAATTCCTCATACACACATTTAAAGGTTTTGAGCGTGATCAGTTCCACAATAGCTAATCCCTATTTTCTTTACTCTTACTTCATTTTCAAAGAAGTATATGAATAGCAAGAAACGCTGCAGAAGTAAATGTAAAAGCATCTGCAGGTTTCAAATGGGCTCTTAACTTGATGCTGTAGGGTTTTGCTCATATTCTGCTAAAAAAATTCCCTCAGCAATAAGCTATTATGTGCAGCCCTGAGTACTATTCTATTTAAACCTCTCAGATTCTCAGCTCTAAAAGCTCTTGCAAAAGACAGATGGACTTTTTAAGGGCCCAAATTACAGGTATGAGTTGTCCAGGAGGAGAGCTGCAACGCTTAAAAAAACCAAAAAAGCAAGTAAGGATAAAAAATTTTACCTTTTTATACAGTCATTAAAATAGTGCTTAAAATAAAGAACTCAAATCCTGGACATAAAATGACATCAAATAATATAAAGCAACAATGAAGCTGACAGGTGCATATCAGCTGGCAGGTGCTGTTGCTGTTTTAAGAAGATACTGCTGACACATTCGTAACAGGCGCAGAAATAAGAAAATTCATATACTTCACACCATTTGTGGTAATTATCTAGCTTCAAGAAGTGGCAGCATCCAGAGGTGTGCTTTTATTTTGCTATTACTATAGATAATTACAGGACTTGTAAATTAAATCTTAGATCTGTATTAACTGTACTAACTAAGCAAGGAACAGTATTTCTTTGCCAGGAAGCTAAGCGAGTCAATAACAGAGCTCAATGCATTTCTCATTAAGGCTTTTTAAGACTCTTAAAAATGTATAAAAGTAATTTGAGAGTCAACCTAAGATTCACAACAATTATATAAAATAAAGTTATTTTCCTTGGTTTTAAATGTGGAACTATTACTTTCCATATTTCTCAATGGAGAGCTATTACAGTACCCTGCCTTTGCATAGCAGTTACCATATTGAGATGAAAGGGATTTCTTCATGCAAAATAAAGAAAACTTCACTAATTCTTGTTGCACAAGCATTAACACTATGGCAAAACAAAGAGCTGCCTTGACTTCTGAGCAGATTTTAAAATTACTGTAGATTATTAGGAAAATCAAGAAAGTATAGGAGGTATTGAAAGATATACAGTGGAATATAAAAATAAAATCTTTGCTTTATAGAATTAGAAATATTGACAGTGAAGTTTATACATTAAAATTTCCAACTGGAACTATTCTTTCATCTTTCACAAACATATTTTGCAGGGTTTTTTTACAAAAGCTAGCTCAGTTGACAACTAAATTAATATTAAATCATCAAATTAACACGGCTATATACTGATTTGATCTTAATAACAATTAGTAACATTTCCACAAATGTGCTTTGACAGAGCCCAAAACTGCCACCAGAAGTAGAAAGCCCAACAAATGATCTGTACAGATGTCCTTCCTGAAACAGGGACAATTACCAGTTTGAAAATAGTGAAATCTAAATGTGATGGGGAGGAAAAAAATTAAATTAATATTAGCAGCAGCCAAAAATTAAACTGAAGGAAAAGACATAACTGCCGTCATCTCTTTTTTCCTTCCACTAAACCATGCTCTTACCAGTCTGTTGACTCATTAATTGCAGCTTTAGCCCATCCACCAGCATCAACAGTGCCAAACCCAACATCGTCATGGGAACTGGACGACGACTGGTCAGAAAGATGAGGAGGAAGGACCGATAGCCTGTCATCTTCAATAATGACAGTGTCATCCTGGGGCATGTTCACTGTTGGAGACAGCTGATATTTACCTGAACAATAAAAGGGAGAAAAACCCAAAAACTGAATAATGGCAGAGAGTGTCTTGAATAATATATAATCAAAGCTGATAATACATCATGTCAAACCACAGTCCTATTGAATTGTAACACAAAAGAAGTAATGAAATTAACTTTGTCTCACTTTACAGGCATCTTCCTATGTAAAGGTCTGAAAAGTCATGTACCTCAGTTCAATCTGTGCCCAACTGCAAGACAATTACAGAATCACAGAAGGGCTGAGGGTGGAAGGATCCTCTCATCTGGTCCAACCCCTCCCTGCACAAGCAGGGAAACCTACAGCCGTTTCCCTGAACCCTGCTCAAATGGCTTCTAAATATTTCTATTCCACCACCTCCCTGGGTAGCCTTGCAGTGAAAAAGTGTTTCCTCATGTTTAAGGAGAACCTCCTGTGTTTCAGTGTGAACCATTCCCTCTGGTCCTGTCAACAGGACCCACTGAAAGGCACTTGTCCCAGAACACAGCATCTTCTCTGGCATCAAATCGTTTGGTAGAATCAAATAGCAAGTTCAACAGGGACTAACAGAGGTCATCACTTCTCCTGATCAATCAATGAAGCTTGTTAGACTCCTATTGGGAACTTGGAACTCTTTGCTGATGCCTCCACAAAGGTAAGAATTGCAAAAGGTGATGAAAATGTACAGTTAAAGCAAAACAATTCTAAGTTTTCATTCTCACCACTGAAAAATAATCTGGAGCCATGCATGCAATAGTTGAAGAAAAAAAACCAAAAACCTAATTCTATTACCACCAGATTCAAATAAGTTTTAACACTGTTGTTAAAATGCTTAAATTACAGCCACCTCGTGCATGAAACATCATAGGCTCGACATTATTCTTTGTTCAGTAGCAAACTTGGGTTAATTTGTTAGAGTAGCACTTTAAAGATGATATTTAAAAGATTCTTACAAACTCGTAAAACACTGTTTCCAAGTCAAAAACAGTTGTAATCTGCAAATAAATATTATAAACCCACTACCACTGCTGCTTTTATAAGGATAAATATATAGACATAATTATATCTTCCAGTAATCATTTCAATGCATAAGGTGTATAACAATTTTCAGACTGCTGTAGAAAAAGCAGAAGCAACTTTTAAACCTATAGAAAAATTTAGGCAACAAAACCAGACTAAAAAACTATAAAGAATATCAGAAGGATATTTTTATTTCAATGCTTTGTAACATAACTGTGGTTTAAACTGAATAAATCTGCTTCTCAGGATACATAGATACAGAGTAGGGGGGATACGGGTTATATAATATTATTTGGTTGAAACTGCACATACAGAATTATCCCCGTTTGAAATTTTACCTTTGAATAAACAGAGGTTATATCAGTATCTAGAAACACTAAGATAAAACTTGTTCTAAGAAAAAGAAAGATTTGCAAATCTGGATGAAAATTGTTTAGTCATCTGAGGCAATGGCTAATTAATAAATGTGCTTCTTTCATATTTAGTGGAACATCACTTTGATAGACTATCTTTAAAAATATTTTTCCTTCTGGACAATTGATGCTTGACTTAAAAAGATCTACTTTTTAAATGTTTGGTCCTAGCTCTTACTACACACAACATTATTTCTAATGAGTGATCATGATGCTACATGGATTTTGTTCTTGAAAACGTATTATCTTATTAAAACAATTAGTAAAATTGTAAAAATAAAAGAACTAACTTAATGAACTGTTAATCAGACAACAAACTGTAAATTATTCTAAATCTATGACACACCACAGTAATAATATACAGCAAAATTTGTATTTCATAGCATAACCTGCTTCTATGGACACACCAAATATTTCTCCACTTTATTTTTCTTACAGATATGAAAATATTAATTAGGGGAAATAATATTTTGCTTTTTCTGGAAAAGTTTTAGCTGTCTTTGCATGCAATTATTTAAAAGCCAACCAAACAAATAAAGTTTTATGCAAAAAGTCATTGCTGAACTAGATAATATATTTTGCATAGCTTTCCAAAGGGGCAAAACTGACTTCAGAAGAGATCATTCAAGAAGGCTCAAGAAGTGGCTGGAAGAAAAAAGTACTGCATGGGGAACATCTCATCACTGTCAAACTGAAATGAATGTCTTCAGTTTGCATAACAGCTGATTCTTTGCCCAGCAATAGCTTTTTTGATGGACAGGTTAATGTTTAGCCTGGTAATGTACTTCTTTCCAAACATAATGCCTACAAGACTGTTAACTCCGTAGTTAATAACGTCTCCAAAGAATTGATTGTGAAAAGGTATAACCTTATGGCATTCGGCAGATTGAACTTCCCATTTGAGAGGCTACAGTAATTCAGTAACATTTTTAACTTTTCACTACCCTTCTTTGTATCTGACAAGGGTGAAGACTGACATTTTAATAGTTGCTTTGGAATTTTAAGGAGAAAACCCATCTGACATGCCTATGCTTTTCACTGCAGATGAAGCTAAAAACAGGTGAAAGGCTTCACCTTCAGCAGACGGTTAGACAGACCTCAGCAATGGACTTGCTATGTCTTTTGTAGAGAATTCAGCTGAAGTGGACAGAAAATACCCTTGGAGAAAGCAACTCTGCAAATGTTGTGTGAAACATTACAAGGAAACATCAAAAAAACTTCAAACCTAGTAATCATCAGTATATTTGACTGATGTACAAATCTGAGACGTTGCTTGAGCTTTTTACAAACTCTCCAATTTTCTCTTGGGCTAGATTAAATTTAGATTCTGAATATGCTTCAAGTCCATTTTTGCATATATTAATTAAACTTCAGCCAGTAGATCTGTAATAATGTGCAGTATTTTGGATCATGTAATAAGGAAGGGAAAACATTCTCCTTTACAAGTGCGCCTCGTCTCAGGACAATGAGGCTCAAATTTCTTGAACAAGATACCAGTCTAAACAAGCGCAGCATGAGGACCACACCAAAACAAAGGATAAGAAGGGCTCCCATCTGCCTATGTAGAAAAAGAAGTCTCAGGGCTCCAGTATCAAATGTCTGGTCTCCGGGTCTATGAGGACTTTCAGGTTAGAAGAAAAAATAAGCCAAACTTCAAACCTAATAGTATAGACCTACAAAAAACAGAAAATGTTTTGGACCTGAATTCAACCATCAACATAAAGTGCTGCAAATAAACTGCAAACATATACAGTACATAAAGTGAACAGGCTTACTCATGAAGAACCCAACAACTCCAAGGCCTTTTCAAATCCTGAAAATACCTGAAGTTCAGTTAATCTGTTTCTGTAATGATTTGGCTCCCATGTGACACTGCGTTCTCATATCACTGTATCTGGCTTGGTTCTTGTGCTTTTGCTATTGCTTTCTACTTAAAGAAAGGTTGAAGAAACTTGTTGAACACCCTTATGATATGTTTAAAGGCAAGTATTACTTTATGAATGACTCTCATCAGCATTTTGGCACATGGGGTTCAGACCAATAGTATGCTTCAAGCTCTTGACATGGTAAGACCCATCTAACCAAGAAATCATAAGCAGCTACTCTGCGATGAATAATGAAATATTAATTAAAGTAATAAAGCAATAAAGAATAGAAATAATAATGAGAAAACGGTGTTGACAATAACAATACTGATGCCACCTCCTACAGGAGGAATATAGGTAATTGTGTAATGAGAAATTAGAATTACTTCATATATTTATTTTTCACTGACAGCATTTTTGTCCCTTGCATTATACCATGCTTTAGCAAAATCTCCCATAGATACTCACAGCAACTAATTTTCCAAGCTAAATAGAGATGAGATTGGGAATACATGTGTTGGGAATGTCTAAGGACCATATATACCCAGGCTTTGGATCTCAAGAGAGTGCTCAGATTTGTCAAGACTACTGTAGCAGACCACCATGTTCTGATGAGATACCTGGCTGGGGAGCTTCTCTGTGCTTGCAAAGGGTGATTTTCATTTCATTGACGCACACACTCTACAACTCTAGATGAAATTTTTTCAGCAATGTTTCCTCCTGATTCTATCAAGACAGCAATTATTTATGTAGAGAACAAAGTATTTCCAGTTGTGTAGGAACTATCAAATTTTACAAAGTTCTGGGGGATCCTTAGGGATGAAAAGTAGATTCAGTGAAAGCTATTGCTATTCTGTGTACCCCCTGATAAATAACTTCTGTTTAGTCACCGTTAGCAACAAACCCCACCGTGTTCATAAAAAAAATATCAGCAACTAGAAGAACGAGATGAAAGAGGACTTTGTACTACGCTGCTTGTTAAATAAGAATAATTTATATAGACAGCAGCTATGTATTTGTGTATTGCAAAACTGGGGAGCATAATGGATTATATACAAGAATGTTGTATCAGAAGAAGAGACTTGAATTTTTAATCATAGAGCCAAGAAAACCAGCATAGCACAGTTGCTATTTTGAATGTAATAACATGCAACCTGAAAATATTAAAAATAAACAAACATTCATTATAGCCACCTAATTCTTAGAAGACCTAATTTGTTTAAATAAAAAATACCTTGTCAAAACAAAAATATCGTTCCCTGAATACAGAAGGCAGTATCTCCTCTCCATCAGAAATTTTCAGTGAAATATGATCAAGTGAAAAAGCACAAGAAAATCTATAATAGCAATAATCATCTAGAAAAGTAGATCAACGTAAGAATCAGCAAAACCATGAAAAGATTCATATAGCCTTTTTGCAGTAAGCAAACATTATTTTACATAATTTAAATCATGTTCTAAAATTGGTATTTTATTCCCACTCTCACAGCAAGGCTCTGACAACCAGTTCTTGCTGTGAGTTAAGGATTTAAAGAGTAAGGAAATTGTCTTAAATACCTTCTTGAAAATTACATTATATGTATTTAAAAGAAACAAAATTATCCTAAAAGTTTTGTTCCAACTTTAAACAATGACTGAAAAGAGCAGGCATTTTCCAGACCTTGAGATAATCTCTTTTGAATAGTCTAATTTAGGAAGGAAGAAAACTCAAGATCCATTAATTTTGTCCCACAGCAAAAGGAGCAGAAAGACCTTCTCCTTCACACATGAAATCTAAGTGTGACCTCCTCACCACAAGGGACCAAGAGTCAAGAGTACTAGAAGTTTACATTGTTAAATCCATTGAGGGGTAACTAGGGAGACATCAGGTGATTCAGAGAGCCCATAAGTCAGAGGAAGACTATTTGGGGAGAGCATTCAAGGGAATCAGCACTGCATAACACGGTCCTTTTGGCTTGTTTTTAAGGTCAGGACCACATGGGGAGGTACAGACTTCCAGTCTTCCTCAATCAGAGTATTCTTAGGATTGCTCACTTTTAGGCTGAGTTTTTTCTTATTATCTATGCTAATAGGACAAGAAATCCACTGCATGAATCTTACAAACTTTAGCTACCTTGACACAAAAACTGTAGCAAAAAAATATCACAAAAGGTGTGAAACATGGCAGTTTTACCCTAATGGTACTGGTGCGTTTGGAAAAAGTAGCACAACAGAAAACTGATTGCTACCGAAAAACTAGGTTTAAACATGACAGTTCTGTGATGCCACCATGACTGCAGAAGGGGGTAATCTGTCCTGTCAAGACCAGTTTTCAATTACATTGGACTAGATCACATTTACTACAAGGTTCAGGCACAGTTTGATGTTCCATGTGTACTGCATCAATGGGTTTACTTAACAACCAACCACCCTTCATCTTTTTGAAAACAGTAGAGAAAAATGAAGATTCAGAGGAAATTAAAACATCAACTTCGGGTTATAAAACACTTATAAATGCTGGGTGACTTTTCCTCCCCTATGTCTACATCACAGAGGTATCCAAAAGTACTGGATTTTAAGATCTTTGGAAAGATTTTTGGTTTTTCCTTGAAAATCAGTTATTTGCTACAGCTAAAGGGATGATGCCAGACTCACAAAGCATAAGTTCAGTTTGGCATGGCAAGTCCTGTGGTCCTTTGATGTGGAAGTAAACTGCCCTGCTAACACACGTGCACTGGGTTTTTTCTCCCATCACTGGACAGGGTGTTGAAGTGATAACTCGTTTATGCTTATACGAGCTCTACATGTAAATCCTCTGCAACACTGATGGAAAAAGCAGAAGGTAGTGCTTTGCATGTGTTTAATCTAAAGCCCTGAAATCAAAACAACTCTCTCTTTTATAGGAGAATAGTGCTAAACACTTTAAATTTAAATATCAGTCCTTAATTATTTCAACAAGTAAATAGATTGTTGGGGTTTTTTTAATTGTTCTCTTTAAAAACATGTAACTTTGGGTGGAAAGGTTTTGTGCTTCCTCAATTGTCAGGTATAGCATTCTATTTCCAAGTTGCATGAAATGTAATCCAATAGAACACAGCATGCTTTATTTCTAATTACTATTGTCCAAATGCATAAAAAAGACAAAAGTCTTAACTGATTAAATAAAGTAACAATTGCATAATTTTCAGAGCGTTCAACCACAGTATTATTCAGCTACTACAAACAAAAAGCAAACCTCAAAATACTAAAATAAAATAAAAAAGAAAGCAAACAAAGCAATATACACACAAGCTCTTGACTAGAAAAAGCCTAAGTGGTGGACTTTCATTTTCTAAGGCTGAAAATCAGTCTCAAGGAACTAAAAACTAAGTTCAGCCTTGCTATATATCAAGTTTATAGCAGTGTCTTCTAAGATAGCCTGCATGTGTCAAGCACACTAAAAAAAAAGTCCCAGATGTAATAATGATGGGCATTTCTTATGTTTAAAACTTGCAACTCAAGAAAGCAACTGTTGCATCTTCTGTCAGGTGCTATTTTCATCAAGCTGCTTGTTGTGTTTAAATTTGAAAATCCTTTCAAAGTAACTCCATCCTAGTCAGTAAATCCAAACACTCCCGTGACAAGGGAAGTCTTTATTACCTAGCTCTGTACTTCGGAAGCTGAACTGCTGCAGAGCAAGTGCTAATAACCTCATTATCCACTGGGGCCATGCAGATGGTATGGCACAGAATCTACACAAGGGATGCTTAAAATTAGTTATGAGATTTTAAAATTGGTGTCCTGCAAAGCAAAAATTCAAACAAATTAATGAAATGCCCTAATAAGCATGAACGGATTCGAGTTTGCCTTATTTATTTTTGAACTTAAGCATGACTGGAAGAGAGGAGAAGAAATGCTGAAATTAATTCGAAGTTTCCCTGAGTCACTGCTTTTGATATGAAGGAAGACTCAACATTAAGTTCAGACCAACCAGTAATTTACTGTCCCAGATCAGAGACTGAAAACCCATGATGAATAGACTTGTTACTTGCTTTACTGCCTGCCATAAGGTACAAAATTGACTATAATTCTTCTTACCTGATCCTCTTTCTCACATTAACTATCAAGGCGGCTTGCACCAAACAATTTTAAGGTACATTTTAAGTTGTTTGGTGCAACCTCCATGTTACTTGATTTCCATAAAATGCATTAATCACCCTTCGATGAATCACAGAGAGGAATAAAACCATGCCCCGATGAGCAGAGCTGATTTGACTTACCCATTATCCTACTGAGCGCTGCATTCCTTGTGGGTGACTCGCCGAGACCCTCGATCCCGCCATAGAGGGAATGGGAAATCCTCCTCTCCCGGTCTTCCATCAGGGTCTCTATGGGCAGTTCTGGCCCAGAGGGGCTTCCAGGTGACTCCAACTGCACAGAGAGAGGAAAATTAGCGCCCAGGGTCCATTTAGCAGCATGGGGGAACTGAAACAACTTGCCTAAGGCCTAGACCTGTCTGGACACCAAATGCGCTAGACCTTCTCACCCTGAACAAATGTAATTTGCAGTGACAGCTCTGCTTAATGACCAACTTTCTAAGCCACTTTTCACCGCACATCCCACGGCGCCCTGTCAAATTTCAAATCCCTCAGGAGAAAATTGGTGAAAAAACCCCACTGCATTTTGGTGTCTCTGTTGGATAATTTCTTAAACAGACAGTTTTGGCTTTTTTCAACAGTATTGGACAGACAGCTGGGCCATTGTTCCCACACTGATGGCCTGTCAGAACAAGGCTCCTGTCAGGGCCGCAAGGCAGGAACTCCATTTGGAATTGGGCTGCTGGCGCTTTTTGAAGTGGTGCAATTTGCTTTCAAATGTAATCATCACGGAAAACCCCAGGAAACCCTGCCACACATATTAATAACCAACACGCAGACACTCAAATGTTTTGTAGTTAGGAAGGAAAGGAAAAAAATAAGTTGGGCTTCACATTAGTTTTTATTTTCTTATCTTTCTGCTTATGATGAGTTCTTTGCTCTGCGTTTCCCAGCTGCAGGATACACAGACATCACATGCTTCCTTCAGTCTGGAAGCCTCCCTGACCGCTGGCACCACTACAGCATCCAGGCAGAGTCACCTAGAACTGGCAAAACCCAAGGTGCCCCCCAGCCCAGACTTAAGCAGCAAGATATTACCCATCATGATTCCCAGGCATTTCAAGGTAGATGAAGCAGGTGACAGAAGAAGCAATGGAGATGGGCTACCTGGCCACATGCACAGGGGAGAAGATCATGTGTAAGGCTGCCTCCCCACCCCAGCTGCCTTCCATCAGAAGGCTCCTCTGAGCAACTTCCTATTCAGCCTTTGATGCAGAATCTTAGAATCACTTAGGTTAGAAGAGACCTTTAAGATCATCAAGTCCAACCACAGCCTAACCCTGCCTACTCCACATCAGACCATGTCCTCAAGCACATCTACATGCCTTTTTGACACCTCCAGGGATGGTGACTCCACCACTTCCCTGAGCAGCCTGTTCCAGTACTTGACTACCCTTTCAATAAAGAAATTCTTCCTGGTATCTAACCTAAATGTCCCCTGGTGCAATATGAAACAATCTCCTCTTGTCCTATTGCCTATTATATGAGAGAAGAGACTGAATCCAAACTCTCTACACCCTCCTTGCAGGTAGTTGTAGAGGGATAAGTTCCCCCCTCCTCTTATCAAGGCTACAAAGCCACAGTTCCCTCAGCCACTCCTCATAGGACTTGTGCTCTAAACCCTTCACCAGCTTCATTGCTCTTCTCTGGACACACTAGCATTTCAAAATCCTTCCTGTAGTGAGGGGCCCAAAACTGGACACAGTACTTGAGAAGCTGTTCATCCCTTCCTTTCCTGCATTTTGCCTACCACATTTTTTGAAAAGACAGGAAAAAGTTGAGTTTTCCTCAGTGAGATCCAGAGAATAGAGCTCAGCAGAAAGCAGCACCCATGCAAGGGGAAGAAAGAAAACAATTTGGTATCACCCCATTAGCCATGGGCAGCTACCAACGCAGCCCCCTGGAGTGAGAACAAGGGTCCATCGACTCACCAGTCAGTCTGAATGCCCAATCTGTCAGCACCCAATCACTCACTGAAAAGACAAGGACTCCCCATACTATCCAGCTTTCCAGGGTCCTTAAAGCACTCAGTTCACCTGAGCTCTAGCACTCTGCTGGTACTCAGTAACGCTACCAAGGGAGTTTCGGCAACACCATTAAACCAATTCACCTAAACAGCATGAACTGCATCCAGCTCTATTAAAAATAATTCCAAAAACTAGATGAGCATTGCAGGGTAATCATATGAACACACACATCAAAGCGTTCGCTCTTCTCACCAACACGCCTCTTCATACTGAAGTGCATAGCTAAATACCAAGAACAATGTCTTCACACAAACCTCACAGCATATATTTTATATGTACTGAAATACAGCAGGGACCAGATACTGCAAGATACCAAGCACGCTTCAACTCTTTGAAGCCACTGAGAACCAGGAATGCTTATTCCAAGGATTAGTCTCTAAAACGAGCACAAGAGGAATAGCTCATAATTTCAGGAATTACAATAACAAGCAACATGTTTGTTGGGTTTTTTTATTTCTTTAGGCAGCTGCCCATTATTAATCACTCCAGCCACAATCCCCAGATGACTAAGAAATGCACACTATGAAAGATTTTTAAGAATCTGCTTCAAGGGCTACAAAGCAGTCCGCTGCAGTCTCCACAGCAGGGGCTTTGAAGTCTGCCCGATGGACTAACGACTTCTGACATTGGGGCGCTGGCCTAACGCCCAGTACACGGAAGGGTGGAGCTTTGCAAAATGCCGCATTGCAAAGTGGAGGAGACCACGACTGGGAGGTCGCAGAGACCGAAAAATTATTATTTCTGTTCAAAGCCATCGTCTGTTTAATATAAATGAGATATTTAATGAAGTTCCAAATTGTAGACTTATCTCTCCCAGTTTGATAAGCACTGGGGAGATTTACTGCATTGGAGGGTCAACACAATTACAATTGGAGGCACGTCAAGCTGCAGGAGAATAATAAACTTGCAGTGCAAGTGAATTAGACTCAATAAGGTTTAAATTGTGAAATGAGGATTTGTTTTATTAGTTTTTTTAAATTGCAGATTACAACTGACAGCTTTACTGAAAAGTAAATTAAACAATATTTGTAGCCTCTGTTCTAAGGGAATCTAAGGCAAATTCAAAAAGAATAGAAATGTTAAACTCTGGAATACTGTAAGAAAAAAAGCACAGCAACATTACACTACTTGAGAGCTTAAACTTGTATGATAAAGGCATTAAATGGTGAAATAACCTTTATTTCACTGCCTTTAAATAAGGTGTGAAAATATCAAAGTGCTTGGGGATTTGTTCTCACAGTGCTATATTGATGACTTTATGTAACGAGTGTCCAGCTTTTAGTGAGCCATATCGCACAGTCCTCCTTCATGTGACAACCCATCAACTTGCAAACTCATTTGTAGGAAGGTCTCAAGAGATTTTTCAGAAAGATACTGACAAGAAGAAAGCTCTGAATCAGAGAAATACATAGAAATTCACTCCTGGTAATGCAGTACCGTACAGGGTCAATAAAAGGGATAGCAGGAGCGTTGTGTTTAGATGGCCATGTTTTGTAAAGTGAATCACGTATTTTATCCTTTTCATGGGGAAAACTTTTTCCATTTCTAATTAGCATCTCAAAAGATGGGTTTAAACAAAGGCATCGACAGCCAACTACATAAATATTTTAGAAAAGAGAAAAAATTACACAACTGGCTTTAGACAAAAAAAGAGGCTTTTTCTTACATTGTTAGCAAAAAGTTTGTGTAAGAAAAAAATACACTGAATATGGAAACTGCTATGGGCAACACAGAGAGCCCGACAGTTGAAAGCACGATTGCCGTTCAAATAAAGACTTGTTCTTCCTGATACATTTCTAATAAAAAGCTTGAATTCCATATTCCAGTGCCTTCCCTTAGTTAATATCGGTGCTATCCCATGTAATTTGATTAATTGATAAAGAGTAGGTAATAGAAACAAAGATATACGAATTCCTGACCTTCACTGAAGGCTTGGCAAGGAAAGAAAAGCAGCAACTGGCCTCTAGACATCCTATCAACAGCTGTCCCTAGAAGGAGCACTTCTTGGTGTCACAGTTCAAAGTTACGGACTGGCTGAGGTTGGACGGAACCAGTGGAGATTATCTAGTCAAGGTCATCCAGAGCAGGCTGCCCAGTTCCTTGTGTTTTGAATACCTCCAAGGACTAGAGACTCCACGACCTCCCTGTACAACCTATGCCAGGGGCTGACCACCTTCAAAAGAATTTTTTTTTCTTACAGGTAAAGAAATTTCTTGTATTTCAGTTTGTGCCCACAGCTTTTTGTGCTGGCACTGGGCAGCCTTGAGAAGAGTCTGGATCACTCTCTTTTATTTCCCCCATCAGGTGTTTAGAGATGCTGGTAAGATCTCCCTGAGCTTTCTCCTTTCCAGACTGTTTTCCCTCTCTGGGTCCTAGCACTGATCTGTAATAAATGATTTGGAAATATGCAATAAAACCCCATGTGCTACAGATTGGCTGCAGCTCCTTTTCTGTCCATTTTCTTACAATGAAAATAGGGAAAAAATATTATTTTTTAAAATAAGAAAAGGTTGCTACCCAGGCCCTTTGTCATTTAGATAAGCAGCAGCTGTCTGCTAAAGCACTGTCTGTACTAACTAGCCCAGCTGCTCCTTATCTAGATGATAAAAGGATGACTAAGACAGTCCTTTTTACTTAAACACCACCATCCGTCCTATCTGAAGTTATGCACAAACATGAAAAAAGTTGATGCATAAGAACACTGCCAAAATATTCAATGCATAAACAAATATATTTTTTTTGAAGAAACAATAGTCATAACTCCTTTTTCCTTCAGAAAGTAATTTCTCAAAATACTGGCACAAAAGCATTATGTATTTTAAAGAAGTCAGCAGACAAATTTGCTGTATATTACAGTGCATCCAGGGTATGGAAGCTCTTTCTGTCACACAGAGCGATTCTCCGGGCTTTCTTTTTCCTTTCTTATCTTTGTGCTCTGGCTAAGATGTCCAAAATGCTTCAGCTTCCTTTTTCAACACAGATACGTTTACAATATTACTGCTAGTATTAAATAGGTGTTTCTTTCTTATCACCCAAGTTAGGATCCTGCTTTAGGGACAAGACTTTGCAAGATGCAAAAATGCAGGTAAACAGCCAGTAAAGGGGTCAAGATTTGACTTACATGCACAGTAAATTTAAAATGAGAACAAGGTCTCTAAGAAATACTGCATTCTTGTTCTGAAGACAAGCAGAAGACAAAAAATGGTTTCAGAATGGTGAGAGGGAACAAACACAGCTTTGCAAACCGTAGATAGATGGTATGTCATGGGGAGAATGGGGAAATCACGATGGAGCTTGTAAATTGATATTAGGGATAGAAAACAGATAAAGAAGAACAAAACTAAGTCAAAATAAATGGAGACAGAATGGCAGAACAGAAGACACAAGATACTACAAAACAGAAATCTATGTAGATACTTTCCCTACAACTAACTTTTAAAAATATTTCCTGGTGTGCTTACTATTAAGAGTTCACCTAAGCCCACTAAAAATCATGCACCAAAAAGACCACCAGAATCCTAAAAAGAGGCCACTAACAAAACCTTTATTAGAAGCTCAGGTAAAATGTGCCACAATTTATAAAAAAGCTCAGTGATTTATTTGCCTCTGTCTTTACTGCTGAAGACTATCAGGGAGATTGCTATACCCAACCCCATTCTTTGCAGCAAATAAGGAGAGCAGAGAGATCAGCCAAAAGAAAATACACAGCAACATTAGACCAAATTGGTTGGTGAGAAGTTACCCAACACTAAGGTTGGATGGCATTCTCCAAAAAGCCCTGAAGGAACTCAACCATGAAATTGCATAACGGCTGGCCGAAATGTTCAGCATACTGCTATAAATGTCCATGGTGCCAGAAGACGGGTGGCTGCCAATACATCTAGAGCAGATCTTGGAAACTACAGACCATGTGTCTGACCTCCTTCCAGATAAAAGGGTGGCATCGACAGTAAAGAGTGACATCACTGAGCATGATGGACATGGGTCTGTGGGGATAGCGGATGTCCATGGGGACATCCTGCCTTTTCTGTGGGGAAATCCTGCCTCACTGGGAAGCTGGAGTTGCACAAAGGTGTCAGTAAGCTCTGAGATATCGGCAATGACTCTACATGATGTATTCACATTCTCAAAAAGCCTTTATCAAAGCTTCATATCAAAGGCTTTAAAGAAACAACATTTTCATGGGACTGGACTATGTTTTCATTTTCTGGATTGAAATCTGGCTAAAGGATTTGAAACAAACATCAGTCTTCAGGGTGGAGACGAGTCAGATGTAGGTTCCCCCAGGGATCAGGGCTGGGAATAGCTCAGACTCATAAGTAGCTTTATCAATGACATGAAGAAGAGAGCAAACAGTGAAATCACCATGTTTGGAGAAGATAGTAAAGCCTTTTGATAGTTAAATGAACTCCAAAAGGTTGTCACAGAACTAATCTAGCAAGAAAAGGAAAAAGAAAACCCCAAAACAACCAAACCTGTCATATCAATTTCAAAGGAGTTAACTAGGTAATGCATGCAGGGAAAAATGCTGCTCAGTGTTTTATACTTCCACACATACCAGAAAAAAAAATAGATGTTTGCTTGTTTCCTTCCTTTTATAATGAAAGCACTCATTTGAAAAGTCTCTCTCGCAGATCTGTCTACCAGTCAATTAATTTATACTGGTGATGAGGTCCTTATATGGTCTGGATTCACAACTATTTCTCTGCTCCACAGTATGCTCCATTTACAAGGTAGCAACTGGAGCAAAATTGTACAGGCATGTAAGAAGAAAACTAGGAATCTGCAAATCATCTGCAAATCTTTTTTCCAGACAGGTTTGGCAAGACATTAATTCTATCAAAAAAACAGAGACAGACAAAAAAACCCTTGAAATCTCTCATTTTGAAGAAAATGGTGATGCTTTCTCTCTCTTAATGGAAGACAAGCGCTGCCTGGGTGTGACATGAACAGAGTGCAGGCAAGGAATTGTCTGGTTTCCATATGTGACAATGCAGCAGGTTTCCATACGTAAGCATTACCTTTATTTTCCTGAACCCACACAACCTGGCCTGCAGCTGCACAGCCCTTCCTGACAGTCATGCCTCAGGGCTGGGTGCGCATTATGGTCACACAGCCAGCAGCTGTTTGCCCATACAGGCTAATCATAATTGTATCATTAATTAACAGAACTAGCCACAAACAGTTCCAGTGTTTCTCCTTAAATCTAAGGCTGCTTAGTAATTAAAAAAATGTCAACCCTGAGTTAAAGATCCAAAAAGCTGATGGCCATGTTCTGTGACAAGTGTGTTGTTAAACACTGTCCAGCTATGAATATCAAGTCGCTACTACTGCTATTCTTCCCTTTTTTGCCACTGTCTGCACCCCTTTGGCAGCGTACCTTAAAGTCTCTCTGTGCTTCTAAACGAAAGTTGAAGAATCAACACACAGTGCTGACCACGGCGGGCAATGCTGAAAGGCGAAAACACAGATTCAAACTGCACATTTAACCTTTTTGAAGGGGAGAAGGGAACTTCAGATATATCCAAATCCCAAGACAAATGTTTTTGTTACACTAATCTTACAGCATCCATCAAGTATTCACTGTGTAATTTTGTCCGGAGTGGCTGAGATATTAAACAAAGCTCCGCGAGGTTTGTAACAGTGCAGCTTACAGAATTAACTGTGTTACTGTACTCTGTGGACATGTAATACAAACACTTTTTTTTTGGGTGTCAGATATGCAGTTTTGGCCCGGAGTTCATTCATAACTACCACTCACTCCATGCTTATATCAATATTTACTACAAGATAATTCACTTGAAGACATGGATGGATTATACTCTATCTCCTGGTGAGTCAATGAAAACTCTTCAGTTCAGTGAAACCATAACAGCATTAAAATGCTTTTTTATACTTTCTGGGAAGGTTGTGGTGTCTTTTGAGTTTACAGATACGTAAGAGCTGATGACGTAAATGATCTTCTCACTATGTCTCTGAAGACAAGACAATACTCGTGGTGTTTATGTACTCCTTTATTGTTACTATAATTGCTTTAATGGCTTAGTCTACAACATGAGGACTGATGAAGCTGCATAATGCTGGAAGGAAAAAGGAGTCACCTCACAAAATTCTGAGAGTTTCATGCTCAGGGCAAGTAGACTTTGACTTCTTCAGAAACATAAGAAAGCGTAGAAAGACTTCTGGCAAAGAAACAGCTTCTCAGCAGCAGATCAGAGGCAACTGTCCCTCCCGCTCTAAACCTAGGACAACCAGGGCTGAGCCATTCTGTCTTCTAGACAGCAACCGACATACAGAAAAGCATGTGAAAATTCTGCTCTGAACTGAAATGCAGAGACATGGAACTCTACAGAGCTATGCTGTCAAAAGAGTTCTCCCCCCAAACAAATTCTTTGGGCTGATTATGAACATTAATATTAAAACCATGTTTATACTCACAACTTTCTTAAAATCCAATCCAAACTCTATTTTACTGGGAAAAAAAGCAGACTGGTTTGCACATCTATCTCAAAAGAACTCTGTTTCATTTAGCAAATGCAAAAGAACTACTGCACTTGAAGCTGGAGGGAGGAAAGGCTTGGGGGTGTTGTTTCTTTCTTTGTTGCTGTTCTTTTCAAACAGTGAGACAGAAATTTATTTTTTGTTGATCCAAATGTTGAACATAATTCTTTTGTGCAATTCCATTATCACCCCTTGAACACATTCCCCTTCCAAGACACTTGGGGCTGCTCCCTGGCACGGCAGGGCATCCCAGTACACCTAGTCCTGACCTGATACTGCAGTGCAGGACTGACCATGCCACTGGGACAGACAGGAGTGTACACTGCTGTTGGCAACACACAGAAGGGAATAGAATCAAGCTCATTCGACTTATTGTACAAGACAACAAGAGTGTACGCTATATTTTTGCCTGTAAAGTGGGTATAAACAATGTGGAATCAACACAGGAAAGGAATCTGTTGAACAGGATTGTTTTTTGCTACTGTTATTTTATGAGTCCTTTGGAGAATCAAAAGGGAGAGAAAAACATAGACAACACCAGGGAAATACTTTATTAAAGGTAAAAATTTACTTTTGTCTTTAAGAGAAAAAAGTAACCCCCCATTTTTGAGGAACTGGGGTTGTTTAGTTTGGAGAAAAGAAGGCTGAGGGGAGACCTCATAGGTCTCTGCAACTACCTGAAAGGAGGTTGTGCCAGGGGGGTGTTACTCTCTTCTCCCAAGTAACAAGTGATAGGACAAGAGGAAATGGCCTGAAGTTGTGGCAGGGGTTTAGATTGGGTAGTAGGAAAAATTTCTTCACTGAAAGGTTTGAGTATTGGAATGCAGTGAAGTGATTGAGTCACCATCCCTGCAGGTATTTAAAAGCTGTTTAGATGTGGGACATTGGCGAATGGTGGACTTGGCAGCGCTAGGCTAATGGTTGGACTTGTGATCTTAAAGATCTTTTCCAACCTCAACAGTTCTATCATTCTGTGCTAGTAAAAGGTGAGGTCTATCAAGATATGATCTCCCCTCCTGATGCTCCTACTTCTAATCCACAAGCTCCTGAATTTGCCACTAGTCAGGTATCATTTATTTTTTGTACTAATACCAAAAAGTCTTTGCTGAGACTGTATAATACTGTAGGATTCCATTAGGGTGGTGGCAGCTGCAGGAATACTGTAAGGGAAAACCTTCTCTAAGTGATCTACGTTACTGAATTCAGTGTAATAAAGCTGAGGCTGACAGACATGGCCAGTCTCTCATGCTCCATAGGAAGGTATCACTGCAATGCTCAGTTGCGCAATGCTCCTCTCTAGCTGGGTATCAGTCCACATGTCCATTACCCAGGCACTAAGCTGACCGTGGACCATACTCACATACAGTACTCATGCAATATACATAAATACTATAATTATAGCTTATCAGTATTATATCAGGTTAATAATATCTAAAATTCAAATCCATCCAACTCTTAAACAAACTACTAGGGCTTAATTGCAAACTGCCAAGAAAAAATTCTCTCTTCACTTTTCAGAAGTCTGGGCACTGCAGCTTTCAAAAAAACCAACGTCTTCAATACTGCTAGCTCAGCAGGTAAATAGCTTTATGTCCATGCAAGTTGTGCTTTCATCGTATTAAAATATGGAAACAGTATTGACGTTGTATTTCCTTTGGATGAATGTCATGAAAGCAATAACTCTAGAGAAAAAATAGCTACAATAATTATTTTGGAAAGATGGTCACTACACCAATAATTGCATATCATCACTTTCCCAAATCATTATGGTTCATCTCACTAGCTTATTAAGGAGCTGGGGAAATAAAATCCATACAAACTGTAAAGTAAGCCTAGACAGACACAGCTCCCCATCATTTCTGTGTACCAAAACCTGGCTTATGTATCAGTCCTTTTATCTTGGAGCACATATACAGTAGATTGAACTGTACCATTCTTGCCATGTGATTTCTGCAAAATAAATCACACTAAATGTCAAGCAGGTGTAGGGCACCAAAGTATTCTTAACTTGAATGACTGGATTTAAGGAGCAATGTCTTTCGTTCCTCATCACTGAATTTGCTCCATCATGTTTACAAACACTGACTTGATACAGTTGATCTAGAAGTCTTTCACTAAGAGAGGATAGAACACCTTCTACCTCCTCTTTGAAAGAAATATATTAAACACAGAAATAGTCTAAAAACATTTCACCCTTTTTTATGTAGCAACACATAAAATGCATCTGAAATTGGTTAGGAATAAGGAACAGTCTCCAAAGAACAGCCTGGAGTCCAAGTTCAGAATTAGGGCTAGAACAGGACATCACCAAATATAAAAAAGTCAGAATTCTTTCAATACCGACTGAGAAACTCTGTGCATCCAAGCTGGCTTTCCAGCAGTGTGCATACATATGCGCATGTGTATGTGTATTAAAGCTGTGTATATGCAGTTAATCAAGAAGAGCTTAGAGAGGCTACTGTTGGATTTTTTTCAAACATGATTTTATAATACACTACGGACTGGAATTTTTTAATGATCAATTTTTTTGCATTAAAAAATAAACCATTTATTTTTCCCCTAGGCAGGATCAGCAGTACAAGACCAATTTGTGCACATCATTTTTTGAAGCATGATGCTCAAGAAATAACATTCCCAGTAAGACCTTCCAGTACTAACCAGAATGAAAGAATGACTTTTAGATGTTTTAAGAACAGATGCTTCCCTGACCCACCATTCAGCTGCACCCTATTTAACTCAGTGCATTTCTCCAATTTGTCACAATCATTTTGAAATCTAATTCAGTCCTCCACAGCATGTGCAGTCCTCAATATCATATGCCCACATATTCCTACTATATAGCGTTATTTACATTAATCTAGAAGATAAACTATTAGAAATCACGAATATGTTTCAAAACATCAACACATTAATGTTGCACTGGAGGAGACAAAAGTTGCAAATAATATCAGAAAAAGAATCACCACTTCACCCTGAATTCAGTATTTCACACTTCTCTGCAATG
Source organism: Laterallus jamaicensis coturniculus (assembly GCA_022605575.1). Lineage (NCBI taxonomy): Eukaryota > Metazoa > Chordata > Aves > Gruiformes > Rallidae > Laterallus > Laterallus jamaicensis. The sequence continues at coordinate 2,359,512 of JAKCOX010000059.1, read as the reverse complement.
AAGGCCAAGACACAACATATTTAAATTCCAAAATAACAGAATTATTTGCATCAAGTTTTGCAGAATCTTCCCAAGAAAACTTTTAATTGCTTAGATAAAACATAATAATGAAATGTAAGAGGTCTCCTCTTAATTAAAAAACCTGAAAGTTACAAAGCAGCAAGTCAGTTACCACTAAGTCTATAAATGAAAGATTCAACAGACCCATAAAAAACTCCAAAGAACAAAAATCACGTAAACAGTGGGATCCAATTACAAAATCAATACAGTTTTATTCAGTGTTTCCTGTTATTCATTGATGAAAATACTCAAAAGAAAAACTTTATTGATTGGTAATAAGGTTAGCATGTCTAACACTGAAATTCAGATCTTTTTGTAATTCTCTCTTTCTTTGGCATCTCAAATATTGTTTTCTGAGTCTCAGAGGAAACATGACATCTCCTATAAACACAAATTCCTTAGAGGTGAAAACACCCAGTCCCAATATCAAAAGCGCATTACCTCATTGCATTTACTTATTCGCCTCGCCACAATAAGCTGAATCATTCCCCGCTTGTTTCCTTCAGTGGACATGGACCTCCTTAAGGTTTCCATAGCATCTTGATTTGTTTTGCCCAATAATGATTCTCCATTTACTGCTATTAGTTGATCATTCACTCGAAGCCTGCCATCCTGATAAAGGAAAGATTATAGCTAGTTACATAAAATGCACACAAAAGTAGTTTAGTCTGATGGAAAGGCAAAAGACAAAAGAAAAATAATCACAACTATGCTTAGTCCTAATAGTTTATGGCCAAATGAACACGGGTGTAATAGCTTCCATTGCAGCCATTGTAGGAAATGTCTATTCCAATTACAGATTTGCACTGCGAGCTATTATCATAACCTTTTTGCACAAATAGCGTTCTAATTGAACTGTACCAGACAGCTTGTACCCTTCCCCAGAATCTGCAAGCGCTGTTGAAATCCTGGGATGCACAAACGCGTAAATCTGAGTAGGAATCTAAATGTTACCTCTGATAGTGTAATTGGAAAAAGCTAATTACAGAGTATTCTAATACTTCTTGAATCTGTGGATAGCTTCAAAACAGCCTGATTACGGAAAACTGAGGAAGACCAAAGATGTTCCCTCTTACCTTGGATGCTGCTCCACCGTTAATAATGGACTTGACGAAGATTCCTAAATCGGCATGGTTTTCTTTTGACCGGTTACCTTTGACGCTCACACCAAGTCCAGCTGATCCAGAGTCATTCAACGGAACTTCAAATGTCAGGAATTCCCTGGTGCCATCAGGTGTGAGGACAAGCTCCTCCTCTTCTGCTTTCTGTCAAGAAGATTAGCATGGGATTATAGAAGAGCATTTCTCTTTGGGAATTCTCTTCCTTCTTCCGCTATTAGCATTAAACGCAGCTCCCCCCTGCTTTTAAATACAATGCCACAATATTTTCCACAGTAATTATTTGAAGAAGCATGCACAAATAGTGTATTTTCAATCACCTCCAGCTGATGCTTAGATTCAGAAATATCTTACATTAAGTGCTTCTCTGTCTAGTAAAATAATTGAATCGTGTGTCATTACTGAATATGCCATTAATACCAACTCACAAGTAAGCTGCTATTTCATTAGCCAAAAGAGAGCTGTATCAGGAATAGTTTCTTACTTGCAAACCTACAGAATTTTTATAATATCATTATCATCTATGGTAGCTTTGCAGTCATGGGGAAAAACTAAGTGCAAGAAAATGAAATTCAAAAATAACTCATTCACCTCATTTCATTTAAAACTAGCTGTGTTAGGAAAACCAGACAATTACACAGCTGAGATCTGCAGCAGCATGTCTCTGCTATTACCAGGCTCAGCATCAAATCCAGCTCTGAGACCAAATCTTCCTGACTTTCTGCCCTTCACTTCTGTGCTTTTATTCACATCTTTGGTTCTTCCCTGCCCTCCACACCGCATTTTATCCTGGTTGGGACAGTCCCAGGTCTTGAACACATTAGAATCCCAGCCCTGACAGTGTCCCTGACAAGGAGCTGCACAGGAACACCCTTCCATGCATCTGAAAGCCATGCATGATGGGAGACCAACTTCACCTCCTGCTGAGCTCATGGTGGTGGAAGGCTGGTAGTGGGGTCCCTGGGGTGTCCCCACAGAGCAGTGGCACTTGTGGGGGCAGCCAGAGTGGGCACAGTGCCAAGTAAAGCAAATGATCAGGCCAGGAGGAGCAGTGCTCACTCACAGGCAGTTGCTGCCAGGAGGAGGAACAGGAGGGAAGAGCTGTTCACCACCCCTATCCCTTGCAGCAAACATCTTCCACTTCCCTCTGACCACGTTTCAGTTAAAACAGTTATAACCACTTCCAGTTGTAAGTTAATCAACAACAAAAAAAGAAAACAAGAACACCACCACCCCCCCAAAAAAAGAGTCAGGCTCTTAAAGACAATTCTCCACACTGGGCCCAGTGTCTGGTGTCCAGAAAGATGCTCATGAACCCAACTGCACTTTTTTTTTATCATCACACACATGAAGGGGAGCAAGTAAGAAAACATCCTCCAGAAGGTGCACAGTAAAGTCCAACAGTCAGTTCTTCTTCTCTGGAAGAATTAATCTGGCAAATCTTTTTCATAACCTTAGCAAGTGTGTCACCTCCCATACTGACACTGATTTTATAGTGACTTTTCCCACATAATTCTCATCTCTTTGAAAAGCTTGCTCCTCCTATTTTTCTCCTACTCTAAATTACTTGGAGCAGTGAAAAACGTGTTAACATGTGGCTGCTGAGCCATCCATGTTTCTTTAGATCTGAGAAATGCAAAGCTGACAGGCTCTTCTAAAATCCAAACACAGACTAAGGCAAAGATGGATGTGAAAGCCATGTGGAGTACAGAAGACTGAACCAATCAATTTGGGCACAAGCATACTAGCTGTGTCACCACTGACCTAGAAATGCAACACAAAACCATCAGACTGCTGAGAGAACAGGAACAGCCAAGGGAAGAAAACCAGGAGCTCTGTCTTTTCCCACTTGGTTAAAAGCATGAACTTTAATGTGTTCATCAGCCCCTTCCCATGCATTAGGCACCATTTGCTTGTGTCTAACCACATTTTGTTTATAGTAAAGGATAACGCTTCATCAATTTTAAAAAAAAAAGAAAACCAACACCCTCTATCCATAAGTGCAGAGGCCGAACTGGCTCACTTATGAATCCCACTGTCCAAACAAACACATCTCTTTGCCACACAAAATGGCATGATCTGTGCTAGCTGTCAGGAATGAAAAGGTGCACTGTGTCCATGGAAAAAATACTAGATTTTAAAAATGTCTCCTAAATGTTGTGACTCGACCAGGAAAATTAGGTTTGCAAGAGCCACAACAGCGCTAGGCACAGCACACAGCTGAATGTACCTTCTGTCAGGATGTACAGTACCTCTTAGTTTTGGTAACTGATAATTTTCATTTTCCTAATACATAGCAAGGATAAAAGCTCAGAGCCAAAGGGATGGTAAAGCCAGTGTAGGTTGTACGGGTAATCCAAGGCAACTCATATATTTACTGGATTTTTCTCTATTACTGTTATCACAAATTTACAGTCAATCTCCCTGTAGTACTTTCCAATGTTATAAAAATTACACCACAACTTCAGCCCCAGCCTTCGCCCTTGCAGGGCAGGGAACTGACCAGCCTGTAGCTGTCGGGTGCAGGTCTGGATGCCACAGGGTCAACTGGAGAGAGCATCTCGGTGGGCATCCCCAAGGACTGGGCTAATGGTCTCTCCTCAGCGAGACCAAAGAGCACTATTATCAGCTCAGTGCTGTTCCTAACATCAGGCTTCTGCTTCTTTGTTTTCTATAATCTTGAAGAAGGAAAAGATCTAATCTGGGCTGCAGACACCTGAGTGTGGAGGTGAAATTTAAGGCCTGAACCTGGACCAAACCACTCCTAAGGAGCTGCATAAGCGTGAGTAGATTGTGCATTTGAAAAAATGAGAAACAGCAGCCTCAGCACTGGAACAGAAGTAATGCGTCTATGACAAAATTGCTCAACTCATCCAAAGAAAAAATTACTATTACTGGGCTAAGGCTGAATTGCTTTAGGGACTTCATTGGGTATCCACAGGTATTTTTCAACTAAGCGAGCTTGTTTCACCACCATACCTGTAATGTTAGGGACAGGAGAAGCCTTTTGTCCTCTAGAATCTGCCTATCATCTATCAGTACCATATACTTAAACATAGATTTTAAAAAGATAAAGTGATAAAGAGAACAAACATTTATTTTTGATATTGCACAATTTTTCCTAAGAATGCTTAGGAGAAAAATGTGGCTTTCAAGATTAACTGAACCGTTAAGAGTCAAGGACTGTGGATATGAAAGTATCAACTCCAATGTTCTTGTCACGCCATGGTACCAAATGTGGTCTTACTCTGTATGATGTTGCGATGGTTTAACCCCAGCCAGTAATTAAGCCCCATGCAGCTGCTCACTCACCCCTATCCCCACAAGGGGACACGGAGGGGGGGTGGAAAAAAAACTTCATGGGTTAAGATAAAGACCATTTAATAGGTTAACAAAGGAAGAGATTATTATTAGAAGTATTGCTACTATGGGAATTAGTGGCAGTAGCTACTTTTCTACTTTATAGTAGTAGCTACTACTACTACTACTACAAAGAAGCAATATAGAAATTCATGAGTTCATTATATATGGAAGGAAAAAGAACAACCCAATGCACAGTCTGCTTCTGAGCAGTGATCCCGCCTCCCAGCTCACTTCCTCAGTTATATCCAGAATGTGATGCTCTGTGGCAGGAAATACCCTTTGGCCAGTCAGGGTCAGCTCTCCTGGCTGTGCTCTCACAGCTTCTTGTGCACCTGGCAGGACATGAGAAGCTGAAGTCTTTGACTTTGTGTAGACACTACAACTAGCAACAACTAAAGACATCAGTGTGTTATCAACACTAGTTTCATACTAAATTCAAACCACAGCACCGCACCAGCTACTAGAAAGAATATTAACTTGGAGCTGAAACCAGGATTGCATACAAGCTACACATACATACAATCTAGAGAAATAAGCAGGAAGATTTTAGCCTGATACCATAATACTCTGAACCAAAGTTGTAAAAACAAAACAAAAAACCCAAAAAAACCCCAACAACCTACCACCAAAACCTCTGACTGGCCAAATCTTTTGTTCCTTGGAGCCCTTTAGATTACAGAAACCTTACATGTACAGCAATGCTTCCCAATCAATGAAATATCAGCTATTATAAAAAAGTGAAATTTGCGCTGAAATTGTTCAATGTTAAGTATCTAAATGTAACAAACCATCAGAATTCCCTAATTCATCTGTGAGACAGCATAAAAATGCACAAAAATGTAAAACACAGCATTTAAAAATTTCAACTGAGAACACAATCACTTCCTAATTGCAGTAACTTCCATTTGATCTTGATACACTGTAAATTAACAGCTTCACTATGTCAATCAAACACCTCAACACTATTTTCATGATTAGTTGATCTCTGGGAGAATGTTATTCCTTCATACACTTTGACAGGCCAGCAGTAAACATGCAAGCAAAATTATGTACTGTGAACCCTCAACAACAAAATTAAACTCCCTTAAGAACTTACACACACCGTGTCCAAAACAATTAACAGCAGAACAATGTTCTGCTCAGGCAGAGTCTGCTGAGGAAAAGGTCATCTCAGATGGCTTTGGCTGGATGAATGAAGCTGCTCAAGTATGTAATTTGTAATAAAAATTCGATTGGTGATAAAATATGTAGGTGACTTTTTTTTTTCTTCAAATACATACTTAGCATGATTTTATGCTAAATGACATTTGAGATAAGTTTTTCACTTTTTAAATACAACACAAATATATCAGAAATTTAAACATTAACTTCCTCACTAGAGCAAACTTATGGCCAGGTTTTGATACAAACGGAGATTTGAAAAGCCATTGGATAAATAGGAGGGAAATTGTTTTCCCCTTCTGCATAACACTGGTTTCTGATCTGATCATAAAACCTGATTTAATTTTATAAGCCACACTAAAATGGACCTTGACACTATAAGTGCAGTAAGTCTATTCCATTATGTTAGTAACAGCATCCCCTCCTTATCCCTTTATGTTTTAAATACTATGAAGAAATTTCTTGCTTAGGTCTTCTTCCTTTTATAACATCTCATCAGGGTTCAGCTGGTGAGTAAGCAGCATGAGATGGGTGAAAAAAGAAACCTAACAGCAAAGAAAATCCTCCTCCCACCTAACAAGGGAAGCAATTTCCAATCAAGATGGGACAAGTCTCCCAAGGGGCTCGCTACAGCTACAAATCCAGCTGCATTCTCTCCAGCAAAGTACATTCCCTTGCAAGCTTAGACATGCCATCTCCTCAGCAGCTATTAAGTCACCGAAACCTGCCTCCAAGTTACTCTGTGATCACGTACAGAGAAAATAAATAAGTTAATCATGGGAGTCTCAACAAAAGCCCTGTGCACTCCTGTTTTCTTCCACAGAAGGAATTAAAAAAACTCAGTCTCTGCAGCCCCACTCTCAGTAGGCAACCTGTACTTCCAAGTTAGTATGTAACACACATGAAAACATTTACAGGGCTCTTGTATGCACACATATATGCACGTAAGTGTACAAACACACTTTTCTTATATGATGATGAAATTTACATGAATAACTTACGTAACCACAGCACAAGCCCTACCCAATGCCACCAATGACCCCACTTAGGCTATTCACCTTACCTGCCCCAAAATCCTGTTGTATCTAGCCTCCTAGCATCATCAAAGCCTGCTAGCTTCCGTGTAATTATTAATATTTGCCTCACAAATGCATCTTCTCTCTTTTGAATTTGTCCAGACTGAAAATCTCAATTTCTTGAATGGAGTTGGAAGACTCGTGGACATTAAGAGCCCACCAGGCCTAAGAAGGGTAAGCTAGAAAAAGGAACTGAAATTTTCAAAATCCCATGTTTTGCCATTTGGTTCCCACAATGAGAAATTCCAACCTAGTATCACAGTCTTATCCAGAATATTTTTAATCTGTAGAAAACATAGCTGCTATATTTTATTTATTTTCATATTCTTTACTGGGGAATCAATAAAATCTGTCTCAGTATTATTATAACAAAACAGAATTCTAGTTTTAACCCACACATAACATACACAAGAGTGGGGAGATTTCACTTAGCAATTGTGCAAAAGCATTCTAGAAAACAGTGAGGATTAAAACTGTTTGTTCTTACAGTTCGGTAGGTGACATTGCTGTCATATCAGGCCACCTTAGGCAGCTCTAAGGAAGCAAAATAGCATCTGTGGTCAACAACTGTTTCATGGGTGGTGGTGTTTAGTACCTATAAAAATGTAGATGTATTACTGCTGGAGGTACTGAAAACAAAGCAATGTAGGTGGCCTGTGACACACCTCTCCAACTTCAGTTGAGGCCTCTCCTGAGGAGGAGTAACTGAGAGCTGATGCATCCTGCCGTGGGTAGACATTAAAGATAAATATAACTACAGCAGCTCATTCAGATTTAAAACTGGACCTCCGGCAGAGAAAAGCCTACCTACTGATTGAATAGTGACACGCACGCTCCGTCCTGGTTTCCTCCTGAAATACAACAAGGCCTTTTATCATTCTTTCATTATTTTTTTAATCAAACAATCATGTGCTGCATTACAGACTATAAGGGCCTGAAGTGTCTGCTTACCTAGTTATAAAATGATATAGGGCTTAACCCAAGTAAACAACTAAAATTCTTATGCTTGCTTTCTTTTTCTAACTCTTCCTAGGTTTAAGTATTTTAATATATCCCATATGTTAGATAAACACCAATGAATCTTATTTGCACGTATACACTGAGACTCATTATTCATATTAGCTAAGTTAATATGTCACATCTGGCAAAGACTGCACTCTTGTTCAAATCAAACAGCAGCTGCTAAATATCAAAACCTACATTTGAATTCTGAGATTTTATAGGAAATGTGGTCTGTTTTAATTTTAATCCCATCAAGGAAATGTTTTTTGCATATTATATGTGGATTAACTTTGGTACATATTTATACGCAGAAATGCTAGCTCATGAAAATACTGCAAAACAGGCCCATTATATTTCCAGTTACGTCCATTTTAAGGATTTAATTTAATAACAAAAAAATATGTTCCACATTCAAAAATGTCTGCAGTTTAGAGGGGTTTTTATGGATTAAAAAATAGTTTAGGAAAAAAATTAAACGTTTTCCAAAGCACAAAAATTTTAGCATGTGATTTTCATTTAGTATGAAAATCAAAGCTTTGCAAAAGCCCATGTTAAAGTACACCCACATGTTTGCTATTATCTCTGTAAGAAGGCTATTGCTTGTCCATACTAAGAGTATTCTCCCTAATGCCAACACAAGGCTGGTGCCGATCTGGGCTGTTGCAGAAACTGGTTTAAGCAGTTGAGATTCTACATTTCAAATCAACTGATCAGACTGCTACAAGTATTTTCTTGGTTATGGGAACTTCACAGAGGGACTGGTCTGTTCCCACTACCATAATGCTGTACTTCGAACAGGCCAACATACCCTGTTCCAGTCATTGCTTCTACTCAAACTTTGTGCTTCTAACTGTACGCTCTGAAACAAATACTCGATTGTAATGCTATCCCCATTTCTTTACGAGGCACTCATCGCAGAGAAGTGAAAACCAAGGGGATTAGATACACAGCAGGTGTCTGCTCTGCCAAAGCAGCCTATAAAGCTACAGCTTTCTGCACTATCCCTTGTTCAAGAAAAACTTCAATGCCCAACACACTAATGACATAGCTCCCTAAAAATCTTTGTACTTCTCTCACTGGCCTATTGGATGTACAAGAGCTGAAAGACTAAAGAAACAGAGAGTGTCTGGGAAAGCCAGACAGAAAAACAAAGTTGAAAGGGAAATGATGCCTTTGTAGAAGTCCGTGGAAAGAAACACGTTCCACATGAGCCAGCGCCTGGATGGGGCGTTGGGACTGACCTGTGTCTTACTCTGCTTCTGCTGCAGACTTTCAGGCAACCATGGCAAACCACTTCATCTCACTATTTTCCCTGGACTTAACAGCAAGGAAGAATCAACACCAAGAGTCTAAAGCCAACAGTGCAGTAAAACAAGCCACCACACAAACAATGGATTTTCAGAGGTTTAAATAAGAATTTTAAGCAACAATGTGAACTTTGCACTTAACCTTCTTGAAAGAACCTGATGACCTTATTGCCTGTGCTAGCAGATGACCAACTAAAGGCCTTGAGGCCCCTTTCAGTCTCACACCCTTAAGCTGTTGTTTGAATTCTAAATACTTTATACAGTCGACTCTTATCCAAAATAATATGAGCCTGGTATCTAGGGAACAGTAAATGTGGATTATCATTGAACGGTACAGGAAATTCAGACTACTCAAAGAATATTCATAAACAGACATTCAACTGTTATATTAATTATTCACTAGGAATTAATGTCTCAGTTCTACTCATTAATGCCCCAGAACATACTGCTCAATACTAGAGTACCTCCTACAGTAGAAAACTCTAAACACAGTAGTATCCTGCAGGAGATCACACACTACTGCTTTCTTTTACATGCACAGTGATCTGTTTCTTACATCACAATTTATTAAAAATATAATCTGAAACCACTCAAAATTGCACTAAAAAGGATGTTTGTAGCCAGCAGGTTAAGGGAGGTGATTCTAACCCTTCCAAACTGTGCTCTTGTGAGGCCCCACCTGGAGTACTGTATCCAGCTTTGGGGTCCCCAGCACAGGAAAGACCTGCTCCAACAGCTCCAAAGGAGTGCCACAGAAGTCAGAGGGACAGAACACCTCTCCTGTGAGGAAAGGCTGAGAAAGTTTGGGTGGGTTAGCACGGAGATGACTCCAAGGAGATCTTATTAAGCCCTTTCAATACTTAAAGGGGGCTTATAAAAAACATTGTGACAATCTTTTTATCACTGTGTGTTGTAATAGTACATGGCAATGGTTTTAAATTAAAAGACAGTAGATTCAGGCTAGATATAAAGAAGAAAATTTTTACAAGGGTGCTGAAACACTGGCAGGAGTTTTCCAGAGAGGCCCCATCCCTGGCACCATTTGAGGTCAGGTTGGATGGGGTTTTCAGCAACCAGATCTAGTTGAAAATTTCCCTGCTCATTGCAGGTCCCTTGCAACCCAAATCACTCAAACCATTCTATGTTATTTTTTAAAAAGCATTGTAATCACCCTTGTGCCTCACAATATTAGAAGGTAAAAAGGTATAAAAATACCAGTTATTCGCAGTATTTCTAAACACCTTGGAGGAAATAACAGCAACAGCTTAATCATCAGCCAGAACAATTTTCTTCACATAAATCCATTCTGTATTCAATCACAGAATCCCAGAATAGTTTGAGTTGGAAGGGACCTCAAAGCTCATCTAGTCCCACCCCCTCTTTTCCCATAGACAGGGACACATACCGCGAGTCCAGGTTGCCCAAAGGCCCATCCAGTCTGGCCTTGAACACTGCCAGGGAGGGAGCAGCCACAACTGCTCTGGGCAGCCTGTGCCAGGGCCTCACCACCCTCACAGGGAAGAATTTCTTTCTTATATCTAGTCTAAATCTCACCTAAATCTCCTTCAGTTTTAAGTGATTGCCCCTTGTTCTATCACTACATGCCTTTGTAAACAGTCCCACTCCCATCTTTTTTTGTACACACCAATGATAACAGCACTATGATTGGTGAGGTTGGGATTAGTCAATGTATGATTCTGGCTTGATTTTTAGACATCTGGATCACCTACTGCAGCAGTGGACATTGATGAAGTTCTAAACTGTTTTCCAAAGAAGGTTCTATGTGAAGGAAGAGTTGCATCAACTCAATGATACACAACTGCTATAGAAGCTGAACTCCCGTGTAAGTGTTAAATATGAATCAGTGGGAACTTAACACACAGTTTTTGAAAAATAGCTATGGATACTTACACAGTGACTACATACCCTGAAATAACACAAACAGGTTTTCACCAGAAGTAAAAAACACACCAATTGAATAGATGTAAACAAAAATGTACACAAAATATAAATTTGCATTAATTTGTACAAAATATCTGGGACCAAGTTGGCATTACCACCCCACTCCTATAGGTGATGAATTCTTCCATTAAAACTGTAGCTGATTTACTCAATCACATAGAAACGTCTATGGCAAGAGCAGTGATTGAACCCAAAAATACTGATGGGTTTAGCCAATTCAACACTGCAAAGTGTAAGGTGTTGCACTTGGGCCGGAAGAAACAACATGAGCCAGCAGTGTGCTCTTGCAGTTCGCAAGGCCAATGGTATCCTGGGCTCCATCAGAAGAGGGGTGGTCAGCAGGGACAGGGAGGTGATTGTCCCTCTCTACTCTGCCCTCGTGAGGCCCCATCTGGAGTCCTGTGTCCAGATCTTGGGGCCCCAATACAAGAAAGGTGTGGAACTGTTGGAGAGGGTCCAGACAAGGGCCATGAAGATGATTAGAGGGCTGGAGCACCTCCCGTACAAAGAGAGCTTATTCAGCCTAGAGAAGAGAAGGTCCGGGGGGACCTCATTGCAGCCTTCCAGTACAGGAGGAGAATCAACTTTTTAAAAGGGCGGACAATGGCAGGACAAGGGGGGATTAAAGCTAAAGGGGGGATTAGAGGGAAGGTTTAGATTAGATATCGGGGGAAGTTCTTTACAGGGAGAGTGGTAAGGTGCTGGAACAGGCTGCCCAGAGAAGTAGTGGATGCCCTGTCCCTGGAAATGTTCAAGGCCAGGTTGGATGGGGCCCTGGGCAACATTGTGTAGATTCAGGCCTGGAGGTTGGTGGCCCTGCCTGTGGCAGGGGGGTTGGAACTCTATGATCCTTGGGGTCCCTTTCAACCCAGACCATTCTATGATTCTATGATTATCCTTGGGTTCTGAAAAAACATGGTGATCAAAAAGAAATTTAGATAATAACAGGAATATCAATTGTTCAAGTTCAGAAGAAAATAAAAAGCAATCCATTTGCAATTTCTACCAGGGCTGCTAAACATTTATGTATTGTTACAACAAACTAACCGCTCTTGTTATGTCACTGCTATGAATCCTGCACTCACTAAAATTCATAACATTCTGCTCACTTACAGCAATTTGACAGAAAAACAAATGAGAACTGAAGCTGCTGAGTACAACAATCATGAAATGAAATCCTGAATCCTAACTTTGAACCTCTTTTTACCAATATACATCACTCCCTGAAAGATACTTGCATATATGATAATTATTATTTTTCTAGCATTATGCTTACATGAAAGTTAGCTTGCTGGTTTGAATTCAGAAAACAAACAGTGAATGACAATCGTAAAAGGAAAATATTACTGAAACACTATTGACTTTCAAAGAGTATGAGGAAAAATTAATTGGCAGATGTTTTACATAGCATAATTAACAGTTCATTTCAATGCTCTGTAACAAGATTAAGATAATTATGCGTAGAAACAGAAATGTAATAATGATAAATTACTAGTTTTCATATTACGGTCAATCTCCTACATTCCAAATAATCACCATGTTTAGAAATAGGTGCATCTGTTCCGTGTTGTCATCAGCTATAAAATGGTACAAACTCATGGCTGGGTGAAGGAGTCTTTCAACCAAGATACAGTAGATTTCCTTGCATCAGGAGTAAACAGAGCACCTGTTCTGTTCGTCAGCAAAACACAAGGTAAAAACGGCAGCACCATTTTCACTAGGGCACACTTACTGGATAAAGCTGGAGACACATTAGCAATTTGCATTTCTTATGGATAACTGGAGAGCAAAGCTTAAATTCTGCGAGCTTAGCAAGTTCCAAAAATGCCTCATATGGAAGTTCAAGAATGAGAATATGAAAATCTGTATCCTGAGATGGCATGAAAAACGTGAAGTAATATGCTTTCCTATATGTGTAGTAAGAAATAACTCTCAAGGAGGTCAGGCCACAAATAAATTACGAAAAGAAACCCCTAATTTTCAAGGTTTTCTTTTATTACATTTATGAAGAGTCTAACTACTGCATCCAAGTGCCACAATATTAGCGTAAACCATTTCAAAGTAACAGTTTCATGAATGTAACACCTGAGTGTTAATAATGTGATTATACATTTGCTTTATATTTTAGGGTCTACATATAAATTCTATTTCGGGCTTTCAATTTTCAAGGTTTATTTCCTCTTTTAATTTCAAAGGTGCATTTTTCTTCTATTTCCTCACAAAGATATAATAAAACCCTCCACAACCATTTTGCCTTAAAATTAAAAACAGATTTTTATTTCACCTCTCTCATTTCTACAGCTTCATTGCTTTCATCATGGGGTCTTTACTTTTTTTTTTTTTTCCTTTGCTTTCTACTATCAAGTCCTTGACACTTGGAGACTAAAACCTCACAACTAACAGCACAAAGATCAGAGCAGGCACAGAAATAGAAATTGCAAGATTAGACATCTCAAAGACCTGAAGAGTAGACAAGGAGGAATAAATAGGGATTGAAGCAGGACCAGGGAGAATAAAGGAAAGCGATGAAAAATACTTTCAAAAATAATAATTTTTAAAAGTGTGTGACTGTCTTACTAATGTTCAGCTGAGGGGAATTAGTTCTATAGAACTGAAGCATCCCACCCATCCAAAGCAAAGAAAGATTGGAAGAAGGTAAGTGCAAAACCATTGTGTATTATAAATACCGGGGCATCTTTCAAGGTTAGTCCATTTTTTTATTCCTACACAGGAGCAAGAAAATTTAAAGAGACCAGACCTAGTGATCCTACTACTGATTTACTGATTCCTCCGAGTCTTCAAATTAACAAAAATGTCCTATCCCATAACGAATGAAAGACACAAGATGTTCTGCAAAAAACATTTTTGTATTGACCAGCTTTCCAGCTTCATTCCCTCATGAACCAAGTATTTCTCCACATGCTTCCCAGTTCACATTCTTATTTCCAAGGCTTGCTAGGGCTTTCTGTCTGGTCTTTCAGATATCCCTAGCAACTAATACACCCCTGCACAATCCCCTGGTTAACAAGCAGTTTTTAACTCACATCTATAGCGAACCTGAGAGAGCTTATGTTCTCTTGGTCTCTCCTCAGATGAAATCAGGGAGGTGGTTCCAAAAATGTCAGCCAAATTTGGAGTGGTATTTGCTACAAACCATTGACTTTGCAATAGATGAGCAATTGCTTTCTATAAAACACCTTTTAGGCAACCTGCCCAATCTTAACAAGGCTTTGGGGCAGAATTTCAACTCCTAAAATCAAGACATTTTTATAATGCTGCACCCACAAATTCTTTTCAATTGTATTCAATTACAGACAGAAATACTGTGCTGGGCTTTGATCTCCTTATATATCAGCAGTACGTGGTAAGAAACTATGAAGATAAAAATACATGCACTAATGAGATGTACGAAAAAGCTACTTCGAGGCATGTCTGAAACAATAACACCCCCCACGACTTTGCAGAGTCTTTATGCAGATGTTTTCAGACTAGAAGGACATCAAAAGCCAGAGGGGTAAAAGCAAATGTTGCTACATTCAACCCAAATGCCCATTTTAGCAGTTACATTCCATTGGCCTAGAATATTCACAGTAATATCAAACAGTGTACCCTGGACTATCTCACTGAGATGATTCTTCCATCTCTTTAGCTAGTCTCGAGTTTCATTCTCTCCCAAACATTATCTCACTATTGATGGCATGGCATTCTGAATTATCTGGAATAGCTTTTTCTGGTTTTTAGAAGCTTGTCTAACTAACTTCAAATCTCAGCAGAAATCCTTTTAATTTCTCCATAACCCAGCTTATTATTTAATTTTTAAATAGGTACCTAATTGGATGGTGCTTATTAAAATGTATTTTTAACTAAGATGTAGTATACTTTCAGAGTAAGATATTACTCTTATAGCTTCTGTTAATATTTCATACAATAAACATTTTCTTTCAGAAAAAGACTTTTGACATGTTTTAGTATAATGTGTATTAAGGCTGATCCAATTCCATTGACTAAAATGAACCTCAATACACAGCCTTACTGACACATCACACACAAACCTCTAAAGGACTTGAAACTACTTACTTATAGTTTCTTCAAAATAAATAACAAACAGTGGCTTGCTCTGAGGATACAATTGAGGCTTAAGTCCAAACTGCCTAATTTCTGTATTTCTATCTCTGGTTTCAGTTGTATAATCACAATTCAAAAAATTAGTTTCAATAACTAACCCAACCTAACAGTCTACTCTTACTATTCCAACTTTAGGCCTTTGGCTGTGCATAAAGGATGTAATTTCAAATAGCAGTTGAACGTATGTAATTATTGAATTGTATGCAATATTCAAACAGTATTTGAAATTACATTAAAAACACATTTAAAATGTAAAGCTAGAGAGAGCCATCTACAGTATATAAGGTGAAAGGAGGATCTGTGAAACTTTCATGAAGAAGTGCCATATCAATTTAAAAACATTTGGGAGCCTTCCAGTATGGAAAAGACAAAGCTCTTACCGTTTCCTTTGGAATTTGAGACTGGCTTTGTTCTGCATTCTAAAGGAAGTAAAAAAAATAAATAAGAACAGAGCTACATAAGACATATACTATCTATCAGCAGGGGAATAAACAAAGACCTCTAATTCTGATGGGAAGCAGTAATGGAAAAATGAAGGGTGGTCATCACACCCCTGGTTCAAATTTGTCTCAACAAGCATTAAATGAGAGGTGAACAAAAGTAATCTCCAGCAATCTCTGGCCAGTGTTATCTGGCCAAGGAAAGATCACAGCTACTCACACCATGTTCCAGCAGGTAGAACATTCTCATTTGGGGCTGTTCTCTCCTGGCCTTTCCCTTTTACTTTGAAGGCTTCCAAGAATGATCTCAGCAATCCAAGCCACCCCTTCCAAGTATTCTAAACAAGTACCTATTTCTTTAAAACATCCATTCTTATTTCAAGAAGGGATTCCCCTTTTAATTGTGTTTGGGCAAACCAGAACTACAGCACTGGATAACCCATGAGAGGAGGGTGCTTTCCAGTCCATCACAGATGGGCTTCTCCTGTACTTTGCATTCCTTACTTGTGTTTCAGGGCATATAAGGCAAACATACATCATTGGCAAACCTTTCTGCATCCCCTAACCAAGTCTGGAAACATGTGCAAAGAATCATTGCTCTTCCAAGCCCATGTCCACCCATACTGAACACTGTGTTGCTGGCTGCATGATCAATTTCAGGCTAACCAGCTATTTCATCCCCTTGACTGGGACAAAATGAAATGCTTGGGTTTACTGGAGCTCTTTTTGTTGGGCTGTTTTGCAAGAGATTCAAATGATTAAGCACAAAAATGTAGTGGCAAAGTAGTAACACAAACATCCAGGTAGCTTTAACCCACAGCCAACAATCAGCAAGGGAAAAAACAATGAAGGAGCAACTACCAGGAACATGTTAAGGATCTACATGTGGATGGATTAACTTCTACTGTATAGAATCATAGAATGGTTTGGGTTGGAAGGGACCTTAGAGATCATCTTGTTCCAAGTTCCAACCCCATGCCATGGACAGGGATACCCTCCCCTAGACCAGGTTACCCAAAGCCCCATCCAACCTGGCCTTGGACACTGCCAGGGAGGGGGCAGCCACAGCTTCTCTGGGTAGCCTGTGCCAGGGCATCACTGCCCTCACAGTGAAAAATTTCTTCCTTATATCTAGTCTAAATCTACCCTCTTCCAGTTTATAGCCATCCCCACTCATCCTATTGTTACATGTCCTTGTAAAAAGTCCCTCCCCAGCTTTCCTATAGGCCCCCTTCAGTTACTGGAAGGCCACGATAAGGTGCCCCCTGAAACCTTCTCTAAGGTATGGGAGGCTAACTCTGACAGCCAGTCTCTGCTGATGCTGAGAACTTAGTTCAAAAGCTAAATCACCCGAGTCAGCGTACAGTGGATTCACACAGTCAGTAGCATGCTTTAAGAAAATACTTCACAGCACATTATGTTTGGTTAAGTGAGGTAACCACAGTATAACAGGAGTTCTACTTCACCAGAATACACACACGTACTGTCAGATGCTCACCCCTTTCATAAAGGAAGGAGGCAGGGAGGAAACATTTCTTAAAAGACAATCTGCCTCTCAAACTGATACAAACAAGCCCTAAGATATTACCTGTCTGGCATTAGAAACTGTAAGCAATAAAATGCCTGGTAAAATTCTGGAGAAGCATAATGGTTCTTCCAGATCTCACTGGTTAGGGTAGACTTCTGCCAGTTTGGGCTTATTCCCTGAACCAACATTTTACTCACTTTTACAATGATCTGTATAGAAGCTCCTGCACTGGATGGTGGGTCTCCATCACAGGCACGGCCCCAGTCTGAGAATGCAAATTACAAAGGTCCCATACTAACCCGATTGGGCTCAATTTAACATTCTTCTGTTTTATATACAGCTACACATTTTTGTAGGTCCCTTCCAAACAAAAATGCCAACATACGTCAATGACAATAAACTTCACAACTCTCCTGAAAGCTTATTACCTTCATTTTACTGAGAAAGAAACCCAAAGTTAAGTAACTTTCCACATGTCATTCATCTAGCCATAAAATAAAATCTAAACACCTCTTTTATTGGGATTGTTTTCTGAACAAATATTGGCAAATATAAAGTGGTTTTAATAATGAGAGCTCCTCAGGAACCAAGAGCAAGTCCTGAGCTTTTTAAGATGGATAATATGAAATAACATGATTTTATGGATATGGTTTCAGAGGCACATCTCATTCAGTTGATATTTAAGCAGACAAATGGAGAAAATATGACAGAAATAGGGGAAGGATGCAAAGATAAATTGTTCTTAATTGGCCAAAGAATGTTTACATGTGAAAAAGATGAACTGACATGACTTCAGATCATTACCCTCCCTCCCTTGTTTTTTATGTTTTGGTTTGGGTTTTTTTGTACATAGAGCTGGTAAACAACGAGAAGAATGAGTCAACAAGACTTTTTTTTTCTTTTTAAGATTATTTCTTACCAGAGAAGAAAAACACTTATGATGGGCTTTAGTTCAACAACTTCCCCAGTAATTCTGCTCCTGTTCTTTGACAGCTGTCAGCACACCTGACAGTTCTTCACGTCAAAATGCAAACAAACAAATCCTTATGCAACAGAGGATCATCATACACATGTACTGTCAGATCCTCCAAGTACCATTTGTTCAACTGGAGCCACAGAAACGTGCACCAGTACACATCTGATTTCTGACTACACAGTGCTGAGCCCAGCTACTATCTGACGCTGCCACGGTGAGATCTGGCATCCCTACCTTGGTGTTTGCCAGAACAGCTGAGAAAGCATCACCTGAGGAGCACCACAGAGGCCAATGAGGTTGAGCTGATTTAAAGGGGCTGACTTGCTGTTGTTTTTAAAACTACATCAAGCATCACTAACGAATCTCTGCATTACTCACATCATACCTTTGTATACAATTATTTAAGTATCATGGTAAATTATTCATTATAGCTTCCTCATTTTACTATAGAAATAATATACACAAAATTAACACATTTTCTTGCTTCTAAGTTTATTTAGAAAACTGAAAAAGCATTTTCATTCACCTTTATGTAAGATAGCAACACTGCAAAAATTACATCATCGGAACTTATAAACAGATTGTTTTCACAGTTCCAGTAATAAGGTAGGGTATAATATCATTTCAAAATGTTAATTTCTCTTCATTATATGATAATTTTCATGTCAGTACCTGAAATCAGGTTCCAAGAATATTAAAGTAAAAGTGTGGCTCGTTTGCAACTTTCCCTGTCACTTTGACTTCCTAGGTTTAATTGTAGTTTTGAAAAGCAAAAGGCTAATGTTGAATGTCTTGAAATGTCCAAGCAAAAATTCATTCTTTTTTGCATTCAAAATAACACAAATCCAATAGAAAAATGAAGCAAACTATTCATCATACTTACATTTGTCTATTTTCTCACAATAATGCAGCCAAATAAGTTATTTTTAGAGCTATATATAGCTACAATAATACAAATAATAAATAACTTCAGCAGTTTAATTGAATACAGAACAAAGTAAGACTGCTATATTCACAGTCTGCCTTTTCATAACAGAAATTATCTCGAATAATTATCAGAGAAATATCTGTATATACTATGCAAGTGGAGCAAGTACAGAATGAAACATAATTTTATTTCCATTTAACATAAATTCCTCAGAAACATTTTCTGAATTACCCTGCTTTATTAATAACGGTAGGGTTTCCATTCTGTAGAGATTGCATTTATATTCAAAAAAGGGTAATATTTCTTATATACTCCACTTTTTGATAAACAGGTATTTACATATCTTGTTTTGGTATAGTATTACACGCTCTGAAATATTTTACTGAGCAGGTAGTGGGACAACTCGAACACTTTCAAATACAGATTTGTCCTTATGGAAGACAAGAAACCATCTACTTGTCCACACACACCCAAATAACTTTCATCCAATAGCTTCCTCTATAATAAACAGTTTTGCACAAAATAAAACTCTCACATATTAACAAATATTTAATTCCAGTAGCAGATCTCAAAGAGAATAAAAAACATTAATGTAAAATGTTCTAAATAAAGCAAAATAGTTGTGGGTGGTTTCCTTATATTCACTGCTGGCCATGCATGTTTGCTAGCTGGTGACAAGATTGAATCATTTGCTCATACTCATCTAAATCTCTTAGCTGCTCTCTATTTTACGCACCAGTTCCCTTGGATGGAATGTTTCTTCCTGTCGAAAAATCAGAAGGCCGACGGTCCCTCCCATCTTGGTGCTTCGCAGCAAGGACACCACTTCTTCCTGAGTTTTGCCTGTTAGATCAACTCCATTTACCTGCAACAAAGGAAGTATTAGAAATTCATAAGACTCCAAAAGAGGAAAACCAGTAGAAATTCATAATGAAGTCACACGAATCATATGGGACAGTATTAAAAAAGTCTCACTGAAGCGATCTGCTTATTGTCTCAGTATAGATTCTCCTTAACAGAATTAATTAAACATGCGTTCTTTACATACAAATATAAATAACTAGCAAAACAACTATATTTAACTCCTTTTTAGCACAACAGCCCACTAAACCCATCTACCAGCATTTTTAGTAGAAATTCTGCATTAAAAAATCATTTGGAGAAATCAATGTGTGATCCAAAATTGGTTCCATTTCCACATGTCTTGGTGTTATACATATGTTTCAAATATATTTTGCACCATAAATTGTGTCAAAAGTAAAAAAAAATTCTCCTCCCCCCAAATAGCTCTGGGGCAGATACTATTTATTTTGCCTTTGTGCACCAGTCCAGTATCTTGGCCTCCACATACCACTTACCAGTACAAACAGGTATGGAATACATACAGGTAAATTTCCCACCGTACAAACTAACCTGAGTATGGGAGAAGCCAAGGAAAAATGGGGTATTCTGAGGCTTGCCTGTTCAGAAACATTCTGGAAATGTAAGGCAAATCAGCTAACAGTGTTAAACAAGATAGCACGGGGCTCAGGAGTCAGCAAATCATCTTTTTCCTTTCCCTCCTAAGAGATCACAGCTCACACAGTTGAGATGCCATAAGCGTTATCTTAAGTGCTTCTCAGTCCCCTTCTACCCAAGTCATCTGGGTTACCCTGAATTACAGTAATTACAGAGGACTATCCTCCAGCAACAATTCAAGCTGACTTGACCAATTTTGCAGTAAAGTGAAGTTAGGGCACTGAGAGGCAGTTATAGTCTCAGCTGTTCCGCCAGTGTCATTTGGCTTAGGGTCGGTAATGAAGAGCTGTGGGTGGTAACATCTTCTATCACTCCAGCTAGATTTGCAGGAAGATCTCTGCTGTGCGCCTATCTAAGAGAAATTTAATTCCCTCGAGGACATCCTCCCTTCAGGAGGGGAAGTGGCCGTGATTCTCTGTAGCACTACCCTCCTCTTACATTGTGCCTTTAAGTTAATTCACTACACCTTGTCAGGGTAGTGTCTTCCATACTTGGCAACATCTCCAATGATTTCTGGCCTGTCACTCCATGCTGATTTAATGCCACTAATTAGGTAGCATTCGCTTTGCTTCAACTGATTCCTAAACAGCAATGCAAGACCATGACTTTATATTCACATAAGGACATGTAAAGTCAGGTTTTCATAGTATGTCTGGGTGCAGCTCTTAACACAGTTATATTCTAAAAATGCACAGCCATTGGCCTGTTACCTAAAAAACCAAACCAAAACAAAAAAGCCCCAGAAAGCACTGGTAGGGGGTGGGGGGGAAACCAAGGTAGAAATATTTCCCTGTAACATAAACTCCTCAGAGCCTTCAGAAATGAACTAGTGCATGGGCTCATGCCAAAAAACCAAATGAACAACATGTAAGACTTCATCACCTCAATTAATCGGTCTCCAGCTTTTAGTCTCCCATCTTGGATAGCTGCACCTCTTGGAAGGATGTTTTTCACATAAATTGGAGCAGAGCCACCAATTGGGACATCTCTTGAAGTAATGCTAAATCCCAAGCCTTCTGTACCTGCATAAAGAATACAGAATATGACTTGATAAAATGCCCGTTTTATAGTATATATTGGTTTTTACCCAGCAGAACGAGCATACACCTCACTGATACAATCCGTGAAAATACGTATCTAACATGCAAGAGTTACTGCGTGGCAAAAATGGAAAAAAAAGTCATACATAGGAACGCTGTAGCTGACGTGCAGAGTCTTGGCACAGGTGGCTCAGCAGGCCCTCCTCACAACTTGCTGTTCTGAGGATTTCCAAGTCATTGCCATATTTCCAACTTTCTATTTCAGATGAGCTGAGTGACAAGGAATCAGAACAAAGCATATCTGATATCCTATCACTGCCTTCCCCCTTGTCAATCTGGATCTCGTCAGTGATCCTTTCTTTCTCTTTTGTGACTCTTTCAGCAACGTCAGTCAGCCGACACCACTGGCCACGGGGCTTTGTCAGCTCACTTACGGGCACCGGCAGGTGACAGACAGAACTGGAGCTCAGTCGTCTCATTTCTTCTGCTCTGAGGGACCTCAGGCTGTTTTATGTCAACTGTTCCTCCACCCTGGGGTTACATCTTGGCTCTCGGGGGACTTCCTCCCCACCCCCACCTTCTGCGATGCGGGCAGGAAGCAGAGCCAGACAGCCATTTCTGAGGTCCTGCTGTGTGTCCAGGTCACTGACTACACTTGGCTAAGACTGACTGAAGCCAAACAGACGCGTTTCAGATGATCTGGAGGACTTGAGAGCAGGATCCAGTCAGTATGACAACTGAAGCTTGCTTGTGTTTCAAAGAAATTATGCCCACAGTTGGTTATTGGAGTGTACTTTAGGACCCCACCAGCTCTGAGATTCGCAAGCTGAGAGGACAAACAGAAGCCTTTCCTACTGTGCAGAAAGCTCATTTGTGATCCTCTCTTTGATGCAATCTGTCCAGCATTATCAACAGACTTGGAAACTCAATACTGAACCCCCTCCCCCCAACACTGCACATCAGGTCTATTCAGGACACTCACTCTAGCACAGAACACAGCCAGCCCTTCAGCAGAAAGCATCCCTGCCCAAGTGTCAGCATCCGGAACTTCCATTTGAAACATCTCAGAGGTTGTCAAGATATGTCTACAGTTCAAGTTCACTAGCTAGGCTTACGCATGCCCAATCTACGTTTAATCTGACCTACTAAGACAACCTGTAGTTAGGACTCAGCAATATCAGATACAGTCCCTAAAAGCTGCACAGCACACCCATTTGCAAAAAATCACAGAGGCAGACAGAAGCTGAACTTTTCTATGCCACAGTTCTCAGCTGTGAGCCCATGGAAGCTGAACACAACCTGTGTGAAAGCTACACACAACTATAAAACCATTTGAGGTTAAAGCATGAATTAATTTCTGTCCCATTCCCCACATTCATTTGCCAACTTGGCTTTTTCACCAAGCAGGTTAATACTCACACATGTGAAAAGGAAGCAGTCCAGTATAGTCAACATTAGCCTACATACAGATTTCTAAAATCTGTGTAATTACATATGATTAAAATTTAGCACAACACATTTATCATCAAGGCAGTAATTGTGAACTGAGTTGACACAGGTGACAGGGATATAACCTTTTAAAGTCTTCATTTTGAAAGCACGCAAGTCCTCACACATCCAGAGCAAGTGCATACAGCTCATATTGTTCAAGAAATTTGGATCAATTCCTCCAGGCTAACTATCATGAGACAACATCCCTTCCTTCTGTCCACAGCATTCAAGATAGCTGAAAATCTGACATTTGAATTTGGAAGTCTTTATCCATTTTCAGGCTGATATAAAATTTATCAGTGCTATTACACAGCGATGAAAAAATATTAGATCTCATAACATCCATATTTTACTTTGGAGACTTCCCAATTTTAATGATGCTTCAAACCTTCCTAGAGGTCTTTAACTCCTTGCAACCCATGAAGCGGACCTGTACAGATGTAAATATTTTTAACGCACATCTCAACCTTCTATGTTTGGGGTTTTTTTCTTATTTTAAGGATGTGTTGAATACTGCTCTCTGAGTATACGTTTTGTCTGTTGAATTTTTTCTTTACCAGAATATGACTGCATACCCAGGACAGTATTTCATTATTAATAAGCTTAATCCCCATAGTCTGATTACAGTGTCATTACAGATGTCTGGTTCACACACTCCACTTTAAACCTCCATGGAAAAAAACAGAAGTTGAAATGTTCACATTACAAATGCACACAGGATATAAATTTGGACTGTGGCATTTTCTGCTGTCAAATCTCCAGAAAGCCTTTACCAAAGCCAGCAGAATGCCACAAATCCACACTGAGCCCAGATATTAGCAGAAGAAAATTCTAATTACTTGTTTCTGTGGAAAGAAGGGGCCTCAACAGGGCTACGCTGCGCTATGAGGCTCTGTACAGCTTTGCAGGAGGCAGCTTTTGGATGTCATTTTCCTCTTATTTTTTCACTGCTTCATTCTAATACTCATGTACTAGAGCAACCGTTAGCTGTATAATATAGCTCCATAAACTCCTATGCTCCTATATATATTAAACTCCTACATATAATATTACATATATATTACAAATTCACAAGATTGGGGAAAAAATGATACATTAAACAAAGGGCAAAAATAAATATGACTGATTTTTAAGTTTTTAAAATTTTTCTTAAACAGTCATAACAGATAATAATATCACTACTCCATGCATTTCAGTTGTCCTGTCCTTCTTAGTATCTCCCTGCTGCTAAAACCTTTTCAGTTCTTACGGTGCAAAACTGTATTATAATAACAAGGAGACTGTGCAAACATGCTGCAAGCTCCTATATCTCTGATTTCTACTAATAATATATGAGAAACCAGACAATCGTACAAGCAGAACCAGAACACGAGTAGAAAATAGAATGTATTTCCATCTTTTTGAAAACATGGGAGTCATTCTACTTAGACCTAAGAGCTTTACTTAGCAAAGTCTAGATTATCTGAGTTATGTTCAACTTAATCTCTTATATATTTTTAACAAGAGAGAGGGTAGCAAATGTCTTCCCCCCTTTATAACTGTCATCTCTGACAATGATCAAATTACACCAAGTGATAATAACATTTAAAAATTACCCACTAATTTGTGTAATTCAAATTCTTAGGCTTCTTTGATAAATCAGCAGCTCTCTCGACAAGTTAGAGCTCCCCTTTTCTCTTGAATGTGCTACCGAACACGCCTTCTAAGGTCACATTACCTACAAGAGCTCAGCCAGCTCTGAGCTGAAGACAAACTAGTATTAAGGGAATAAAATGGGCAGTTACAATTAGTAAGAGAGGTAGGTTGTACAAACAGAAGAGGGGTGGATGCGATGATGTTTTGGAGGCAAAAAGGTCTAGTAGCATTAAGGGTGGGACAGGAGGGAGAAGAGTGGGTAGGGTGGCTTTCATGTACTTCACATATTTAAAATGAACATCATCATGATCACCATCATCATCTTTGGAATCAGCCTGATCATAAACCAACAGGATGTTAAAAAAAACCCATTACTATCTCCTAGTGAAGAAGTGTTTAATTTCTTGCTAATGCTAGGATTATCTTCTTGACTGTGAAAAAAGTGGGTCTGGCACAATGTTTCCATCTTTCTAAGGCTCTTCTTCATGAAAAATTGTGTGTTTCTCATCCAGCACCAACTCCAGGTCTAAATTCTCAGCAGCAACACGTGCTCATTGGTATAAACACTGCAAGAACACGACTGAAGAAAAAAGCAATCACCTCTGCACTGCTGACATTACTTTAACACCACTCTCAAAAGGACAATAGTTTGGAGACCAAATAAGTAACATCTGAAGGACCTACACTGTCATCAAGTTATCATCACAGAATGGTCTGAGTTGGAAGGGACCCCAAGGATCTTAGAGTTCCAACCCCCCTGCCACAAGCAGGGACACCAACCTCCAGGCCTCGATCTACACAAGGTTGCCCAGGGCCCGATCCAACCTGGCCTTGAACACCTCCAGGGATAGGGCATCCACCACCTCTCTGGGCAGCCTGTTCCAGCACCTTACCACTCTCCCTGTAAAGAACTTCCCCCTGATATCTAATCTAAACCTTCCCTCCTTTAGCTTTAAACCATTCCCCCTTGTCCTGTCATTGTCCACCCTTTTAAAAAGTTGATTCCCCTCCTGCTTATAAGCTCCCTTCAAGTATTGGAAGGCTGCAATGAGGTCCCCCCACAGCCTTCTCTTCTCTAGGCTGAACAAGCCCAGCTTCCTCAGCATCTCTTTGTGGGGGAGGTGCTCCAGCCCTCTAAACATTTTCATCGCCCTTACTTATGATAGTTCTCTTACAGTTATCTTCCCTTTCAGGAGTGCATGCAAGCAGAATTATGCTCTTCTTTCTGCTCTAATTTAAGAAGATGCAGGTAAGTTTTCAGGTACTTCAGTACCAACCTCCCTAAATTTCAAAAATCCCCCAAAACAAACCACAAAAAAACCCCACCCCACAATAAAAACAAACTACTGAAAACCGAACAAAAAACAAACGCACACCAATCTCACTTCTAAAACAACGGAAAATGGTTGATAACCAGGCAATTGGGCACCACATTCAGTAGTACTTATGCAAGAGAAGCAGAGAACATTTCAGAATAACCTAAATATGGAAAATCCATGTGGCTGAACAGTCCTCAGGTGGAATAATGGATTGTTAAGGAAAAGTACAGATTCTTCATAAAACACAAAGAACACATTCTGCCTTCCCTAAAACAATAATGGAGTTTGGTTACACATAGAAACAGTTCACAACACAAAGTCACAAAAACTACAAAATAAAGCATCCCCACTTAATGAAAGTATTAGATTATAAAATGATCCAGAATAAGGAGTGACATAACATCACAACATTAAGGAGAAGGGCCAAACATGCTCTGACAATTGTCAGAGCAGACACTTTCCTTCTGAGCATTTCAAGTTCCTGCTTTTCACAGCAGACTCTTGAGATTTTACTGCTCCTACTTTAAGCCCCATATTTTCACAATTTGTGTACATGCAGTCAGGGTAACTGTATGTACAAACGACTGTTTCGAAGGCTGACTGCTCAGCTGTCTGCAAGATTTCTGCAGCCACATGCACAATCAAGACAAATTAATTGAATGCCCATTTTTGTGTAGTTGAGTGATTTGGAACCTTTTTTTCTTCTCCACACAAAGCTTAGACCTTTCAAGAAGATCTTTGATCAACCTAATAGAAACGTTCTTACCTTTTCACTACAGCCTGCTAATAAATAGTGATCAGAAGTGTTTTTGAAAAATAGAAAGCTGAAACTTGATGCAGGTTACTTCAGTGGCTAATAATGGCCAAAGTGATTTACTTCACTTTTGAATCACATTTCTCAAGGTCACTTAAGTAATTTAGCAATCTACATGCTTTACATCTCAAAAGCTTCAAACACCCCCACTGCATCTGAACAAGAACTGTAAAATCGGTCTAAGGGAACATATCACTTCATAAGAAATTTTAAATAAAAATTTAAAATGTCAGTTCAAAGTCTGGCTCAAGAAACTGTGTGAGAAAACAGGAGAGTATGATGAAAAATGCATATAAATCTGTACCCTTCAGATACATGACGCAGGATATCAGACAGACAAGTTCAGGGTCCTATCTTATATGCTCTGGACTATAAATCCACATAAAACAAGTAATCATCCATATATGTGCTTTACACCAAGGCAAATATGGTCCCATTTTAAATTAGCATAATCCTAAACTATCCATAGGATCTCATTTGTGTCTCTACTTTCTTGCAGAAAGAAACTTGGGTGCAGCAGGGCTGAGTGGCACCGCACTGTGACACTGAATGCCCAGTCATCCGGTGGGCCTGTCTAAGCTCAGCACCGTAAGGCCAAGCATTATTAACCACAGAAGGGCCATCAAGCCAAACAGGAATCCAACGAGAAACTCCACACAGCAAGGAGTCTCGTAAACCTCTTCACATCTAAGTTAAACCACTCTGCTCTGCTGCACTCCCAACAAGCCAAAAATAATTTCCTCTTGGGACTCGCCATCTCCACCACCCTTCCTGTGATGGACTTGGCCACTGCTACAGCCTTCCTGCTGTAAGGGGTCCTGTACTTGTGTCTCTCCTTTCTCTTGAAGCTATGCTATTCTGCAAGAGATAATAAGGACCAAAAAGAGAGGATCCTAATTCCCATGGCTGGTAGATAGGTTGCTCTCTGGAAGCAGGAAGATGTGGACTGAAGTTCTGATTCAGTGAATACTTCAAACAAACAACAACAACAAAACCCACAACAAAACCCCAAACAAACAAACAAACAAATCACCAAAAAGAGGCAAAATATCTGGAACTAAAGACCAACTAGAGAAACAAGAGCTCAGTTTGGACATTTTACCTAAAGAATAATATATTTAATTTATCTAGACAAATACGTAGTTACAGATAGAAGCGATCTGATGCAATGAGTATTACACTTAAGAGCAATCAAATAAAATTAAGCTAATTTAAAGCCTGAGTACTTCATGCTTGGCTTAGTACAGCAATACAATGAGCAGTGTATCTGATATCCGAGTAACACAGTGTCCAACTGAAAACAGTCTTTTGAATCCTTTAGCGAGTATCAGGCTAAATACTGCGAGCTGCACGATGCTCAGAGACTAAGCCTTAGCATCATTTGTTGTATAATTGGTTATTTATTATTTATAAATTCTGAACTAAATTTCTCTCAATAGCATTGGCTTGAATTCTTGCAGTCAAAAGAAAAGACACTCTGGAATTGTCCCAGTGTATATTAAGTCAAAATTTGTCCTAATATACTGGGTCTTATATCATTGGTCTTATTTTTTCCCATATATTAGCTGTAAAGAACTCTTTTTATTTATCTATGCTTACTGTGTATCAGCTTACACCAAATTATATATATAAACACAGGCTCACTGTCATGTCTTGTACTATCTTAATTTGTGTTAGCTGTTAAGCTAGACTGTTACATAGCCTTAATGGCATTAGAATATCAGCAATAACCCCTACATCTATATGCTAAAAGTTCAGGCCCTGACCTTTAAGGAAAGATAAACAGATATCCATTTTCATTTAGAAAAGCCAACAAACATTCTGCATTGACTGAAACATATGACTGACCTTCTCTTCTGACTTTATTAAACAGCTAAATCCTATGAAAGTTCAGGTTATTTTAAAATGCCAAAACAGCAATAAATATTAAGAAATCATAATTACAGAAGCACATACTGTAGGGGTATCTTACCATGTCATTTTATATAATAAAGCTTATGCAATATACAGAAACACAACTGTAATAAAGGAGATCTGTCTGTATCAAGGAGTCAATTCTCACATACTAAATCATTAACCAGAATGCACAAGTTAAATTGAAAGTGAATTTCAAGATGAAACCTCACATGTTTGTAGGCCTTAATGCACCCCACAACCTAATGATGGCAATTGGTGAAATAAATGCTGTCTCTTAGCTACAAAGAAAGCACTTTAAAAAAATATCTATGAAGCCTATATTATTATAACATCCTTCATTAACACTAATCAAAGATAATCAACATCCCTATTACACTCATATTTACAGTAAAATACTTGGGAGCATCCTTAAATGTTTTGCAGCTTCATTTGTTGCTCCACATGTATGTTCTCATAGTAATCAGTTGAAAGCCAAAATCTCTTTCCACAGTGGATACTAACAAGTGAAGTGAAAGACAGCACTATAAAAACGTATCCTTCACTATGGATAATTTATATTTTTAATATCACTGAGTAAAATACAGTACACTAAATAGATTCTGTCTGTCTGTAATTTGAGCTAGATGCCATTTCTTCATAAGGAATATTCTCACAAAAGCACACTGTTAGGAACAAATATCCCCTCTAAACTTCTGAAATATAATCTAGATCAGAAATTTTACTAGCATAACAGCCAGAAAACATCTCTGGTGTGAAGTAGATATTAAAGTATCTTATTGATCAGTTTCCATCAACAGGTAGCTTGCATCTTCCTCACTCCAAAACCATGTAGTATATTGGGGCCAGCAAGGCTAAATTACATTACAGAAATGGAGAGAGTATTTCTGAAATAGTATGCAGTGCAAGATGACCAAAACGTAATCTCACAACACAGTCAAAGAATCCATAATACATTATATTCTCATATCTTATGAGCAGCTGTAACGTCATTTTTCTTTTGTGCAAAAATATTGTGTCCGATATTCTACATTATTTTGTTGGTGCTTTTAAATTGTATGAAATGTGTCTTTCCCCTCCTGGGTAAGATTTCTTTTATGTAATGTCAGAGTGATATTTTTAAAAGCTTCCATAGATGCAAAGAAACAGGTAAAAATCACCGTAGTGACTGAGAGCATATTTATAAGCAGAGTGATTCCTTACTCAGCCAATAACAGTAAGTTTTTCCAAACAGGCTGATTTGAGCTGATGGCCTGAAGAATTTCTTGAAGGAGCATCAACAACAGAAGCAAACTGTCAACTCAACCTTATGTCATCCAAGTTTGTAGAGCTTAAAATTCAGCAACCAGAAAGAAGCAATCTGGTGGTTCATGTTAAGTTCACAGAAAGGAAGGCATAGCGATAATGTGACAAGTAGCCTGGTACCTGTGAAACTGCAAAATCTCTGCCATTCAGTGCACTCTATCTTTGATACCTTTCAGTAAAAAGATTCATTAGTAAGACTTATGAACACAAAGCCCATACAATATCCTAAGGGTTCTTTGAGTTCACAGAGTAAACTTTTTGCTGTGTAAAACTCTATTCCTGTTCCTAGCGATCAAATTATGTCTAATCTTAAACATGCTTATTTCAGTACCATAAATCTTATAGCATGTATAATCTTTTTTTAAAAATCATTTCCCAAGAGCTAAGAAAAGTGTGCATCCAAGTGTCATTTTCTTATACTGCAGATTATTTTAAAAGTATCTGAATGGTAACTACACCAAAATACCAAATTTATGACATTTAATACATCATTAAAATTCGGTACGCATGCATCTACATGTGCATGTGTAACACAGATGTTGAGATAAGCATGCACTGCTTTCTTCTCTGCCCTTAAATAGTCTCTCACCCCCATTCAAGCTACAT
Source organism: Laterallus jamaicensis coturniculus (assembly GCA_022605575.1). NCBI lineage: Eukaryota > Metazoa > Chordata > Aves > Gruiformes > Rallidae > Laterallus > Laterallus jamaicensis. The sequence goes on along the minus strand of JAKCOX010000059.1, from coordinate 2,328,824 downwards.
TAGTATAAAGCCAAAGATAGGAAATATCACATTACGTGTCATAGGTTTAAACAAAGACTTTCACATCCCAGTGGAATGAAGAAAAGCTTTAGCTGGAAATGACAAAGCCCAGTTTACCAACTGGATCCAACAGACATTTAAAACTGAACAGTAAAGCCACAGCTATTAAATTTGTAAAGTCATGATACCTGTAAAGTACAGAATGTGGGCCATTTTAGCTAATTTACTTATATTACATAGTTCACCGTTCCCTTGGTCTCCGCCAACCAAATCTGTAGCCATTCCTGTACTTCTTTATTAGCCGAGAGACAGAAAACAATGCTAAAGCAAATCAAAGAACAAATCTAACTCTGCAAAACGGCCTTTTGCAAATACACCACACTACATGAATGCATGTCTGGACCCTGGTCATGCATTGGCAACAACTTAGCCCTCCGACTTCAAAAACGAACCCATCGTATCCCCTGTCCTACTGCAAGCTGCCCTGCCCAATACAGTGGGATTGGCCACATGTAAATACACAGTGCAAACGTACCTCATGCTGTATGTGGAATGTGCTACTGCCTTACCTTTTCTCAATTGTATACTGAGCCTCTTCCCTATCTTTTTGGTGTTATACCCACTGTTTGCAGTGGAGGTGAGAACTTTCTGAGGTGATGGTACCAGGCCCGAGGGTGGTTTCCCTGATGAATTCACGCTATGAGGTAGTTGCGAGTAGGAGTCCGTCTGATCAGACTGGTTACCCGCTCGAGACATTCTTTGTAACGTGTGAAGTCCAGAATTGTTAATATTTTTGCCATCAGCATATTGGGAATCGGGGCTGAACCGGCTGGAGTAGTACGTGTTCTTCTCGCTTTGGGACAACTGTTCATACTGCTCTTTATTTGCTGCAGGGACCACGTGGAACCAAATGAACGGCGTACGCATGGCTTGGCGAAACATATGCTGTGCTCTAGGTTTCAAAGTGAACAGAAAATTAGCAAATTAGGACTGGCAGGCTACAAGACATTATAAGCATAATTACTGATGTTAATTAAGCAACATGAGCTGACAGACACCTTGCACTCAAGCGTAAACCATAAAACTCGAATCTGTTCGCTAGTCTACTTGGTCTGCTTTTTGCTAAGCTTTATTGCCTTAGGGTAACACAATGGTTAAATATGCTTAACAACTAAAATACCAAATACTGCACTCAGAAAAGCAAAAATATTAACCACGGTATTGAAATACAGACAGTTCTGTGGCAGGGCTGCAATGTCCTTTTGTTTTGAACCTTGATAATTACCTCTTCACATGCAGTAATTGCACTGACAACAGAATTATTAGAATGAAAATTACACTTTATACAAAGATTATGTGTTTCCATAATTTGCTGAGAGTACATGCAGTTTTGCAAAAAGTCTAGTTTATACTTTTTCTAAGGTTTTTTTTTTTTTCAGAATATGTTAAGAAATAGGGAAAAATGCTTAATCCTGAACAGATAGACATCAGGCTCTGGGTCACAATCCAAATCAGAGAAACAGAGAATATACTCAGTTGGAAGGGATCTATAAGGATCATCGATTCCAACTCTTAAGTACACAAAGTCACTAAGTCTCTTCACAGACTTAACAAATTGTGATTCAGAACCTTAGAACAAGCTGAGACAAGCTGCTTTCCACCGTGTGATACAGGGTCATGTTCCAATCCCGGTTAGAGTCAAAGAAATAAAAAACAAGTTTTAAATATTTGAAGTATAGGACTATCCCAATAAATCGAATTCCTCTGGCCCTTAACATGTTGGGGTTTTCATAACAATAGTGTCATCTTTGAAATCACTTGTTTTCTGCATACCTCTCTTCTGCTTTCTCTTTTAAATCCCTGTGTCTGACCTAGAACCACCCTTCTAAAAGTCTTTCTGATTTACCATTTTGGGAGTCTACCAAGTCTAGGCTTCCACTGAACAAATATTTGTGATCTCTCAAACATCTTCAGGAAGTTACTGCCTATAATACCTTTAGTTCTCTCATATTAAAAAACCCACAAATATTTTAAAAATGTTAAAAACGCAGTCACCATGCTGTCCACATAGATTGAAAATGATGCATTGCAAGTATAAGAGCAAAAATTTCATAGGAATTTCACGATAAACAGTTTACCACTGCAAGGTAAAAGTGTCCCTGCTCACTGCAGGGGGGTTGGACTAGATGGCCTTTAAAAGTCCCTTCCAATCTAACATGTTCTATGATTAAAGAATATATAATTTTAAGAACGAACAAAAAATCCATAAAGGGCAAAAACAATCAAATAAGATGTACATGTACTCTAATGACAATAATTATCCCATTTTTTTTGTAGTTTGGCTAATCAGAAACCACTAAATCCCTCAGTGTATCTATTCTTTATTAAGAAGGCAAGCTTAGGAATTTTTTCTTAAATACTGTATTTCCTCAAATTACTGCAAGGTGCAGTATAAACATTTAATAATGTAATGTAGCATGTGCTGAGTATACTTACTGTTCAAATCTCCTATTCCTAAGGTCTCCATCGTTAATCCTGACAATACAATCATTCTCACGAAAAAGGTTTTCTTGTTCAGCTTTCCCACCTTTCTCCAATCGCTTTACCAGCAGCCCCAGGGTTCTGGAACATTAAGATTACAAGTGATTACAGTTTGAACAATTTGTAGCATAGACAATTCTAATGATTTAATATTTTATCATAATCACTACAGAAACTAAATTTTAAATCACCTTTACCTTGAAGTAGAACACCCTAGTTTCAAATAATTTATAAGCATTACCTGAATTATTATCCCTTATCCAGGAAACAAAGACCCTAGGTGAATCAAGCACATCACTAAAGAGTAAGAACGAAGAGGCAGTATGATGACAGCACATCGATTCTCGCAAAAGGCCTAGATTTCTGAGCAGAAAAAGCTCCAAAAAAACCCAGCACACATCTGACAGCCAACATATTTTCTGCTAGTTAACTGAAGTTGAACAGGTTCAACTTAAAATTAGAATTTCTGAATTAGCAGACTACCACAGCCATCACTACTGCTTCTGTGCAAGTGAACTGTGGGGTCATCCCATGCAATAAGCAGCCTGCAATGAAGGGATGGGCAGAGGATTCAGGAACTTCATAAGACCCAAATGCTTTTTATTATCTTAAATTAATTGGTTCAGTAATCACTGAAGACAATTTCTATCTGATAGCCTCTGTGCAACAAATTGGTCACCTCTACCTAGTGCTTCTCTACAGTGTCAAGGACATTCTTGGAGAGAAAAGAAGAACACACACTCAACCTGAAATTATGAAATGGAACCTGAAGAGTGGATTTCTGAGATACAGGTAGGATAGTGTGAAAAGTCAATGATGTTTCTATACCTGAACTCTAGGTTTGAAGAAGGATTCAATCTTCAGGATCGTTCTTGCATTGACACTGCATTTGATATTTTTTTTTAAAGATCAGCTTTACATTGAAATCCCACAGGACATATGAGTGTGTCAAGCTCACATCATCCAAGTCAACAGCATTACTTTTTCAGAAGTCTTTTCAAGGCATGGCGTGAAAAATACTTGGTTGCATGGCAGGAATTGCAAGACCACATATGTCTTTTAGCACAAAACTTTCAGTGATCATAGCACTTCAGTTCACACATACCTCAAAGTAAACGAGCAGTCATTGATGCTTAAAAGGACTCCTCATGCACTCAAAAGTTATATATGTACTTGAGCACTTCATCAAATGGGTCAGAAAAGCAAAATTAACATTAACTTATTTCTTTCACTTTGAATTCTTCATTTATGAACTTATTATCAACATATGCAAATAAGACATTTATTTTATAGAACAGCCATAGGTTTTCTCCTACAAGGCAGATGAAAGACTAAGAGAAACAATCCAAGTAGTATTTCCATTTTGGAACCACCTAGAGACAGTCAGATAGGATGCTGAAAGGATCTATGCATGTAAACAGACTGAGGAGAAAAACAACATAAAGCATTCTGACAACACAAATCATCAAATGAAGTTTGAGTCAGACATTAACATTCAAGTGATACCATCCTGTTTCCAACTGATAGTGAGTATTTTCCAAACACTTATACACTGCACCTTTGACCTGTGAGGGGGTCCCCATCAGAGGCAAACCTTCTCCACCCTTATTTGGTTCCTGATGGATCCCTTGGGTGCAGTCACAGATGCAAACTGTGATTGGGCTTGACTTGAGCTCAGCTGCTGCCATTAGCAATCTGTCTCTTTGCAGTAACACTGGTGAGCACAAGGACCGGAAAGATTCCATAAAGCCAAAGCATCATTCCATCAGAAGACACACATTTCAGGGGGAAAAAAAAAATCTTAAAAAACACAACAGATATTAGCGTGTTCTGTCATCTTCCTCCTGGCCCTGAGTCTATACTCTTTTACTTTGGAAAGTTACAGCTTTTGCAGATTACTTCTCCCAATAAAGGGATAGGGGGTGGGGGGCAGGGAAGTCTTGATTTCTTGCTTTTTTCCCAAAGAAAAATCAATCATTCCAGGGTTGTTGGTATTTTTCCCTTATCAAAAAGCTAACTGATCAGAACTAGAATGCTTTTTAGGATATGACCTGGGAAGTATTACCTAGGTACTCTAGGCAGTTTCCTGGTTGCCTTTTCCACAATCCTCCATGGTTTGCATGAAAAAAATTCTGAAGTCCAGGACAGTCAAACACTAACTTTATGAGCACTTTGTGATGCATATATTGCAGTAAAATTTGCTGATAGTTATGAATTTATTTGTCATAGCATATAAAAGAAAACAATTTATAAAATATTGATTCAATCCCTTTTTCATTCTCTTCACTAAAATAAGCCTTGGCCAGGGTCTCAGATTTTTAAAACATCACAAATAATTGTAAGATTATTTTATAGATGGTTTATCAATTGCAGAAAGCACTAAAATAGCATTTATGAATGCTTATGATAAAAATATTCCTATTTCTCTAAGAAAAGGAAAGACACTTGCATGCCTTCACTACAATATTCTTTACAGAAGTACAGTTTTGATACATATGAAACAGATGTTTAGAAAACAGGCTGGTAATTTTTTTCACTTCTAAGTTGTTGAATTTTTCTGAGGAGACAATGTCATTGAGCCCCAAAGTGAAGTTACTGAAGAGGAGACCTCTAAACAGTGAAGACAGCAAATATAAAGTTGGGAATGCTATTTTTAAGAGAAAACCAGCAAAATATTTGAGGGGGAGGGGAGAAGAAAGACATGTGGCTACCCCTCCTTTTCTTTCACTTCATGCCCAACAATGCTTTGGTGCAGGCGTGCTCCTCTGTAATGCCAAGACAATTCACAGTGTGGATGTGCACCCAATGCTTGCACAAAAGCCTGGACATGAACTGCAAAAGGTGCTTTGCTTATATGGTTAAGTATAAAAAAATCTAAATATTAATATACTAAGTATCAAAACATATTTTACACAAAGTGTAATTCTCCAAGTTAATACTGTAACAAAACTACAAAAAATAATACAATTATTTCATCTCTCTTTCACCCCGTACCTATGATTATGAAGTAATTTGTCTACCAATGGTTTTTGCATAGCACTTTCTTGAAAAACTGCTTTCTACTGTTTTCACATTCTGAACCTATATTAAATTATGAATTCAAGATGCAGTTTGTGCATAGCTTTTAATTTCTTATATTTCCTTTATCTAAGCTCTCAAATCTAGTAAAAATACTAATCTTAACCAACAGTAAAATAACGTAACGCATGAATAAACTACCAGTCAAAATTGCAAATAATCTCATTAAACAAAGGCTACAAGTTCTACTAATGCAAGATTGCTCATCTCACACACAACATATGGTGCTCATGAGGATTTTGCTTTTTAACAAATGTTAGAGCTAGGTTAACCAAGGCATAAAAAGCTAAAGTCACTCAGAACAGATTCAAGGCTGGATGAACAGCCTGAGTCAAATTTGAAAACAGGATCCTCACAGTACTTTTTTTTTTTTTTTTAAAATATATAACCACATGGAACCAAGATCTCTTTAGATACAGTTCCAGGAACAAGTTCCTGAATGTGGTTCTACATAGCAGAGTAAACTCTCCTAGAACTTGCAGAAAATTTATGTTCCTGAAAATTTTAGTTACAAAAGCCTATCAACCTCCTAAAATATTTCTCTAGCATATTATGGCTAGATGTAAGAATATGACTCTAAAAAAAGGCATTATGGCAATTCATGTTTGTTGTTACAGTAACTGGAGATAAACAGAGTAGACCTGATATTGCAAATATGCAATAACCTAAAAACTAATTGGATTTTTTTTCCCCAGCTGTATGCCATCACCATTAATCCTGATAAGTGGAGATGTAGCTCTGCTCAGTTCCAATATTACATTTCCTTCGTTAGGAAAACATATACATTTGGAAAGCCTATAACATAATCTAGTATAAAATACAAACATCAGTGCATATATATATTTTTTTGTTTGTTTAAACACAACCATGTAGCATACAAATATACAGGTGCATTTGAATTTGCTCAATCGTGTCCAGGTAATCAACATGGTTTTTACCATGAGTTCTTTAAATATAAACATCTTAAAGTATAACTTCTTCAAGATGGGATTAAATACTGTGTGAACCTCTGCAAAACACTCTGAAACTTTGTAACCCTGTAGAAACAATAATTATAAATGGAAATTTGGTACCTGCACTGTTTTAGACTGACGTTAGCTGACATGGGGACAGAAGGAAAACAGTACCAATGCACAGAGCTCAATCTTTGTATTTGTTTTAAATACCTAATTGGGAATGTAAACAGCTTAGATTATATTAGCATTTGCACCACTGTAGTTCCACAAGGTTCGTTGCTCTAATTATACAATTAAAATAAACTCAGCTACATGTGTTAACATTTCAGTTCTCAGTATAAATTGCAACCAATGATAAAACTAGAAATAACCAGCAAATTTTTATTGACATCTAAATTGCCTGAGTTAGTCTGGGTAGCTCTTTGAAATAGTGAACTCCCCACATGCCATCCAGCTGTATGGAAATGATGATAATTTATCTTAATAAAAACTGACAGTGTAAATACTTTGACAGCAATAAAAATATTTCATTGAGCATCTAGCATATGATTCGGCCATCACTGCCCATTGTACGTACACACTGAAGTTATTTACCTAGTACCTGCAAGCTAACTATAATATAATCAAATCAGACAGAACAGAAAATAACCAATTTAGATGTTTATGTAAAGTCGCTAACATGAAAAGGCAAAAACTAGATTAAGGGGCAAAAACAAGGACTGATTGAAAAGCAGATGTATAGAGGTTTAGCGCAATGGAAGACCTCTGAGAAGTTCTACGGCAATATAAACATGGTATAAATTTCCTGAGCTTCAGAGGTCAGAGTAGGCAAATCAGCTTTTTTGTTCAAGTAAATTTTTGTGATCAATGCTAAATTGGACATAAACTCCTTTTTACAGCATTGCCATCACGGTGCTACTGTAGAGGCATTAAAATAACCTTATCAGGCTTCACGCCTGAGGCCTGGAACCATTTTCCAACCTTTGGTCACTACTCCTCAGCTTTTTATCTTGAATGATACTTGAAATTAAGTTTATATAACTTTTAAAAGGAAGAGATCAGACAATGAAAGCCTTGAATTCAGCTAAAAGAGTGAGGGAACGGAACATTCACACCACAGGGAATCTTTTCCCAATGCATGTGTTTTTGAAAACCATGGCTACCTTTGAGACTTAAAAGGTTGGAAATGCAAGACAGGAATAAATGGAGATGCAGATAACACATACCTACCAGATGATCAAAGAGAATGCGATTGTTAGAGAGGCACCTTGAAAGCAGTGTTAAGGACTTCAGTATAGACAATGGCCATTAGATGTTACTTTAGTTTTCCTTGTATCTTGAGTAAAAGAATAAAACTTTTACAGTAAAAGATGAAGTGATACATAAATTCTAGAAAAGGAAGGGCAATTCCACTAAAAGCAAAAAAAACCACCCCAAAAAAATGAACAGAAAAATGCATTAAAACATTCCAGTTCGGGGGTTGTGTATACCTCAATGCCCACCTTCATTTGAGGCTTTTCATTTTTTTAATAACACCTGTTAAATTTGTCAATTAAACTGACAAAAAGCAATAAAATTCCTTCTCCTATTTTTCCTATTCTTTTGAGACTTCCTTAATATTTTTAAGACATTGAGGATATATAACATCAAAACACAGATTAAGTATTTTTAGCTGCCAGGTTTTAGCTGTACAGTTTGGCACGGATTTTGTGGCATGCCACAACAGAAAGAACAGCTGGCAGAGCCCCACATACTCACTGCTCTGCATCTAAGTAACCTGTCTGATAGTTATTAATGGATGTTCTTTATGGGGTTTTCAGATGAATATCCAAATCCGTTTCTGTTCCGTTTTATTAAGCATACTTCACAGTAGTCTTGGGACTAAGGGACTGTAACTTCCATATCACTATTCACAGAGATTTTTAATGTTATCTCATATATCCCTTGTGTCAGTTTAACCTCCTTCGAAAGACAGACATGGCAGGATGGCACAAGAGCAGCTAGGGTGTACAGCTTGAGAAACTTTCAAAGACTTAAAAGAAGAAGAGGCAATATAACAGTAATTTATTCTATAATTAATATTAAGCTTGCAGAGGAGAATTCGATGCAACCCCATTTACTCATCAACATAACATTCCCCATCAGCCAGGACTGCTCAAATGCTATTCTTACAGGACTGAGTGCTTGCTCTCCTCTCTCTAAGCACCTAATAATAAGGAAGGATTGGTGCTAAAGACACCTATGCACAGATTTAGAATTTTCTTTCCTTTTATGCTTTCCTCTCATTCATTTCCTCTTTGCTCTACTCTTTATATCTAAAGACTTTCCTGTTCACATTCTATTCTGTCCTTCTTTCTGCTTCGATTTTCTTGCCACCAGTTCTGGGTAGCATTCCCTTTATATGACTGCAATAATGTGCAAGCAGGTTTTGCAAACAAAGCTTTTATCTTGAAAAAATTCACAACCATACGGTGATGAATATGTATACCCCTCCTCCCTCTTGATAAGGTGAACAAACTCTCTTATCTAAAGCATATTATCAAAAAGGCCAATAAAGGACTGATGAACTTCTAGAGGTAAAAACAGGAGGATAATAAGGAAACATCTATAGAAGAATTTTTTACCATATCTGTACAAATCAATAGCACTTTTCCCAGAGAATTATGGCAATGATTTTTTGTTGGTTTTGGGGTGGGGAGGGGGGGAAGGGGCAGGGGATGTGTGTTCCCATTTTAAAATAGTCTCAGTTTTACGAGGAACAGAAATAATTATTAGCATCTATATAGATGAGGCAGAGATCTTTCCAGGTTTTATTCAAGATCAAAAGCCAATATTGAAAACAGATTACTCCAAAACCTCAAAAGACCATGAATAAGTCAAATATTTCTTCTATATTAATAAAGGCCATAGTTATGGCATGTAATTTTTAGAGGCTTGGGGTGTTTGCTTTGGGGGAGGGAGGGATTGGGGGATTGGGGGAGAAGGCTCCAGCTTATTGCAAGGGGGAAAAAAGAATTGGTTTAGTATGTTTTTACCCTTTTTCACTTTTTAAAACTGTTGATTTAATAACCATAGCCTATAAAGTACCATTTTCAAAAGCAAAAGAAAGGAAATGGAAAAAAAAAATTGAAAACACAAGATAACTGGAATTGAGCATAAAGCAAATATAAAGCAACAGTGGGCCAATGGACTAAGCTACATGATACATCAGATCTTTTCTTTTTGGGCTTCCCTCAAATTCTTTACTGAGCCATGAGCCTGGCTTTGTATATTTAGGTTTCTACTGAGCAGCCCCCCCACTCAGTCCGGTCCCACAGCACGGAGCAGTACACGTTGCAGCCAGAGGAACAAAGAGCGGCCATGTGCTACAGTGCTACAAGTAGGCAGACGAGGATCCCTGCCAAGCATCTGCTCTCCCTCTGAATCTAGCAAAAGTGTTGTATCTTTTCTGTCCTAAAGAACTGGGGGACCAGAAGAACAAAAGAAGAAAGGAAAAAAGAAAAAAAAAAAAGAGGGGGGAGGACCCCACAACAAAAACAAAGCAAAAAATCCACACCAAGTGCTCCAAAACTGAAATTGGGGGCATTCCTTTCCCTGCCCACACTGGAGGCTGCAGGTAGATGGAGAATTTTAATATAAAAATTATTCCTCTTGCAACAGAATTTGATTTTAAACGTCTATATTTAAAATCAGATTTCCTGTAATAAAACTTTATTGTATAATCCCACACTCAGGACAAAAACAGAGTTAAAAGTCCTTCGCAGCTCTTAACATAGCTAGTGTCCTTTAAAAAAAATTAGATATTTTATTTCTGTGTTTATGGCTTTTTCATTTTACATGGTATCATTATGCATAAACAGTTTAAGCTTCGCTTCAGAGTTGACAACCACATTAACATCCTGGAAGTGAATTTTACTTGAATTAAAATTCTTATTCAAAATGTCAAAACATACATTTCTAACATCAATTTTATTAAACAAGTACTTAGTGGGCAGCCAACATTCTTAAATCGGTCTTTTACTTGGCCTTCACACTGTCTAAATCCCAGATAACTGTGTGAACATTTCAACCATTTCTAACATTAGAGGATTTACTTGGGAGCTTATGCTTGAAGTACCATTCACTTATGCCCTTTCCATCCCCACACTGAATTTACTAAATTTCAGATCAGGACTAGAAGAATTTGCCACATTACAGAAGTTTGTTCTTAATACTTTCAGTGTCCAGAAAAAGTAGCCTTAAATTAAAACAAAAAATAAATTACATCTTCTCATGTCAATATGGCAATGAAAACACTGGGTTTAAAGTGACAACTGCAAATAAAGATCTTATACTGTGTTTAAAATCTTGTGAAGGTATTTGGTACAAAAGGAGAAGTACATTTATCATCTCTGAAAATAGGCTGATAGTAAATTTGGAGGTGTATAGATAGAGCAAGTTAGTTTTGCTCTTAATTACTGAAATGAGAATGCTGCTGGGTCAACAAGACATGTGAGAACATAAAACCCCTTCATGAGCAATCAAAGATTACCTGTTTAAAAATGTATTTGTTTCCCTTTTCCTTAAAGATGGAAACTAAAGTGTATACTTAGAACATTCATCATCAAAATAAAATGTGTTTATATTCCTAAAGAATTATAATTTTTTCAATATACTTAAAAGCTTCAAATCCACCACTAATTACTATAAAAGTTAAGCTATTTTTCTGAGACTGTTAATGACCTTAAATGCTAAAACTCTAACAAAGTAAGCATTAGAGATGATGCACTCTGTTTTACTAACATAATCCCCCAAATTATAGCTTTAATGTAAATTACTCTCCTTTTTAATTTTTTTTTTTTTAATTATTTCAACTTCAGGAGTTCAAGGTTATAACAAAAACAGGTTCACCTTCTCCAAAACCAGAATGTTTCAACTCAATTTGCTACTCCATTTTAACCCCAACAGATGGGAAAACACTAAACATCAAAAGCATGATGATTGTTTTCTCTTCCACTCTTATCAAGAACAGGCGTAGGACGCCTCTGGTTTAAACTCCTGCTGTTACTTGGGAACTCGTGGCTCTAAACATTCGGCAAGGAAATGTTCCATAAATATCCACCTGAATTAGACCAGCAGATCATAAGAGTCCAAAAGGAAACATCCTTATCATTCAATTTCCCATGCAATTACAACAGAATCTCTATCAAAACCCCACAGTTCTAACTCCTTTGAGACAGAGCCTTTCCATTATAGCGTCCATTCCAAGTGCAGAGTCAGTAAACTTCTTCCCTTCCTAACCAGTGAGACCCTCTTTTGAAAAACACACAACACAATTCTACAGAGCAAAGGCATATAATACAAGAATTAACACAGCTAAGATAAAACACAGCAAGTTATGATACAATTAAAATCCTACACAATACGTTACCTTCCGCCTCGGGCACTGAAAGGCACTACATGGATTCCCAAAGGCCCACCGTCGTTGGAGACTTCTACGAGCTTTACCATATCACTGTGAGACAATGACGAATGAGGGAATATGAACATGTACCGTGAAGGAACCAAAAACCCACACAGACATACACAGAAAAACAAAACTATTCCAGAAATCAAGGCATGGTGATGAAAGCATTGTTTAATGCTACGTACCTGAAGATTAATCTGATAGCATGAAAGGAGATCAATCATCAAAAATAGTTCAATTAATAAAACAAACAAAAATCCATTTTTTAAAACTTATTTTGCTACATATGAATTGGTATCATCATTGCATGTGTATTGTTACTTCCTTATTGTAAAGTTCAAGTTAACTGTCTGGACCATTGAGCAGAAATACCTTAAATACCACAGATCTTTTTTCCTCAAAAGCCTAAAGCTGATCACAGCACTACCATGCTTTATTTACTCATCTTAGGGAGAGCTCACTTGAAGCCTTAACATTAGCTTTCACAGAACTACCCCCTAGGCAATTGAGAGTTCTTTAATTTTAATAGGTTAAATTCTTCTGTTTTTAAAACACATTAATTTGTTTTATTGTAATTCCACTTCTTTTATTGGCAGCTTGCTGTATCTGTATCTCCTTAGCTTCCAAAGTAAGATTTAAATATAACATTCAAAACCAACCAGGCATCCTCCCGCAGCAATTACGCATCTAGTTTTCAATTAAACTTCTTGATGTTAAAAGGGGGAAAAGTGAAAGAGGAAAGTACAGGTTCAGAAAGAGACATGCAAAGATGATGGAAATAGATCTGGAGTAAATCTACTAATGTGTTTTAAACATACACGCATCTGGAAAGGTGGAATATAGCCCATAAACCATAGTTATAAATACACAAACGAGAAAATAATACATGAAGGCCAAACCTCTCAGTATAACTGGAACTGACAGATCTGAATGAAAGCCACAGTCTAAATTTGTGGCTTATGCCTCTCCCTGGTATTACATACTTTTTCCGTATTTCCTGGCACTACATATATATACGTACAGATTTTTGAGAACCTTGTTTCTCTTAAGTGTACAAATCAAATTTAATCTAGAAATGGAGCAAAGAGCAAGACCAATACCCTATGATAGCAGTAAAAACTGTTCTACTTCTTTCAACAAATCCTTGATCATAGAGTGGCCCATACCGAAAGTTCATAGCACTTAATTTATAGTCTGAGCATAACCAGACCACATATTGTTATGAAGTCACCAAAAATCCAGAATTACAGTTTGGTTTACATTTCTCCCACATTCATTTAAAAAATATATGTTTAAGTTAGCTCTTGTTGCATGCCTCAATTCACGTCACCTTTAATTCATTTTTTAGACACCATAAATGGAAGGTCTCTATCCCCACTGCCAGTGTTTAGCTCAAGGAAGTACTGCAACAAAAGGAGAGCCCAGAGACGTCAGCCAAAAAAGTATTATTTTTCAGACTTAGACACATGTTTTAAGCCTGACAGCACTGCCTCATTTGGCAACGTTCTCCATCCCAGTTTCCACATAGACTAACTTCACTACATTCCCACTGCATATCGAGGTTAAGTTTTCATTAGCTGGTATGAAAAGCAGCTCACAGGAATCAAGTGATGTCCCACACATCCAAAAGGTACACTGAAAGGCATTTGGTGCTACTGGTATGCCTGTAGCTCCCTATCACCAACTTCATTCTGACTTCCCTATTGGCCTAAAAGAAAATTGAGGATTGAGGAAGGGAGCGAGTGAAATTCAACGTGATACACCTAGAATTGTCATAAGTGGAAACAGAAATTAAATAAATAAATCAGTTTTTATAATCAGCCTGTTCTGATTTCATAACCAGCCATTTATCTTGTTCTACTGCTTAAGTCCATAACCTTCGTTTTTTCCAAAGTACACATTTAAGGTCCAGGCACTCATTTTTCACATACTTTTTTTTTTTTTAAATCTATCCTAAATTCAAATGTTAAACTCTGTAAAAGGGAGAACAAAAGGAAATGATCCCTTCCTGAGAGAGATTGTTTCAGTTCTGCTGCTTCTCACCTCCACTGTCTCCTAAGTTTGGTCCCAGTACTTCAACAAAGATAGAAAGAAGTATGAGATCAAAACAGAAAGAAGAACAAAGTAATATATGATAAAAATCCAGTAAGTTACTTAAAAGCAACACCAAGAAGCATCAAATTTCACAGAAATCCTGTAAACTGTACTTGGCAAGCAGCATTTGGAATTTACAATACAGTGGAATACAGTAAAAAATCAGCAGGTGTTGCCTAATAGTTGTCACCATGATCTTTATCTAACACGTAAACCCTCTGCATCTAATTAATAATTTAATTGAAAAATAATAGGGGAAGAAAAATTCTTTTTATTTAAAATACAAGTTTAATCAATTTTAAAGGTTTAATTTAAAGGTAGAAGTGATATTTCCTCATTAATTCCACAGTAAGGTACGGCTCAGCTCTTTGCAATGACATGCAAAAGGTCAAGCATGCTCTATCTGGTGATGAAATAAAATATCCCATACTGATTTTTGAATGGAGGAGCTTCCCAGTCCCAAACAACATCCGTTTTGATCCATTCACAACATATGGGGCTTTTGACCACAAAACTTACGTGACACACACATCCTTCCAGTGAGTCATATTAAGATCTTTCCATGTGTAATTCTCGCCTATTGATTTATTTGTGCTAGCACTGACCCTATTCCTTCTGTTTTCTGAGTTCCATCAAATAAACATCCTTTTTGAGGCAGAAAAATCTACTACAGCAACAACACTTGTAATTTTTAAGTTCCCAATGCTCATCTTTAACACAGGCTTTTTAAACTGTTTCAAATCTGCTTTGTAAAGGTCCATGAAGCAAATTGTTTAAAACCAAACCGACATACAACCTAAAAAAGATTGCCCCACTTTCTTGAGAACAGTATCACTCATACTATTCTGAGGTTTTTTGTACTCTATGTTCAGTCTCAAAACTCATCCTTAAAACAATGTTTTCTGCCAGTAACTTACTCCAGAGAAAAATTGGTAGCATTCTCCAAACCAGTATCGGCATGTCCCACAGGCTCAACTCTGCTGTTGTCCTCCTCTGTTCGATCTTCATCCTACATGTTAGAAAAAAGGGAAAAGTAATTTAAACCTAGGATTAACAGGTTAACTAATTTTTAACAACGGTTTTTCAGACTGTTGGGGTAACCACATTTGCAGTGGAAATGTGTGTTTCTACAACTACAAAAATAGCTTCTGTGGCAAAATTGAGATGTTCACCTGTCTAAACTGTAAGTATCATTACAAAAATGCATAAAGTGACAAAAAACTATTTAAAACAATTTCTTCTAAACAAAGAAACTATCACAGCCAGCTTTTTTTTAAAAAAATACACAAGTAAAAGCACAAAATTAGCTGACAGGCAGCAGTTCTCTCTGGGACTTGAATGAATACACAATGTAGCTCACAAGTTAGAAACAGTATAAGAAAATGCAGCCTGTATAATTGCATAAAGTACCAAAACTTCGTTAAACATTTTATCATGGGCCTTTATTAATAGCATTGAGAAAAGGCTGACATCAAAGAGTTACATGAGGCTCTAATGCTAACCGATTGATTTTATTTTTAATTTGACTTTCCAAAAAGTACATACATTATTCACCATATATATAATTTTAATGTCAAAGTTGTGAAAGATCAAGGTAATTCAAGGACTATCAGTTAAGAAGATCTAAACCCATTCTCATACCCATGTTACTCAATAGAAGCTTATACTTTTAATTAGTTGTATGACGAAACAGAAAATATTATAACATGTGAACACTAGGTTTCAAACACTGACTTATATTCTTTAGCCAGAGCCATCAAGTCAGTAAAATAAGAAGTGATAGGTTATGAGTTCAGCACACAGAGTCAGACAATATATTAAATTATTGAGGAGATATTAAAGGCAGGCTGAGGCAGTTGGTAATGTCCAATTGACATTTCCACTGAGAATCTGAAAAAGCAAGAGGCTGGATGCATCAAGCTTCCATGGGCTGTAGATATGCCTTGTACATCCCGGATAGCAGCGCGCTGCGTGAAGCCAAGCTACTTGAAGATTGATGTGTTTTGAGAGGCTTTAATATGCACTTCTTCGTCATCTATCTCTGTTAAGCACTAGGCAAGTAATATATTTCAAAGGTTAACCAGCATCTTGAACCTGCCTAAAACTGCATTATGAATGTAAACAAGAACTCAAATAAAATATTTTAAAATATTTTAAAAGTTGCTTATAAATCCAATATGAAACATAATTCAGAAATATGACATAAACTTCTGTTTACATTTCTGTATGTACCAATTGCAGCTGAAGTTCTATATGTATTACCAAATAAAGGTTAAAAATAATTAAATACTCAAACCTCTGTAACAACTCTAAAGTTACATGCAAAAAGGTATATATAGGAAAATGAGAATATTTCACATTAGGAATAAGCGTTCCCTCTTATTTCATACAGCACCTTGGACATCACTCTTGCTATTGCCTTCTTATTTGGAAGTTAGGGACACTGGTGACTGTAGAAACCTATTTATACTGCCCTGAAGTCTAAAATCAGAGGTGCTGATGAAACACAACTTTGAATCTCAGCTGTGTTAAAATGCCATCACAAGTGACTGTTACTGTATTAATGCAATGGTTTTGGCAATTTTCTATGTCTTGTCTTTTCAAGATAACGTACGAGAAGTATAGAGACATGTAAGAAGAGACTGAAATAACATCCTCCCCACCAGTAGATATGCCTCTGCTAACAAAAAACAAGGCTGGCTTTATGCTGTGTCATTTTAGCAAACATCTATGCAAGTACAGTGTCAGTATCATTCATCTAGTACCAGTTGGGTCCTACACTGCACCCTGCTACAGACTAAATGTTTCCCTTAACTAGACTGTAAATCTGTAAACAAAACTCCTCTTGGTCCACTCAGTCATTGCAGCAGTCCTTCAGACTTGCTCTAACAGACTCACTTTCTACAGTCCTCCTGAGATACAGCGTGCCACACACAAGTCCATCTAAATCCTTGTGGAAATCCTTCTTTCCACCATTTTCCAGCCCAGAGAGTATCTTTGCTCTTTTTCCTTGAGCCTCCTGAAGTCAAGTCCCACTTAAGCCTCTCCACTTGCTGCTTGTCCTGTTTCATTTCTTTCTGTCCCAGCTGGCAGCCCAGAGGTTTATTCTGCCAAGGGAAGGAGCATCCCCCTGCCCCCGAGCACAGCTGGGAAGGCAGCAGCCAACTTACCTGCCTCCTGCCTACACCGTATACTTTTTAACATCAGGAAATAACACATAAGAAACCACAACCCAAAAACGATGTAAAACAAATGCTATCTGGCACCTCACATCTACTTTTGGTGCCTTATGTATTGAGAATTATAAACAGCAAGTTTTGGAACCAGACCCACCACCAGTTATCCAAGCAATTAAGGAACAGCAGCTCCACATACCTCTGTCTGGCTTTTCCCGGCCAGCAGACAGATCTGTATCAAAAACTTGCATGTGCCTGTAAATAGGTGCTTAGAGAGGGAATCACAACCCATTAACGATAGCACTGCTGCCATAATCAACAGATGTAGGATGTATCCTTTTAAAAATCTTTAATATTACAGTAATCAGGCTCTCTTTTCTTCTCAGAATAACACCGATTTTGATTTACATTGAAGCGAATGGAGAGAAAAATTGGACACCTGCAGAGGGATTTGACTTAAAATTCTGATTTACCAAGAAAAGTAACTAGCTGTGAAAATCTCTGCATCAAGCAATTATTTCTTTATTTGGAAAGTAGTTTTCTTCTGAAAGACAAATTCCACCTGGATGTGCTATCATGAGGTAAACCATAGAAAAGGACATTTAGAAGACCAAGAAAGTTTCCAAGAAGCCAGACAGATACTATAGCAGGCATTTTACAGAAACAACTGATTTGAGCCAATTCCAAAATTTGTAAGGTTTCTTCTCTATATATAAAAACATTGATTTGAGTTATATAAAAAGATAAAATTATTAATGTATAGCCAGTACAGAATTTTTTTTTTCAAAATTAAAATGAAATAATGAAAAGATCAACTCATTTTTACAGCACAGAGGAAAATGTAAAACACTTCTTCCAATGTACAACTACATACCCTAAAGTGTTCAGTGTGAAATTCACCCAATTCCCTTTTGCTGACTTGGAGCTTCTTACCTGGACCTCTCTGTGCCACCAGGCAGAGATGTAACAGCCTAGGAACTGCATCTCTCTCATATTTAGGCTACTTATACAGAGATGAAATTATAAACCAGCATCAAAAGGGTAACAAAGTTTTTAAAACTTGTCTTAGTCGTTTTGAGAAAATTAGGGATTTTATAAGAGTTATTCTTATTTTTAAATGGATCTGTACAAAATTCCTATATCTTATAAGAGTTAAGTTTGTGCACACGTACACAGTAGCAGATTCTTGCAAATACTATTTTTAAAAAGTTTATGTAGGTGCCAAACCAAGTCAAGCCATTGTTCAAACCCCCCCCGAAATCTAACAGCTTTTTTTCATTATTGTTCTAAGTTCTGTAATAAAATTAACGACTCAAGAACTTTTAACTGCTCAAAATGCTAGCAGTTCTGCATATAGAAAGGTCCATTTCACAGTTCACCTGCACAGCATTACTGAAATATATACAAATAGTTGCCAATTCGTTCTGTATTTTTGAAGAAAACTTCTCTATCACCTCTTAGGATTACAAAATCCTTTGAGTTAAGAAATGCCAGCATTATGCCTGCCAACAGAACCTTATCCAACATATATGAACCCAAACCAACCCTTTACATTTTCTGAGTCTGTTTCTGAGTGTAGACTGCCTCAGTTTATTTCCAAAGCTCAAAACCAGCCATGTCATCCCTATCTTACCAGACATGTGATCTTTCATTACCAAAGTATCCGCTCCTGCCTCTGATTGATCCACAATTCCTACCGTCTTTAAGGAAGCACTTTCCCACTCATCTAGGCTGTTCAATAGACTTCTAATAAACTCCCCAAAAACATACACTGAACTTCTTCACATTCCCTTATCTTCTGATGATTACCTGCAGAAAACTCAATAGCAGCCATGGAGTCTGAAAAAAGTTAGTGCAATCACTTAAATTCCTACGTGTTTCCTTTGTGCAGTCTTTATTTCTAGATTCTTGGTCCAAGTGCCAATTACAATCTACTTCAGCCAGGCACAATAGGAAATGGGCTCCGAAGGTACGTAATGGTTATGTATAAATGCATCTCCTTTTAACACTTAATCCCATCTCTCAAATTCAGTAGCAGTGGGAGAAAAGGTGTTGGTTTGAGGTTAGGGCTTTTCAGTTCAGAGGAACATAATAATTATTTCATTATTGTCTAGAAAGTGATTGGCTACTTTAGTGATAATGGTTGTACGAAAGAGAGTAACTCTGCTTTCAACTGACTTGAATGCTCAACAGCAAGGTCTTCTACACTGACCCATACAGGAGAAAAAACCCAAATGGTCTCTCACTGTGTAAAGAGCAACTATCTTGTATGCTGAGTAAATCCAAATTAACATTAAAGAAAGGGAAACTCTAAGTAAAGTTTATCATAAAACCTTTGTCCTAAAGTTTCACCATTGACCTCCCTTCTGCACATTTTGCTCATTCACTTCTGCAACCCGCAGCGTTGAAGCCATTCCTCTTGCATCTCAACCTGCAACTCCAAAACACCACTATGGCTTCCCCGCCCAAACCTGCACCTTCCTGCCCTGACTTCACTGTTAACTTAAACTGAATTTAGAGACCTTAATCCTCCACCTTGTCTGAGTGCTGGGAGATGGACTGTGGAAAGCCAAGACAGGATCTGCCTGGCCCTATCCCACAGCAAACACAAGCCAGGATTGCAGCTGGCTCAGCCCCACTGCAGAGCACTCACCTAGGGAAGGATGCTCAACCACTCTGAGATTCAAAGTATTCAGTGAAAAGAGAAAGTTTGGGAAATTTAGCTGCAAATTGTACTGAATCTGGTCACACTGTATACAAACCAAATTTTTTTCTGTCATGTGAAACTGCTAACTGAACAAGAGAGCCAGCCTCAGCAGAAAGATGCTGTGGGGACACAAGAGCTATACAAAGGAACCGCCTTTTAACACTTAATTAAATCTGGTTTGCATTTTTACTAGTCTGCAGAGTAACTGCAGTTAAGTATTTTCACTCAGAGTGGATGTTCTCATTATACGACACTTTCAGCATTTTTACTAGCATTAGCAAGGGAAAGCAGAGCCTTGAAACGGCACGCAACTGCAACCAGTGCGGTAAACAGGCAGAGCTGCCAGTGTGAGCAACGTCTGATAAATATATCTGACATACACCCCTCTGCAAATAAAAGCCTTTCAATAAGCAGCCTCTATGTTTTGGAAGACTAATTCACACTTGTTTTCTGGCATCGAGTTGTTTTTAAAAAAATTTTAGCATACTGAGCTGAAAATACCCTAAATACCAAACAGAAAAGGAACAGTATGTAACATCCAACGGGTACTTCAGATTTTAGTGCAGAGAAGAATACAATATGAATAAAGAAAAGCTCCTGGAAGACTGCACACCAGTAATTTTTCCCCAGCCAGGTCACAACAAAAATAATTCTTATGTTATTAAAATATGCCCTTCCCTTCATCTTTCCCCTTTTATTCTCTTGCACTTCTCTTTAATGATCATGGAAGAAGAGACCATGTTTGCTATTAGCCTCCTGGCAGCTGTGTTTTATAAATGTTTGTTTGGTCCTTGCAACATAAAGTAGGTTCTCTCTCTGTATGATCAGACTTCATAGGAAACTGCTCCTAAGGGACCTATTTTCCTGTGTCTTAACTAGCACAAATGTACCAGCATCAGGCTTTTGTGCTAATGTTCTCACTTCTTGATTAACCTGCCAAATCTCCAGAGAATGGCAATTTTCAATCAAATCTGAAGAGCAGTTACAATGATCACATGGGGAAAAAACAAAACTTATTAAAAAAAAGGAGGGGGTGGCCCTCATCAATACAAGCATATATACAGATATATATGCACAAATAATTAGGTAAGAGGTTTGTGTAACCCCCATCAGTCCTATGCTAGGTGAACTGCTATTATCATTAATCCAGGTGGAGAGAGGAGAGAGGGAAAAACCCTACATTAAATCATCATCCACTTAAACAAAACAAAAAAACCCCCACCAAAAATTATTTAATCTTTTTGTTTATTATTTGAGTTAATATTCTTCTTACATCTCAGTCATCCCTTTGTTATTTGCATTCTTGTTCAGGATGGTCATCCCACAATCGGAAATGGCAATTTTCACATGGTTTCTGTATGCCTTAGCATTCTAAAATGAAATTTGCCTTGCTCAGTCAAATCAGCGAGTAGGCATCATACAGACACAGAGGAGTAGAGAATGGAAAGGATTTCCCGGGTCTCTGATGAATATCAAATTCATCCCCTGCTATCACAGGCAATCATCTCTTATTTCCCATTTAATAAACTGATCAAGCTGAGCCTTAAAACTGGTTTGCTTCGTGATAGCACTATTTCTGTTGTGAAGCGCCTTGAAAGGAAATGTTTCTACAGATTTGAAGAGATGTATTTGATTTCCTATTGTCCAAAAAGCAGAACACCAGATAGCCAATGAATATAATTTGATACAACCTTCCTTTGACAAACCTGTACAACACTGCATTGAGTTTTGACTAACCACCATTTTTTCATGCCTAATGACACTCCTCCTTAAAACATTTATTTAGAGCCTAGTAATACCAATAAAAACTGAACAAGCCCTGTAGTATCTCAATTATTTTGTAACACATGTTAGTTTAGTGTTTTACTGAAATGCACCGTATTTAGAGGCTCAACAGCCCGTGATATGTCACTGAAATCAGACACATATATTCCATACCAATTTGGTGGCACACACCAGCCAGGCTAACGGCAGGAGCACAACACAAATACTGCTCAGCCATCTAATGGAGTTTCCACTACAAAAGCTTTTTACTGGATGATGCCACAGTTAATTCTTTTTTTACAGTAGGCACTGCAGACAGCACTGAAAAGTACGAGAGCCTTTGTAGGGTTTTAGCAGGTTAGACAAAAGGTTTTCTTGCTAGTGAATTTATTGTGAGACATTTTGCTGTTTCTGCTTCTTTACAGTAAAGAAAATCTCAGACGTGACCTTACAGTGATAGCTTGCCAACAAACAGCATGAAATGCATTTAAAACTCAGAGAGGTTTTTTGTTCTTGATCGAACATGCTTGTTAATTAATGTAGCTGAATGGTCTATGCCTACCAGCAAAGAAAGAGTAGTGAGAAGGGGGGAAAGAAGGGGAAGAAAAAGAAACAAAAAAATTTAAATACTTGAGCAGTTCAGCAAATGCACACAAGGGAAACAGCACAAAATGGGACCCAGTAGAGAAAGAAAACCACAGTAATGTCTAAAGCAACGCTCAATCTCAAGCATTTCACAATGTGGATTGTAATCATATTTCATAAAGTGTAGTTGCTGTTTGGGTGAAAAGGACAACATTTGTTTTCCTCAGGCTGAGGGCATCCCACTCCAGACCATTTCAGTGACTTCTCTGGGACTATTGACAGTCCAGGGTGGGTGGCTGAGGGAGGAGGTGTGTGTAAGCTGATAGCTACCATAACAAATCCATACATCAAGGTTTGTCTCCAGATGGCAAATATCAAATGGATAACAAAAATATGTAGCTGTTTCTGCCAGATCATATTTAAGGGACATTTTAAAGTTGGCTGAAGTGTTAGTGCAGCACAACAAACATTTCACGGTGAGCCATTTTGTAACAGCTCTAAGCCCACAAAAAATATGTATCACCGTAACAGTTACAGCATATTAGATACTATTATTATGCTGATAATTCAGTGCCCTAAATTTCTGTTCATTGACAAATGGGTAAATTATTGCCAAATTGAACCTGGTAACACCTTGGCAATCTAGTTCTTGTATCAGAGACTTAAGATGCAGGCAACATTGAGTCCTCTCAATTCCTACACTGACTTGTTATTCTATAGTAGCAAAAATCACTTCAAAGTACATTTCTCTGTTAATATGTTGGGGATAATACTCCCTGTTTTCAAAAACAAAAAAAGGGAAAGCACCTGGTCATGCCACTTCAAAACACAGGAGAATTAAAATGGATCTTAATTGTCTCAGCAGCAGCTTAGGATGCTGAGCCACAGAACACCTCTTCTTGCTCAAAGACACCAGACGAGTTCCACCTCTGTTTTTTCTTATCACCTGGTAACACCTGCAGTCCGCAGCGTATTTTTTAAACCTTTTATTAGATGTAAAGTATCTGAAGGATTACAAAACTCAAGATACTTCATGACATAATGAATTTACAAGACACTTCACTTACAGAGCAACCAGAAACAAAACCAACCACAGCCAAGAGGAATAGCAGAAAAGGTTTGGCATGACTAGATGCAGGCATCCCAGCACTGACAGTGCTGCCTAGTGGGGAGTTCACCAAAACGAGATTTTAAAAAGCAGTCTGAAGATAAAAGTTCAACTAAGATATTAGATGCACCAAGGAAGTACCAACATCTCATGCACTATATACATGAAACATAAAAAGCATGGATTGCCACACTTTCAGTACTAATCAAGGTATCAGAAGAGCTCTCTGAAGCTTTGATCAACAACGAATTCTAGATGTATCCACTCTATTACAAAGAGAAGTACACCATCTCACAGACCCTTGCACAACTATATCAAATTACCTCAAATAGCCTATCACCTTAAAAATAAAATGGGTTTATTTTGTGTAACTGCCTAGTTACAGCTTTTATTCTGCTTTCTGTTTTTCCTCAGGATCCAAAACATATCTGTTTCACAGGCTAAATTCTATGTTCTTTGTTTGCTTTAAATAAGGCTTACCTGCAGACTATTTCCACATTCAAATCTCTGAAATTTCATACTCTTGTCATATGATTCACACACTGACATACAGACCACCAGGATCTGCCAGTGTGAAACAAATATTAGGGTTCATATTAAATACAGTCCTACTTTGATGTCACAGTCATAGGAAATATTTTTAATGGAAAGTTATCAGCTTTATTTGAAATGAGGCTACAACTATAGGTCAATGTATAATCAATCACATTCCCCTGGAAAGTTAAGCCCAAAGGTTGTACAGAGTCTTTTATCATTTACATTGAATAATGCAGGAATTGCCTCAATTACACAGACATCCCCCACATGGTGCAACAACATGAGCCCAGCACTTACCATGTAACAAGCACACTTCTGGTTGATGACTCCATATACCATTTATTTTCCCTTTCATCATGATAACTAATGCATACATATCTGTCTACATATACCATAATCACCCCTGGTTAACTCATATAATACCCAATATATAACAGAGAAAATTGCCCCTGCACTGGCAGAAGATGCTTTACTTTAATTATTTCACAACAGAAGTGATTTTTCCAAAATGAAGTCCAGTTGCCTTTAAAAACTGGAGTTCTACCTACTCTAGAGGTGTAACAAATCTGGGATTTCAGGATCACAAAGACCAAAGAAAAAACATTAATTTTATATGGAAAAGTTGATGCTTATGGAAGGAAAAAAACCACACAATTTACGTCTAACATGGAGTGTTACTATGGCATTCAGGAACTACATATATATATATGCTTCTAAATATACATTTATATTTGGAAGGTCAGAAGCAAAGACACTATTTTGTTCTGGAAGTAAGTAAAAGCAAGTAGTACGGTAGTGGTACATCTACAGTGTGTTTGTTTTCTCCGTTGAGTAGTCTAAAGTAGGTCAAGTTAGGCACATCCATTAGTTCTCCTATAAATAGATCCACACTGAGTTCACCTCCTTGTAACTAATGTAGAACAACAGAATTTTAAATACTTTTCCCCTTAATCTGACAAGTTAGCTTATTCTGTATATAGACATTAAAAAAGGAAGTCATTAAGTCCTGTGTGATTTTTAAGAGCCAAAGAAATGACAATGGGAACATGGAATAGGGGCACACACTTTTTTCCCCCAGCAGAAAACCAAATGTACATGCCTCCACCTATAAGTCTAGAGATCTGAAAGACTTCTGCAGAGATGTATTATAGATGAGTCACATAGTTTCCCCTTGATATCGAGACAAAGGAAAGGAGAAAATTCTGCATAAATCACTTCACATTTTCCCTGTAATGCTCCTGAATATATTAATATTCACCTCACCTTTTCAAAGACCATGATTTTCATCCTTCTGAGGATTTTTTTTTTTAAAGATACAAAAAGCATTTCTTATTTAGCAACCCGAATTTGTCATTAGGCAATTTTCAAACAGGTCTCATAGCTCTTTTATCCTTATTCATTTCTTTTTTTTCTTTTTTAATCTGAAATAGTCCCTTGTTGCTTGATTTGCAGATCTGTATCAGCACAGGAGGATTTCACTAGCTTCAGCCAAGAACAGAACAGTTCGATCCCCTCGAGGACTGAATGTAAGAGTCAATTTAGAAGCAACCTAAAAGTATAGCACTCTGTTCTCCGTCACACAAAACATCGTTTTACTCACACAGGCATCTTAATAACAAAATTCAATTCTAGATATATTTCTCAGCATGGCTCAGGACTGTTTAGAGATGACATCAGAAAGTTTGTTAAAGACTTGGCTTTTTAAAAATTTAATTAAAATATCTATTTTATAATAACGTAAAAGTTCCTCTGTTAGGGGGAGTTTAAAGTAAGTATTTATTCTTTAACTTTGAATTTCATCTAATTTAGGAAACATAAACTTCAAAGGGTTTTGGTTTTCTGTTACTAAAAATCACCCTGGTAATCTCACCCAATGAACTAGAAATACATAATTATATGATTTTATCCTCTTGCTTAAAGAAAAGTGCATGGGATTTGTGTCTTTTGGACAATGATTTATGTTTAAATTTCATTTACCAGGATTTGCTAACGTACAGCTTTGTTTTACAACTTTTTTGTTAAAATCCCTAATTCTGGAAACAAAAAAAAATCCATGTACCTGTTTTAAAGATCTTTTGTGTTACACACCACGTAGGTGGACAAACATACCCAAGCTAAGGGATCCCTAACTTGCATAGCTTAAAGACAGTTCTTCCCTTTTTGACTCTTCTTCCCCTGAAAGAACAAAACCAGGGAAAGGTCCCGGCCCCAAGTCCCAGGGGAGGGAGATCCTCAAGGGAGTCCCAGCAACACAGGCACCTGGCCTCATCACAGAGGCACCAAAACCTGCTCTCAGCTCCTGTGCAAAGTTTGAGTGATGAGACTTTACCATTTGCAGTTTCATCTTTTACTTCTCTTTTGCCGAATTGCACAGCTGCATGCCACTTTTTGCTTTTCACCTCATCCTTCACAGAGAAACTCCACTAAAATTGCTTCAATTGAGTTTCCCTGTTATGCTGTAGCATTTTCTTTTTTGGTCTTTTGCACAACATGGATTTTACCTTAGGCACCAAACAAACTCACCATTCTAATAACAGAAAATACTATAGCATTTTTCATTGTTCTTTGCTCAATTTGTTTTGCTGAAGTCAACATGAAAAACAATTTCAAACTTCTCAGTAAATGCTTCATTTACGAATGCTCCATTCCAAGTGCCTACAGGGTTACAATCTGGTCTATGACAATTTTATTAATTTTTTAATCAAAAGCATTAAATCAAATTTAAAATAAATAGTACTCAGTACTTCTGTAGTGCCCTCCAGCACTGTACAGCAAAAACGCTTCACGGACAATAATGGCTTTAGCTTCACTGCACCATCAGGAAGAAGATTAAAAGTTGTTTTCCAAATTGTTTATTTGTGGAAACTGAGGCACAGAATACTTCTTTTCCGATTTTTGGGGTTCATCACCAACTTCAAATTCTTTCCATTTCAGGTGATCCCTCTGAGATAGCCAAAGCCTTACTTTCAGAAAAACGTAAAATGCTCACATGTATTTCCAAAATGAACCAAAAAGGACAGAAACTGACACTGTAAAAACAAAACAGCACTGCACGAATTTCTGAAAATGTCAAAAAAGCATCAAGATTCATCCCTACAGTCCATTAAGTCCTTCCCTGCTCAGGGCAGCAGACAGCACCACAGGCCCCATCACCCCTGGAGGCGGGTGGTGAATGAGGGGACAGAATGCATTCCCTTGGGGCGACCATGCCCAGAGCCCACAGGCTGCTGACTGTCATGCAAAACAGTTACAGGGCTGAGATGAAACAAGATCCAACAGCCAAACTGCATCATCACCACCACCTTACTGAGCCACCACCAAAACAGACCTCAGTCTAAAAGGCACCAAAGTGTGGGACATCACAGAAGTGGTAGAACTCCAGAAGCACTCTGCAATCAACTGTAAGTTGTACAAAAATGAAGGCATTAAAAAAAATAACTTGTTTAGAGCCACCTGTTGCCCCAGTAAAGGAACCAGCTTCTCAACATAATTAATTAAATAATTAAAACTTCTTCTCAGATAACTTATTTCCATTTGTGATTCTTTCTCTTCTCTTTTCATCCTACCTTAGAGCAGTAGGGGCTTAATTCAGCACATGTGATTGAGGTGCAGTATTTCTAAGCAATTGTATTTCCACTGTGTTTCCCATAACAACATCTCCGCCCTGCGCTCTGTTATCCTGCAAGGCCACTGCAAACCACAGATACGCTCTGTTGAAAGAGACAGTGATGTTTTTTCCCTCCTCAGACAGTCATGTTTATCACTGGATCCCTGTGCCCACCTTCTCCTTCTGCTTATTCAAGCATTTGTATCATTACACAAAAGATCTAAATTAAAATTAATGTTTAATAGAAACAATTTTAATTGGTTACGTTTCCCAGGCTGGTCCAGTTCAGTCTAATTAACAGTCTCATAAATGCTTAGGGAGGCACAAGGGAGGAAGCAAGGCATGGCCAAGACCGCTTCTTTCAGCAGAAGAGAAGACTTAAAATGTCTCTAATGCTGCAGCTTCAGACTGTTGTTTGAAAGGATCCTTACTGTTCATCTGCAGTTTCACTCAAGGCACTCATTTCAACATTCAGGAACTTGTAATTCTCTCATCCCTCTTCTACTGCATCCTTCAAAATCCTACCTGTTTACAGCTAATCTAAATAATTGTGTCTTGTTGGCTAAAGTTGCCACCTCAGCACTCCCCCTCTTTCAAAACGAGCATGCTTTCCAGGAATAAATCCCTCCTGCCCTTGTATACTGCTGACCTATTTTCTGTAATTTGTTTTTCTTGCTGCCAGTTTCTAATCTAAAGCAAAGCTTCATTTGTCACCACACAAATAGGTACCTAAACAACTTCATACAATGCCAGTTTCTAATCTAAAGCAAAGCTTCATTTGTCACCACACAAATAGGTACCTAAACAACTTCATACAAATTACTCGAATTCCATCATCTTCCTTAGATGAGACCAAATTAAGACAGAGGCACTACAATGCTTTTAAGTGCTCTTTCTCAGGTTCATTAAAAGCTAAGATGCAAAAACAGAAGGAAAAAAATCCCATACATTTTGTGGTTGAATTGTTCTTCATTATCCCACCAAAAAAAGTAGGTTCAAGCATGGTAGTCATACACACATAAAAAAGTCCTGTTCCCAGCCCGCTCTCTTCATCAAAAAACTCCTAGCAATTTATACAAAAATGTCTACATAAATACTCATTTAAGGTTAACAATAGCATTTTTAGGAATAAAATTTAGGTAAGGAAGCCGAAGAACTTGTGTCAGTTACGGTTAAAAGGAGGCAGAGACTGCTAAACACCACATTTAAACATTCTGATTTTGACCTAAGGTTTTCTTAGCTGCCACTAAACTTGTTACAAACTAGCTAAAGCTGCATTGAAGATTTCCAAATGTGAAGCTAGTCCAGTCTAAGGCTTCCTTGAACAGGTATTTATTTTGCTTTAACTCTTCATACACATTTTCTGAAACTGCAAAAAACAGCTCTTAGGAAACCAGGGGAAAACAAGCACTATTATTCTACCACTATGAAGTTTTTATTTTCTTCAAACTGGGGTTAGAAATCCAACTGAGTGCTTCTTCCATTGCATTCCCAGGCAGGAACTTCAGACACTTCTTCAGTCCAGTTGTATTCTGATACATTAAGTTTCATCCCAACTAGTGGGGCTATTCTAACATCTTGTTATGCCAAGGACAGTGCAAGAACTGCTAGAATAGATAACTCTAGTAATTTGCCAACAGGCTTTTCTCTTGTCCTCAGGAAGTTATCTTTGATGTCATTAGGACCGGAGTGCATTTTGTAGTTCCTCAGATGCCAGCAAATTTCAGAAAGGACAATACTGGCCAACCAGTATTCCTGACTGGATAGGAAGGAGAAAATCATAGAATGGTTTGGGTTGGAAGGGACCTCAAAGATCATCAAGTTCCAACCCACCTGCCATGGGCAGGGACACCTTTCACTAAACCAAGTTGCCCAAAGCCTCATCCAACTTGGCCTTCAATGGCTCCAGAAGGGGGCATCCACCACTTCCCTGGGCAACCTGTTCCAGTGCACTACCCTCATATTAAAGAGTTTCTTCCTAACATCTAATCTAAACCTACCCTCTTTCAGCTTGAAGCCATTACCCCTTGTCCTATCACTACAGTCCCTGATCTACTCCCTGATCATCTACTTTATCATCACAGAAATCAAATCTTGAAGAGACTAGAGAGTGAACCTTTGTCATAAGATAAAGATCACTGTATCTTATAATTAAGAACTGATTGTACATAAAAGGTGAGGCCAGTTTAAAAAAATTTAAAAGAAAGACAATTCTGTGACAAAGGCTGTGTTTACTCACTGAAGTTTTAAAGCTAATGGCATTCACACACAATGATACGTTCTAAGAAAAAGACAAGTGAAACCTGTGCATTTTCATTTACTAAAATCATCAGGTTCTCCACTCTTTTCTGGGGGGTCTGCCCTCAGCTACTTACAGGCTCAGAATAATCCCTTAATAATTATAATCTTTCTGCACTTTAATTCAAAAAACCCACAAAACTTAAAGATCTTGCATGCCCATATTCTAGTCAGTGTAGGCAAGAGGAATCCTTAAAACTAATGAAATGCACTTGTCTTTCCTTACATATAATCAGGATAAAGGCAATGACAAACAGAGAAAAAGAATGAGACTGTATATGCACACAGAAACAAAAGAACATTAAAACAATATCTAAAAAAGAACAGCTAATACTTTTCTAAGGGACTGAGAGCAAGATAATGTTACCTAAAGAACTGATAATCTGGAAGAGCAAGTTAAAAATAAACTGATGAAATTTGTCAGTGAAATACAACATTGGTTTAAAACGAGTCTTCTAAAATACGATCAGGTTTTGTGAGACGTTCCAGACCAACCTGATGGTTTTCTATGACGGTGTGACTGCATCAGTGGACACAGGAAAAAGCAACGGATGTAATCTACCTGGACTTCTGTAAAGCCTTTGGCACAGGCCCTCACAACATCCTTCTCTCTAAACTGAAGAGATATGGATTTGATGAGTGGACTGTTCAGTGGATAAGGAATTGGTTGGATGATTGCATCCAGAGAGTAATCATCAATGGCTCGATGTCTAGATAGAGATCTGTGACACGTGTGCCCCTCAGGGCTCTGTACTGGGACCGGTATTATTTAATAACTTCAACAATGACACTGATGGTGAGGTGGAGTGCACCCTCAGCAAGTCTGCAGATGACACCAAGCTAAGAGGTGCAGCTGACATGCCAGAAGGACAGGATGTCATCCAGAGGGATCTGGAGAAGCTGGAGAAGTGGGCCCATATGAACCTCATGACCTTCTATTAGGCCAAGTGCAAGGTCCTGCACCTGGGTCAGGGCAATCCTCCTTGTGACTGATAAGAGAGCAGCCCTGCAGAGAAAGACTTGGGGGTGCTCGTGGATAAGAAGGTCAATATGAGCCAACAATGCATGCTTACAGCTTGGAACGCTAATCATATCCTGGGCTGTATCAAAAAACGTGTGGCCAGTAAGTCAAGGGAGGTGATAATCCCCCTCTGCTCTTATGAAACACCAACCTGGTATATTGTGTCCAGTTCTGGAGTCCCCAACATAAGGAGGACATGCATCTGTTGGAACAGGTCCAGAGGAGGGCCATGAAGATGAGCACCTCTCCTATGAAGACAGGCTGAGAGAGTTTGGGTTGTTCAGCCTGGAGAAGAGAAGGCTCCAGGGAAATCTTACAGTGGCGTTCCAGTACCTGAGGGGAAGCCTACAAGAAAGCTAGGGAGGGACTCCTTAAAAGGGCATGTAGTGGATATTAGGAATAAATTCTTCACTATGAGGGCAGTGAGTCACTGGAACAGGTTGCCCAGGGAAGTGGTGGATACCCTCTCCCTGGAGAGGTTCAAGGCCAGGTTGGATGGGGCCTTGAGCAGCCTGGTCTAGTGAGAGGTGTCCCTGCCCATGGCAGAGGGGTTAGAACCTGATGATCTCTGAGGTCCCGTCCAGTCCTAAACATTCTATGATTCAATGATTCTATATATATATCACTGATTGACTGAGAAGCCCAGTGACTGAGGAAATGGAAACTTGAAGAAATTTAAGACAATGCATTCTGAGAAATGAAATCTGATCTAAGCCTTGAAGGGAAGAATCTTGGAAGGAGCAGCACCACTCCTCAAGTAACTCAAAACCAACCAATGAAACAACCAAACAACAACAAAGCAAAAAAACCCACAAACAAACAAACCAACAGCAGCAAAAATAACGACGAATTAAAGAACTGGTTGATGAGGATACTGAAATAGATTTAATATACATTATTCCAAATGGCAATTCCTAGTCTTCTGCCCTCTAGGGGTAGTAAGGAGAAATATTAACATAGTATGTATTTACTGATAATGTAGATGAGTAAAAACAAAAGACGTAGACAAATACATGACATCAAATATTACTTAAAGGAAATAAAGTCAAAAAGCATAAGTAGCTGTGAGAACAGCAGATTAATAGGGAGATCTCAATACTCTTTCATCTTATTTGTGAAATCCACAACAACATTTGAGAAAACAGACAGAGTATGACAATAACTTAATATATCTGCAGGTATCCCATGGCCTCACTATATAGAAAAGTACCTTATTTTACCTATTTTAAACAAATTCTTGGTCTAGCCAACCTACACGTAAGCACAGACTGTGCAATGCCTGAAGCAGAGCAGGACAACTTAAATTGCACTCATTTCTTTAGGCATGGCTGGAAATTCAGGACCATAGTAAACCACACAAGAAGATAAAGTGTGCAGCCTGATTGTGTGAAGGATAGCAGAGACACTTCTGCCCATCCGCACTCAGACTGGTCATACAAGAAGAGCAGACTACAAGGTTACTTCTGCTAAGTTGGACAAGGGTTAAGGAGCATCTTGCATGCTTCATGAGACCACATACTACCAAAGACATTAAATGGAGCCAGTCACACATGCACACAGAACCACTAGCACTCTTAGTGGTGCATATGATGAAGCAAACATACATATTTAAGCACTGGGAAGTTGGAAGCTCTTTCTCTACACAGCTCAGGTCATCCAATAGTATTTGAGTACTAGACACTTTCCTATCAAAATGAGGTAGACAAGAATAAGGAGCGATTATGGGCTTAGAAACCTGCTTTTCCCCCCATAAGAAAATGTGAAATGCACAAATGTGGAGCTGTTATATTCTGTTGTAGGTAAAGAAAAAGCATTTATTTTAAATGCTTGATAAGGAAGATCTGAATAGAACGTCCATGTGGTATGAAACCATGTAGCTGGGAGAAAGGAGGTGAAATGCGGCTAAATATCAGAAGAAACTCCTTAATAGGGTGATACATCAGATTGTGAAAGTCTCCCAAGGGAAGAAGCCGAATCCCTACTGCTCAACACATGTAAAAGCAGCATGGACAAAGAACTACAAGATAGGGTACAGGGAATAACTCAATACATAGTAAGAGGATGGTTCAGATGACCTAATAATATAACAGGATTTAAAATGACTAGATAATTCTATTATCATTAACCACATTCACAGTAGTACAAGCTAAAACACTGTTGCTATGGAAATCAATCCTTATGTGTCGCTGCAGAAAATGACTGTGATACAAGGAATGGAAATGAATTGAACCAGCCCTTCGTATTCTCAATGAATTCAATGCATCAGTCAGCTGGGGAACTATCAAACATGAAAGTTCACATCTAGCTTCCCAACAGCCATTTAAAATATAGAGTAAAGCACAGATGAGCGTCTGGCATTCAAATACAGGTGATCCTTAGACTTACACAGCCAGTTTTCAGATTCAAGGTAGCAGCAGGGCTCCAGTTCAGAGGGGACATTGCTGGCAATGGATGGACTGCTCCCATCAGTGCACTTTGAATCCCCTTCTCTTAACACTGCTTGAAATCTCCCAGCCCAAAGCAAACCAACACTATGGAAAGACCAGTCCATGCATACTTCTGCTCACACACTATTACAGCTCCATCTCATGAAAATACAAGATGAACTTACTTTCCATGTGCAAGGAAAGAAAAAAAGACAGAAGAGGCAATCATTTTTACTGGCACTTTCTAAGTAGTCCTACAGACAACAAATGATAGTGAAAGCATCCTACTTTTTATTTTTCATTTATACTCCCAACTGAAAACTTTATTCTCAACTGAAAACATACAGCATCTTTAAGATTCAAGCCATGGGCAAACAAATGATCAGCAGTCTCTTCGCCACATATCATCAACTCTATTCCTGCACGGATGTTATTACAGTGCTGTAACAAAGTGCATATCTCACAGAACAGTGGAAAATGCATACTGGTTTGCTCACTCCACTTTCCCCTTTACTTACAGTAACAGATTATTTCTGAGGAAATTGGGAAGTTAAACCTGGCAGTAATAAAATCCTTAGAGCCAGGGAAAATTTTGGAACTGAAATTTTGAAAAATGGAGTTTAAATCATTCCCAGTACCACTCAAATAGGATTTGTTAGAATCTCTATTAGTAGAACTAGAAAACCCAACTGAGAATTTTAAATAACGTGCTAACACTCCCTCTAAACCAGAAAGGTTTCAGCCAAACACAATGAGAATGGAGTGGTAACAAAAGCTCAAACTACTCAGTGAAAAATCACCACACTCCCCCAGTTTCATAACATAGTAAAAAATGGTTACAGATTGTTTCAGGAAAAACTATATGCATATGGAGGCAGAAGAGAGGACAACTAATTCCGCTCCTCAGAATTTCACAGCAATACTTCCTTTCAAAAACTGATTTCTCAAGTGAACAAAGTATTTCATTTGGTCTTTTGATAGTCTACAGCATTGTTAAGAAAAATAATTCAAAGCAGCAGCCCACAGCTATAGATTATGGGAACCAGTTCAAAAAGGAAGATATTTTTACCTACTAACGCTGGTATTTTAATGTAAATCTGACTCATTGTTTTGCACAGGAAAATATTCATTAGAAACCAGAAAGAAAAAATAAAAAGAAAAAAAAAAGAAAAAATAGAGAAAAAAGTAAGAGCTCAAAAAGGAAGTAGATCCATATTCTGGTTTGAAAATCAACTATGAGGAAGCAAGTACACCCGCAGGTAAAAATAAACTTTAAAATCCTCAATTGTGAAGTATTTGAAAAAGGCTAAAACTAAAGCAGCTTGCTTTTCAGAAAGCCATTAAATTCGACCTTAAGGAATGCATAATATTTTAAGTGAGAAGCAAAATACATGTGTCAAGGAAAAGATCAGAGCAGCAATAGGGTTTTCAATATTCACAAACACATACAGAAGTGAAATACTTGATAGATGTGCTATACAGTTACTCTCATGCATCCAAGGTTTTTTTACAGCATGTAATTTTTTCTAAAAAACTTACCAGGAATAAACAGAGAAAATGACTCAAATGCTGTCAGAAAATTCTTGAAATGCTAGAACATGCCTGAATTCATGAAACATTTATTCAATTGATGAAGATACATCCTTTTTATTGAAAACAGTCTGTAACACACTGTATGTATATTTTGTTTGTATTTTAATATATTTCATTAGTATTTTTCTTGGAATTTAAACAAAAATGTTCCTGCTTGTGTGAGCTTCAAGTCGTTAGAGCCAAAACTTCAGCCAACATTTCATGAGAAAATTACTGAATTATGTCTGTTTATGATTATAACACAGATTTCTCAAGAAAATTATTCCCTCTTGGGTATTAAAAACTAAATGAATATGAAAGACTAGAATGTGTTTAATGTGACCAAGCTAGCTTTTCCCGCCAAAATGCTTCAATCTAATCCAAACTAATTTTTTAAAACTTAAACAAAGTCTAATAAAAGTTATTTCACTTCCAAAAATGACGTGCATTTACTATAAGGGACTTAATAAAAAGATATCATTAAAAAAATCCAAATTATGAAGACCAAGAATTTTCCGACGCAACTGCCATAAATAATTTTTTTTTAATGTAAGTTCATGGATGAGTCAAAAAGAGCATGTGTGAGAAAGAGAAAGAAATCCCAGTGCAACTGAGAAATTAAACTGAAAAATTAAATCAAGGAGCCAAAAAACAGACACACAGATGGTAAAAACTGGCAAAAATAAAAAGAAAAATCATGCTCTTAAGTACCAACAGATGCAGTGACTTTAAAATATTACTCCTTGAGGATACACAAAGACAATAATCCCAGACTGCGATTTCTGGGCCAGTCTACTGCTGCACTAGAGCCACGAAATGCACTGTATTGTGCAGAGAAAAATGATGTGTCAGAGACAGTGATATCTGCACTGCCAGTCTCCTAAAATAGAAGGGAAGAAAATTAAACTATCCAACACTGTGAAATTAATGTCTTCAGCAAGGAAAAAAAAATAAAAATTAACTGTGTAAATGAGGTAAGAGAGGTGACTTACAGAATCCATTTGCAGATTTATAATGCTACAGGACTGAGCATGAACTGGTTATTTGAGCCTTTCTGAAACATTCCTTCTTAAACAGTATTCAAGCTCCTCACTCCGGATGGAAGCGAGACTGTGCTTCCCAGATCCCACACTGTTAAACTTTGTCACACTAATAGCTTTGCTAACCTCCAGTCTTGTTTAGGGTCTTGATTTCAATCACCACAATTACCTAAAAGCAACCCCAATTCAGACTATCGGTATTAAAACCGGGAAAGGAAAATAATCCAAGATTTGAAATCTGAGAACTGATGTGTAGTATCCAATTGCCTGAAGTTCAGCCTTTCCTGAAAAGCTTCTTAAAATCAGAACTTGAACTAAGTAATTAGTAGTAGTACTTTTAAAACCCATTACTTAAGACCAATTTTCCAGATTGTTAAATGAATTAAATTGGTACTGCTACGCATGATTGAAGAAACCCAGCATCTTGTGCCATCACCATAATTTCAGGCTAGCTGTAGATATATAACCATAAAGACTACTGCTTTTTAGAGCTTAAAAACAAAGCCACATTCAATGAAAACAAAACTCTATTTCTTGACTACCTCTTTTAGCATGCAGAAGTTCAGAGTGGGTACTTTCTCATCTAAAACAATTACTAAACATACAAGGATAACCATAATATTAGGACAGTGACTGAGAAATACACAACATTAATGTATTTAAAAACATACCCTACAAGAAGAAAAATTTTCATAAATATTTTGCAAGTTATAGACAGATACATTTAAACAGACAGATATATACACGCACACATATATATATGCATGTATCATCAATCACTTTAAAATACTGCTCCAAAAAGTTAACGAAGCGTTCTGTATTTCTAGGATATAAACATGTGCAGACATGTGCTTTATTTAACTCTAACGCATATATGGATGAGCTGTAAGAACGCTGAGCTGTAAAAATGAACAGGAAACTTTGCTGTATGTTGACTGGCAAACAGAAAGATACTGTCATGAATCAGGTAAATGTTGTCTTCTGTAGAGGCTCCGAATTCAGATGCCCCTGAAAGATAGCCCTTCTCACCAGGACACCCACCATGCCAGTTAGCATGAGCCAACAGAGCAGCAGCAGATGCTGTTTGTCTACCTGAAACAACCTAGGAGATGGTTTCAAAATTACTCCCACCATCCCAAAAGAGTCCCAGCAGCACGCTGCAGATGCAAGCACTGCACTGAATTCACCCCAGGTTTCTGAGGTTTGGCTTCAGAGCAAGACAAGTCAAAGAGTGCCTGATGCCAGCACGCCCAAATCCCCAGGGACTCGGCACAGGAGGGCACAACTCTTCAGCTGTGCCTCCTTTTCTATTTCCACGCACAAATGTGTCAAACACAAGTAGCTGTAAAATGAAAAAAGCCATCAAGGAACTGTGTTGCCATGATGTAGGAATACAGCTTCACATGGATTCAAATACAATAATTTCCTTTGGGTTTCTTCTACACAATTCCCCACCTACATCCCAGAATCTTCTGCTGTTCCCTGACACATCAGTACAGAGATCAAGTGCCTCCTAAGCAATCTCCAACTTTTCAGTAAGACTGACATTTGTTAATTTAGGGGAGGAAAAAAAATGTCAGAGTCCTTGAGCCCCATTAATTTCACCTACCCAGAATCCTGAAGTATAATATTAGAAGATGTTTCTTTTGCAGAGAGACCAATTTTACTGACCTTCAAATCACCAGCAAAATCCATCAGTTTTGATTAAAGATGAGTTAAAAGAGTCTTCATGAAGAGAAAGCTATTTATAGTGACAAAGTGTAACTACAAGGAAGAAATACTGATGGACTTGCTTTATGAAATCCGTGCTTTACTGTAACAATTACTGCTTAGAAAAATCAAGATAAATAAAAATGTTATGATGGAATACTCAATGTAACTTCAATAATTTGAAATAGAGATGCTCACAGATACGACCGCTTTCTTTTGGGACATTTAATTTAGTCTGTACTTTGGATAAATGGGTTGAAATTATAAGCAATCATGAATTCCTACACATTAGGAAAGTAAAGAATTTTGAAGACAAATGAGGGTATCTAAACAGAAGAGGAAATTAAGCTTTGATACAAAGTGATGTGAGCACTGGTTTCCTGCCTAGCACTCTACAGAAATATGAAGAGGATGAGAGGTTTTGCTCATAGTGGGTACACTCACTCCTCAAGCGTTTATTCCACAGTCTATAAAAATGTTTGTAGTGTACAGTCTAAAGGATTTTTTTAAGGGTTTGAGGTTTTTTTTTAAATAGTTGCATATGTATGCTGCCCTTAATATTAATTTTTAAACTGCAAAACCAAACAATATTTTAAGTGGCAAATATTCTAAAATAATAATAGCCAATTGATTTTACTCAAATTCATCAAATTTATCTCTGGGCTGGAAAAAACAGCATAGTAATTTTCAATCCAAGTTGAAAGTAAATGAAGTTAAAGTAAATGCATGCAGCTGGTGTGAAAGTGAGTGATACCTCGGTATGGAATCTGGGCAACAATTTTCATTCTTAAAATATCACATACAAGAGATCAAAACTCTAAATGAGTATTTATTTCAAAAGGAAAACCTTTACAGCAGTGTATTACAGAAAATCTTTACTCCATTAATATTTGTAGTGCTACTTGCTTCACACATCTCCAATCAATTGCTTCTTCATTGAAACACTACTTGTGCTTTATTTGTTTCAATTCTGAGTATCCTGAGCATGGAACCTCCCTCAAACAGAGTAGTTGCATCAGTTACAAACCCGTTTTCTTCCTTCCGCACGGGGATTCAGCAAGACCCCTCACTGATGCCACAAGGCAGTTCACCATTAGCTGTTTGGTCTTATGAAAACACTTCTAATTATTTATTCAATCAGATTAAAAAATAATTACTTTTTTCTTTAAATAGAGGTATTGTTGTTTCTTCTGGTTTGCATGTGACATATACAGAAGTAAATTACTTCTTTGTACATGCTGATTCCCCAACCAACTGTCGTAACTTTGCATGGCTGGGTTCTAGTGGAGGAGTGGG
The DNA here is from genome assembly GCA_022605575.1 of Laterallus jamaicensis coturniculus. Classification (NCBI taxonomy): domain Eukaryota; kingdom Metazoa; phylum Chordata; class Aves; order Gruiformes; family Rallidae; genus Laterallus; species Laterallus jamaicensis. Next base: position 2,289,862 of record JAKCOX010000059.1, on the reverse strand, counting down.
GCTGCCGGGGGGCGGCTTCTGCAAGAAGCAGACAGAAGCTCTCTACAGGCCCCACAGAGCAAACACCAGCCAGCTCAAGGCCAGAGTTGCTGCTGACCAAGGCGCCAAGCCCATCACTGACGGTCACAGCACCTCTGGGAGTCACATTTAGGAGAAAAAAACCTGCAAGCAGCTGCTTTTTTGTCACCAGAGAAGGGAGTGAAAAGATGTAAGAACTGTGCAGACACCAAGGTTGCTGAAAGGGGGAGCAAGTGCCCCAGGTGCCAGAGAGAAAGATGCCCCTGCAGCCCATGAAGAAATCCATGATATGTCCCCCCACAGTCCATGGAAAAGGCCGCAACCTCACTTGCAGCCCTGCTGGAGTGGGTGGAGACATTTACAAGATGCTGTGCCCCTGCCAGCACGTGCATGGAGAGAGAGATGAGCAAGAGAGAGATCTGTGCCAGAGCAGGTTTGCTGGTGGGAGGTGGGGGCGTGCTTGTGACCCCATGGAGGGCGAGGCTGGAGCAGTCTGGGCCTGAGAGACAGAGACACTTTCTATGATTTATGACTGCACCCCATAGCAGTGAGCCACGTTTGGGCAGCTGGTGAAGAGCTGAAGCCCCATGGGAAAAGACTCATGTTAGAGAAGTTTGTGAATTACTATCTTTTGTGGGTGGGACCCCACGGTACAGCAGGGGAAGGGTGTGAGGAATGCCTCCCCTGCCCAGGCCAAGAAGAAAAACAACTTGTGTGGAACTGACCGAAACCCCCTTCCCCCATTCTCTGCCCCTCCCTGTGCCACAATGGGGGGAAGAGGGGGTGAAATCGTCACTAAAGTGAGGTCTGCTAAAAAGGGAGGGGTTGGGGAAGGTGCTTTAAGATCTGGTCACACTTCTCATTATCCAATTCTGGTGTCACTGTGTGTGCAGTGCAGTGTAATAAATTAGAGAGTTTTCTTTCCGTTATTCTGTGTTGAGTCTGTTTTGCCCATGACACTAATTGTGGAATGGTCTCTCCCTGTCCTTACCTCGACTCCTAAGCATCTCAATATATATTTTCTCCCCTGTCCAGCTGAAAAGGAGAGTGATAGAGTGACTTTGGTGGGCATCTGGCCTCCAGCCAGGGCGAAACCACCACACCAACCAAATTCTTACTCTTCCTCCTTGTCCCCTCTCCTGCCCTGGAAACTATCAAGGTTGGCCATTTCATACACAACTCTGAGTGGTTTCAAGATAAATTCAGAATGGACTTATTTTCAAATCAGTCAGTGAATGAATTGGCAAGGCTGGTCTATTATCTTCTTTTCTCTTCAGATACACTGATATAATAAATTAAAATCTTATGGTATATCGCATCAACTAGGTCATATTACGTAATTCCATTCACTCAGTTGCTGCACTCACTAAATCTTGCTGTGTCACTTCATGAGGAATCATGACATTTCTCAAAGTATCCTATAAATTACTGTAACCACTTAATACAGCCAAAGAGGACTACATTCAATAATGAAATGCTCATACTTAAGCAATAAAATCAAGATTAAATTTAAAACCCAAAATAAAACAAAAACCCAGACAAATTACTTCCACATAACTCAATTATTAACTCTAAGTTACACAGTACTATTCCTCTTTACAGCAAAGTGCCGCCATGTCATTAAAATGTCCTGTCCACACAGGATTTTTAAAAAATAAGCATGTTTCCTAGTTCCATCAAGGGAAGATAAATTAACTGTAATTCCCACAACAGACAGGACAAACTTGGCCCTTTTCTGAAAGCATTTTCCTCATAATTAATAATTCATAGAAAGAAAAAAAGTACAAAAATCATCCTGCTATTAGTCAATAAATCAGATAAAGAGACGTTTCCTATTCATCTATCTGTTTCCCTTACCCAAAATAGCCACTCTGACTTTATTTCTATTCAGTTTGGAATAAACTGGCTCACATGATCAGCAGTGATTTACGTGAACCTCACCTAAAAATTACAGTAAAAAGCCCTCACATCCACTTTCCTGTCCAGATGAGTTGCTCTATTTTATTGTAGTATGGAAGGACTACAAATTCCACTACAAATTAATAATAGAAATAAGTAACATGAGTCATTTGGAAGAAAAAAATGTACCAGGAACTAAATCAGACTATTAAAGGGGGGGGTGGGGGGGGAGACGACACGTATTTTTCCATTTCAAGTCAAGCAAATGCTACAATGCAAATTAAGTTAACTAAAAATTAAGTTAATGTGAAGCTTAAGATGAGGCCAGACTGACTTCTTTTAATGCAGAAATATAAAAGCTTGGCTTGGCAACACAAGCAAGCAAATAATCAGTCTTGGGTTTTCTTCTAATTTGAAACAAACCGGGGGGGGGGGGGGGGGGGGGGGGGAGAGGCGGGGGGAGGCAGGGGGGCAGGAACAGTATTTGGGATAACTTTCCAATTCTGAATGGCATGTTGCTGACAGAACATACAAAAGGCCAACATCAAGATTCCAGAAAATAAAACAGAGAAAGGCTTTGGGGAGACTCTGTTTAGAAATGGCACCTCTTTCTTTCCAAGGAATTGGTTACTATCCTGTAGAAAACTCTGTTGTAAACCTCCAAGCAAGTATGCAGAAAGATGAGAAAGGCAGAGCAGAAAACATGATAAGAACATGAAACATAAGGCCAAAAAAGGTAAAATATCAATACCATGTACTGCCAGTACCACCTTCTGAAACAAAAATGCAAAATTTCTTCTTATGCCTCAGAGATACAAGTAAACACTTACATATTTACACTTTGGTTAAAAGCCTAGAATGCAGAACGAGCATAATGTGAATTTTAAATTAAGAATACTTTACCAAGGGCAAGGGAGAATCCTCTATGGACACAATTAACAGAATTGCTTTAATACACTTAAAACTTTTAACCTTTGTGGTCTTTGAAGTGAATAGTGGAACTGCATCTATTTCAGGTTTGTATGGAAGGGCTGTGCTGCCCTGAAAAGTTTTACAGTGCTGTAAACTAATGAAATAAATTATCTTAATTTGGTTAGATCTATTTTCATTAACTGTATTACCCACCGAGGGAAAGAGGACAAATTTTAATTTTACTAATGTATTTCACTTCTGCGTTGCTTTGGCATGCCATGATTGGCTCCTCTGGCATGCCATGATTGGCTCCACAGGCATGCCGTGATTGGTTCCTCTGGCATGCCATGATTGGTTCCTCTGGCATGCCATGATTGGCTCCTCTGGCATGCCATGATTGGCTCCTCTGGCATGCCATGATTGGTTCCTTTGCCATGCCATGATTGGTTTCTCTGGCATGCCATGAGTGGCTCCTCTGGCATGCCATGATTGGTTCTTTTGCCATGCTATGATTGCGGCTCCTGGTCTGCATTGCTCGCTTTGCTGTCACAGGGCCGCCTTGTGCTCGTACTCCGGCTCTGGCCCATGTAGGCAGGGCTGCATGGAGTTCCTGGGATCCATGCAGGGAAGCTGTAGCACCACCACGAGCCAGGCTGCACTGTGCTAACTCATACCGCGTTCCCACAGGGGCTTTTGAGGACACAGCATGGCAGCAGCAACAAGCACGTTATGAAAAGAGAGAGAGCGTTTGTATTATAAACAACTCATTTGGATACTTTATATATGCTTGGACTAGAGAGTAAACATCTGAAAAGATAAACCTCTTCTACAGCATGAAGAAAGAAAACAAGTTCTTAAAAGAAGAACAGGAAGACTTGAGACATCCTTTAGATGATACGCCTGTCCAGTCCCAGTAAGGGATTTTCACATGTCCTTATCTGACCTGCTACCATGGACAGACAACAATCAAAAAAGCCAGAGATAATTCTGTTCTGCAAAATACTTAGAATATAGTCAGAAATCTAACAGTAGTAATTTATTTAAAGCTTTGTGTGGCATCTCCACATAATTTAAAAGGATATTACTTATCTCCCTGGTATCATAGATTTATTTTCACAACAGGATTATTTAACTATTTTGGTGCAAGAGGGCAGGAAAACACCTGTGTACTAGCAAGACTGAAAATGCCCTTCGTGTGTGCCAACGCTCTTCAGAAAGTTTCTGCAGAAAAGAACAGGTCTTCTAGCAGATAATACCAGAGATATGTTTGTGATCATCCCACTCAATGCTTGTCAGGCTGCACGTGAAGTACCATGTCCAGCTCTGGTCAGCACAGTTCATGAAAGATGGACAGACTGTTGATGATGAAAAAGAGGATCATGAAGATGATTAAAGGGTTAGAGAACCTGCCCTGTGAGGAAAGACTGAAGGAGTTTTGGTCTTTTCTCCCTGGAGAAGAGAAGGCTTGGGGCACCTCATCACCATATTTTATTACTTAAAGAGCAGCTATTAAAGGGACAGATGTGCTGTCTTCACAAGGACCCACATGAAGAAGACAAGAGGCTACAAGTAAAAGTTGTACCAGGAGAGGTTATATCTTGATATAAGAAAGAATTTATTTTTTTTTTTAACTTATAAAAGCAGTCACTGGAACAACCTCCTCAGGGATATCGTAGAGTCCCCATCACTAGTGGTTTTCAAGATAGGATTGGGCAGGGTGCTAGGTAGTCTAATCTAGGCTCCCTTTCCCACAAAGGGCTGTACTAGATGACCAGGTCTCTTCCAACCTGGGCTGTTGTATGATTCTTGAAATTTCAGCCCAGTATATATGCACACAAATGCATATGTGTACAGACACCTATCAGTGTGAGGACACACACAGGCATGCTGCGTGTCACCTTCTATCATAAAAATTGCCTTTCCTGGTTTTGGTTTGTTTGGGTTGTTTTTTTAAACTGTGGACACATAGAGCTACATTGTGCCACTGAATTCATATCTACACAGCAGCATGTAAGTGAAAGTAGATTGTACGCCCAAACTGTCTCACCTATTTAATACACAGTGTGAAATGACAGATTATTTTTCAAAGGAGAACAAGATAGATGCCAGCATGAAACATTGTTTATAAAAGCATCACTACTACAGCTGTCCCCAAGCAATAAAGCTGTTTATTCCAACCTCCTGCCTCATCTAAACTGAAATCCTCAGCACTGAAAAACAACTTAAAATCTGTTCATGACTCCAAGACAAATAATAAGAAGAATCTCTTTCCTGAATATACAATTACGGTCATGTCCACAAATGTCCATTTTGTGTAAAAGCACACAGACTTCTAAATTCCATGTTAGTATTTTCTTAAAACTAATACATACTGTACTTTGAAATTAGATTCTGTCTCCTCACATACTGATGCACTCAGCATAAAGATAAGCCTTTCTCTGTAAGGCTCCTTCTCTGTTTCTGTGGTTATACACAAGCATTTAGAGAATATTTAATAAATATGTGTATTAGTATATTCAGATCTAAGCTTTATACAGAAAAATACAGCGATTCTTCTGAACTCAGAAGTCACAGCAACTCTTCTATGGGGTAGGGACTAGAGTCTACCTAAAAATCATAAGTAGATCAAGTTAGAAATTAAAAAACATATGGCTTTTAAATATGGAAATTGAGTTTACATTTACAAATCTGGATTTGTAGGCAGTTAGGTTCAAAGTCAGATTTAAACCTAGAAAAGGCCTGTGATTCTGTTTCTCACTACTGAAAAATACAGTAAAAATGCAGAACCCACATGTCCATCAGACAAGCTGCTTTTGCCTTCCCATGCCCCTTTTTAAGCATTCTGAGATGTAATATAGAGCCAGGTCCAGCAAGTCTCCCAGATCAAGATGTGTCTGCGGGAACTGGGCACGTACCTAACCTCCACCATGGCCTCAGTCACCAGAAGCAGGTGAGGGGATGTCCATCCTGGACATGACTCAGCTGAGCTCACACATGCCTTGATGTAGATTTAGACTCCAGACCAACACAATAGTAATTTCGGTATTTTCATGTAGGTCCTCAGACTGTAAACATGTTTCTCATTTTGGAGCTCACTATGCATAATATAACAATAAATGCAACACGTGGACAATGCTGAAACAAGTCAATCGAATAATCACCTAATTGCGGTACAGATCAGTGACACCCAATACCACTATGCTCTGATGGGAAGTCAAAGGCTATTTCAAAAATTCCTTAATAATTTTGACCATATTTTATTTCTTTTTAAAATTCCAAAAGGTCTGATCAGTCAAAGAAAAAAAATATTATTACACCTGTATTTAGTAATGGCTCCAGATGGTACTGGTGCTCTTCTGGCAACCAGGCAGAGCTTTTGGCTGGCTCAAAACTGATACAACCACTGATCCTGCTGTGAGATAACTGCCCCTCTTCCAGCCAAGTGAAGGGTCAAGGTGGCACTTGATATCTTACATTTCATTTGAGTTTCTGAGCTGACAGGGTTAGCGACTTGCCAATATATAGAAAGAAAGGGAGCAGTAATATCCAATCACCTGTAACAGTTCCAGCTATGAGAAAATACTCTTGGACCAAGTCAAGCTTTTCATTGACTTCATAGTACAAAAGCAGGAAAAAATAGCTGTAGCACTCAGGGTGTAGACAAGCCCATCAGGTAGAAGTCAGTGTTATCACAAGGCCAAGTATCCCCGTCTCAAGTAGTAAAAAAAGCTAAATTTCCAAGTAGATACGGACTTTTGAACTCTCACAGGAACACTTTTGGGTGGTCTGATCAGCTCCTTGACTGACACAAACCTTAAGTGGCCACTGGTCACTGCTTCTACCTGCCCACAGTATTAAATAATTGGCCAAAGCTATACTAAGTCAGGTGCCACACCATGCCTTCTCAGCTACATCCTGTAGCTCTACCTGCAGAAACCAGTGAACTGCACAAGCCATGGCCTTGTTCCCTGGACTGAAACATTTCTTTCTCCCATGATCAACCTGGTTTCATAATCCCTGGATAGTTTCCTGTCTCTAATTCTGGACAATCCACCGAAGACTCCCCAAAAAGAGACAGAACTTTGCATCAGGCTTAGAACATTGAATAAATTCATACCTCTATCTCTGTGATACAAATCCTTTATAAGGAATATAACAAGCTTTAAAAGCATCTCTATATTTTATAATTTACATCCTATCATGGTTCTATGTTCATAAAGGCTGTTATCACAAGAGATAAATTCTAAAGTGCATGTACTCCTAGAGGGAAGAAAGCAATGAGACTCTATCTTGGCGTGGTACAGAGTAATGGATAACCAGTTAAAAATTATTCCTCCAACTGAAGCCTATCTCATCCTTTTTTTCAAATCTTAAAGCACAACTCCTTGCTAACAACTATCATTTTTACTGTAGTTTCAACCTCTACACAAGGAGTTTGAGAGAAGAGCCTCCAACCCCAAAGCCTCCCCATCTCCAGGCCATGAAACACAGAAATTGAAGACCTTTCCAAAGTAATTAGTCATAACAAAACCTAAAAACAAAAGCCAAAATACACCTGTCAGACAGGGAGAAACACAACAGAGGTACACTAATATAAATAAAAATATTTTTAAACATCAGCTATACCACTATGAAACATTCAGAACTTATCAAAACAAGCTGTGCATTTCTTTCTTCAATTCTTATGTTAAGGTATAAAACATGAGTAAGGTTTTTGTTGTTAAATGAAAAAAAATTACAACATGGGTAAACTGGAACATGAGAATCCACAGAAAATTAGTGGTTTAAAATCAGAAACCTACCTCTGAAGCTCTATTTTTTTTTTGCAACTGACAGTGCTGAAATTCACTAATTCATAGCATCCGAATGTTTTAAGAGAGTACATTCAATCATATTAAAAGCAGGCCTTATTTTGCTGAAAATACAAGCTGAAGGCAGGTACTTTACAGCTGGAGATCTAAAACCATATGCTACTTGCATGTCTGATCTCGTTGAAAAGGGAACCAGAGAAACTGTACCAGACTACTATGGACAGATGTCACGAACAAGAATAACTATGGGCAAGTGTTTCTGTACTGCACATTTCTGCTCAAGGAGTCAGCAGTAGTAACCAACTTCTCTCCCCATTTCAGAATACACTGGAGTTGCTTTAATCTCTGGCTTTTGCAAGATAATAAAAGCTACTGGGATTTTAGGAATCAGACCTGTTCTTCAGTAATAAATAACACTGGCATTTTACTTCATCTCTTACCTTGCCGTTATGCACTAAAAAATACAGATATATACATAGATGTGTGTGTGCGCCTATATTCACATATAGTTTTAACTGAACCAATCTCAGTGTATTTGCAAATCAGATCAACTGGTTCATAATTAAGTAGGACTGCTGCAGGATTTTCTTGCGCCCCTGCCCAGCACACAGCACAGATGGATGCCCTTAATCCCCTCTGTGAAACAGGCCTCGCCAGCAGAGCAAGGAATATACCATTTCAGTTCAAGGTGTCTTGATTGCTGCCAGTTCCAATATTTGACTCATGAAACTAAAACGACCACTCCAGAGATGCTTTCTGTGTACTTAAAGAATTGGTGAGAAGTTTAACTCTTTCATGCCTTCCCTTTTCATGTCTACCTGGTATGAAACAGAATGAGTCCAGATTTGATCAGGGCCTGAGCAAGTCTTGAGGTGAACTGAGGGAAAAAAGATTTCTCAAATAAAAGCAACATTACCATATATATGAATATATTTCAGAGGAAATAAGATTTTTCAACTGTTCCTCCAAGTTTGGTTGCTGTGGGGGAAAAGAAAATGCTGTGGAGGGCAAGATGAAGAACAAAAAGCCAGTTTTTCTTTTTAAAGGTATTTCAGAATTAAAGATTGCAGTTGGGTTTTTTTCCAGCTACTTACCAACCCAGAGAAGATAGTTAATTAAATAATTGAGCAGAAGAGTAACGAATGCAATCCTTAACTTTCTAACTGTATTCTGAAACCACATCTGAGTTTTTGTTTTTATAGTGGTGAAATGACTCTTGGGTACAAAGTTTCACTATTTTTTTAAAACTTACTTCATGGGCTTGAGAAACACCAAAACTTTCCGATAAATACAAGAATCATTTGCCCTGTAGACAATCAGAGGGCTTTGGAACTAACTGGGAACAATCCTTAGGTAGGTAGAGCTAACCAGTATGTATATTCCACCAGAATACTTTAAAGGACTCGGAAAGCTGAATTAATCTTTTCCATTTCTTTGATGTATCACTCTAATTTAGCAGGGCCCACAAAAGCACAATAGATAGGAGCAAAAGCAATTACTTCCAGGAATTTTAACAGGCTTCATGCATTCCTCCATTCTTAGGCACTAAAACCTAGACAAGTTTACAGAACTGTTTCTCTAACAACTACTCAAATATATGTAATTCTGTGCCCTTATTAGTGTCCCTGCTACAGCAGCTTGTAACAAATTCCTAGGAACAAGGTCTCTTGGGGTTTCACCTGCAGAACAGGCTGTGATGATGTTGCCGAATTAGTTTGCTCTATGGTTCTGCTTATGGGAAAGGTGTACACACAAAAATAATTGCACTTCTTTGACACATCACACCTTCACTCCTCAAAGCTCAATTCCAGTGTATGTTCATGTACATGAGAAGCTGATAAAAATCATCCTGGCTTCTTTATTCGCCTGATACACAAAAGGAAGAGGCAAGCTTTGAGAGAAATAACCCAGCCAGAAGACCCTGTTCCAACAACAACCCTCTGGAGTCTGAAGATTAATCCAGTGTTTGCTACTTTTTCCTCTGAAGAGCCATAAAGGCAGGTGAGACCAGGACTGTTACTAACCTTGGTTATCTGTAATGGGTTCTGCCCTAGAGGTTCCTTGGCATCTCACTGCTTTACCCTGGGGCCAGACCTACTGTCCCCTGCTTTTTCTGCATGTCCAGGCAGGGTGGGCACATGGCTCCAGACTTTCCATAGACCTGCTGAGGACACAAGAACAGGACTGGAAGGCCCATTAAATGATCAATAATTAATTGATTATGCCAGATAGCAACCTCCTCATCACTTGAGTTACTTCACAGAAGCAAAAGGCTTAACCAATGTGAAACAAAAAGCCCACAGAGGATACTAAAAAAGATGCTAGAGTTTAAAACCCCAAAAATAGTGGAAGAGTATCTGTCTACTGCAACTCTACCCCTGCCAGGCCCTTCCCTCCCGCTCCAGGTAGAGCTGTGCTGCATCCCACTCTCACTACAGGCTTTCTTCTCCTGTGCATACCCTGTTAAACATGCTTCAGTCTAATTAATTATCCTGCTGATATGAAATCGCACAAGAATCCTGGTATTCCAGATACATGCAGATTCATTAGCACATTTAAAGAACAAATCCTCTCTCAAGAAACACCACTATGAACAAACAAAACCAAAAAGGAGCAAACTTGCTCAGAAGAAACATAGTATTTACAATTTCAGAATTCAGTCAGTTAACTCAGGTAACAAATAAGATTCCAAGATCCCACTAGTGCCCAATTATTTACCTAATTGGTGAATAAATCAAACCAGTTAAGCTGTTCAGAGACCAAAATCAGCACAAAAATTAATATAAAACTTCATGTATTAAAATATTCATGTACCCAACATTTTATAAGATGATTACTATTAAGATGCCTAATCCAACTTCTTTTGCTGAGACAACAGTTTCATTAACTGCCACGGTGAAAATCTAATGACGCATGGAAACATGCCCCAAAAACATCAAACGAGCAGAACCGCCACGGGGGATGCTTTCAAATCTGAGCACAAACTTTCCATTTCAACACAGGCAGGTACAGAGACAGCAGTTAAAAGCTCATCTGCACTAGTTCTACACCTTTTGAGAGGAAAATAGTAAGGAAACTATCACTAGCATTAAATATGCACAAGAAAATATACAAGGACCAAAGAGAGACTTCCCCCCCCCCCCCATAAAACATATATTTTTACATTAATCTGCAGCTAATTACAAGTTACAAAAATAGTCAAAAGCTAGCATTTGGAGTGGGTTTTTTAGGTTTTTAAATTCTGTGATATTACTTAAGCTCCTTTTTAGCTAAGAATGGGGTTAAATAAAGAATGTTTGGAATATCCTAGGATTTGGCAATGCAGGACTTCCAAGTATCAGAATGGGATTTGTGGGTGAAGGAGACCAGTCCCTTAACACCAGCCCAGTGTTGGACTTTAACCTTCCTCTCCATTCACAAGGCACAGGGTAAGAAGCTGGGGCTGTCTAAAATGGCAAGTTTCATTTTGAAGCTCCTCAGTATAAAGTAAATTCTAGGTTTGTGCACTATTGCTATAAGATACAAAATTTGTGCGTTTATGTTCGATGCAAAAACTCTGTTTTCATGTTACATTGTATAAAGCAGAAAAATGAGGTAATAATCCTACATATGTACTACCATATACACGAGCTTCCTGTTATATTCCCAGTCTCCACAGTAAGGATGCATTGTCACTGTACATTTGAAGGCACTTCTTGAAAATTTCAGACGCATACAAATACATAAAGTGATGGCTAGGTAATTTTAGTTTCAAACCTTTAAACCTCAATGACTACCAGCTTATTATTAAAAACAAAAAACAAGTTGGAATTACTTTGTGTATCAAAAAATGCCCAAGATCAAAAGCAGTATAAATGTACACTAAACAAATATGGTAACACCATCTTCAAATTTTTAATGAATATATTTTTACAATGGTAAAAAAAGCATTTCAAAGTGTAATGCCAAAACTGACCTACATTTGGCTATTCTGTAGTAATAGTATCAGCTTTCAAAGCAAAATGTTTATCAAAATAATGCTCTCTAATTAAAATAACCCTGCTGGTATCGGTTGTGAAGAACAGCAGCACTCCATATACTATATAAACATGTTTGTGACTCAAAAATGAAATAATGTGCAGCTGTCCATTTCAGTTTTAATGCAGTTTTTTGGAAGCAGAAGGAATCCCATATAAATTCAGTCAGCATACTGTTGGTGCTTGTGTCGTGCTTAGAAAGCCTGAATCACATACGAATACACTTCTTTGTAACAGCTTGGAGCAGCATAAAGATTAGATTGATAAAGTAATATATATATATACACATATATATTACCTGTTCTTGCCTCTCCAGCCACTTGTCCACCATGGGATGACTGGCACTTAACGATGAACGAGCATTGTCTCTCTGAAACTGGTTAGACCAGCTACTAGTATCTCGTGGTAGGCTTCTGTAGTTTTCATCTTTCTAGTTTAAAAGAAACAAAAAAGTGTCTTATAAAAAACAACCAGTCCTTGCACATTAACAATGCAGCTGGTTATTAAACGAACATGAAAGGAAGACTGACAAAGGAGAAACGCAGGTCTGCCTGGACCCAAGGACAACGCGATTGCCCGGCCATTCAGTTGAAAGAGCTCCCCTTCCTTAACACCAGTGAAGCCCAACTGAAGCCTTTGGAGGTTTTGTAGTTCCTACACCAACTTGTGCTTCACTACCTCACTTTTCCAACCTCAAACCTCTAGTGAAGACACTTCACAAGCACACACTCAGCAAGGCTTCCAGAGCATCATGCTCTGTAGTTTCATTCTCATCAAAAGCAAATACACTGTACAACAGTCCACCCAGTCACAGCAAAGACCACTATATAATTTTCCCAAAGCTCTGCATGTAATCAAGTTTGCAATCAAAGCTGGCCCACTGCTGCAGGTACTGTCCTTTAGAGAAGAATAGCAAGATATAGAGTTCAAAGCTTGAATTTATTATTCCAGATACTAACGCTTTGCTTGGTTTGCTGAAGGTATACAGTCACATTTGCAAAACAGCAGCAGATGGAGATTGTGCTGACAGAGATAAATCAGTCTCAACAGGATAAATGTAAAAAAGACTTTTTTCTTTGCTTTTTAATTGATGAGTTTGTCTGCACATCTTTCCCACAAGCTGTACAAATTCTCCACTTTCTGAAGATGATTAGTCCTTACCCAGTCTGATCACTATAAGCCAATAAAAACAGAAGTAGATCCCTAATGATGGGAGCTACCCTTAGTCAATATATTATTAATAACTTACATTTAGTTCCCTCCAACAGAAATAATAGATGTAACTGAAATTCTGCTTAGCTTTTTGAAAGAGGATTATAAATATACTGTAAGCACCCTTCTTTCAAAAGGAGAATATTTTTTCCAGTCATTATTTGTCTATCTTCATGCTATAGCAGATAATTTAGGGAGGCCACCTATTTTTAAAACAGCACACATTTTACAATAGTACTTATTTTAGGAATCTCAAAACTCTGAAAAGTAAGCTACCACCAGTGCACACTCACAGCTACATGCTCACAGCTAAAGATTTTTTTTTTTTTAAATTTATAGCACTCAGGTTTTGACTCTTTCTTACATCAGTACTTCATTACATCAGCATGAGTATTTCCTTTCCCTATTTACTGCATTGATATTTCTTTGGTCTATTAGTCCAATATTCTAAAATGTGGACCATTGCATCAATTCTGTTACAATTGTCCTGTCACAACTTTATTTCTTGCAAATGAATGACAGGCTGTGCTAGGAAATTCAGGGCTCAGTATAACTGTGATATGCAGCACAGTTTTCAAAAGCTTCCTGTGTGAGAGCAGTCTTTTCCCAGACATATCAAACTTAAGCTTTCTTAATTGATGACAGCTTCTTGTCTTGAAAGAGACTTTGTAGTATAAAATAACTCTTCTATTTCAAGACATTAAAGCTTCAATTCAACCATCACATGATTACCTTGTAAAAATATGTATGTGCAAGTAACTAGCCTAACAAATCAGCATCAGAAATTAGTTTTTACTCTGCCACAAATGAGCAAGGACTTTGTGTCTTTCAGCAACTACAAAACAAAAAAAAAAGATCTGATTTCCCAGTGTGGTTAACCACAGAGCAACCTGAATCTTGCTTGGTCCCATACTTAGAAAGGGGCAGTAGCAGTCAGTCACTGCTTTGTACAACTGTCCCTTCAGAGCCATAAAAGCCAGGGAACAGCGTGTACGAATTGATTTTTCCCTGTTGCTTCTCTTACTCCATTCTCCTCTTCTGATGACGGAGGTTGCACGGCTCCTATAAGCCAAAACAACAATTTCTCTTGTTCAAAGTGGTGGGAAGGTATAACAACAAAATCAAAATCTGACAAAGAAATAGCAGAAGATCATTTTATGCACAAAACCCCACAAAGTGTTAGTGCATGAGTTATTGTGATCTAACAATAACTTGCCATCTCACAGACCATCGTCTAGTCTGAGTGAATAGAAATTTCCTCCTACGTAACAAGATGTTTTCTGTATTTCTGTCCTTTATAGATAATTCCATTTTTTTATTGATTCATGTTTACAGTGTTCAATATAAACTTTTTTCAAAGACATTTTTATCTGCGCTACACAAAAATCTCTGTCCACATCAGAACCATAACCTGTGTGCAGGATGTTTTGCAAGAGCAAGAGAGAAGGAACAAACGTTTATCCAGAGACATGTTGTTCTTACATCAAACACTAAGTCTGTGATCCAAATCATGCAGGTCAGTCTTAGTGCTTGGAGTTTATGCTGGAAGTTCATGCTGTAAAAAGGCTTAAAATTCAAAGCATACAAGGGAAATTATTTAAGGTACAGAGTTAAATTAGGCTTTCGCTTGATGCATCTATACTACCATCAGGAATTCTGCAAGTTTACTCCTAATGCTATCTGTGCTGACCAAAAGAGTGTATTGAACCCAGCTACTGAAATCCTTCTGCTGTAGCCCACTAATGTAGAAGATTGCCTTTCTTCTGCTAAGATCTACACAGAAGGCATCAAAGTCACTCAGCAATTTTTCTGACAGCAGAAGTAAAACCTGGAACAGGAGAGAGATTGGTTCCCGTAACTTCTTGTGCCTCTCAGGCTGCTCAGAGAATCAAACTAGGACTACTATCAGAGTGGAATAAAATGCCTTACCAGTCACACACAGGTTCAGGTTGGTCTTAGCCAAACAGTGAAGCACTGAAGAAAAACAACTGGCCAGAAACAAGTCCTCCACTGCTTTTTGGCAAACAGCTACGCCTGCACCCATGGGTGACAGCACTGGGGAAAGCTCCAGACCAGGAGCAGACACCAGCTACTTTCAACACTGACACACGTGGTGCCACACATGGCTCTTGCAGACAGCTGCACCCCAAAACCCAAAGATGCTGCTGGCTATCTAGAGCACTGTCTATGCAGGGAGCTTCATTACTGCTGCTGCCAGTTCTAATTCAGAGAGAGCAGTGGCAATAAACTATAGAGGTGGAGGTGAAAAACACATCACCGCAGCTGAGACATTGGGAATTACTGAATCGGCTGCAACGTTGTTTGTTATTTAAAATATATATATAATGGTTTGGGGTGTTTTTTTGAAAAATATATAGATGTTATCCCAGAAAGATTTTCTTCTATTTAGCTCGATCTGGCATTAGCACACATGCTGCCAACATCCGACTAGAAAAGATGTCATTTTAAACTTCAATGCCATAAAGAAAAAGATTTCATGCTATAGAAGCCATCAGGGTCACAGAGGGAATTCTCATTTCTTCTGGAGCTGCAGCTGTAAGCCCTCCTGGGACCAGGAGTGACATGCATCATCAGTTACAATTAAATGCTCTAATATTTTTTTTTAAAAGTTTCTTTCCCAAATATCTTAGGGGACCACGAGCCATGTCAGCTTTATCATGTTTGAAATGGAAATTGATCAATATAGCGCTAAAACTGTCGAGTCACAATATTACCATTGCACTTAACAGCAGCATTTTGCAGTGCTCTTAATGAGGACAGATAATCTAACACCTAAAGATTTAGTTCAGCATGGTGTCCCTGAGGGGCTTTGCTGGAGGGTTGGGTGAAAGGGGACAGGAAAAATCAAGCAATTTCGCTATACTTTTAAATTCAGATGATTTGCAATATATAACGAGCTTCTCATCAAAGACACTGCAGCTTGTAGATGAAATGAGGCATTAGCATGATCTGTGTACTTCAATTACTAGCTGTCAGTGCATAAGCTCACTTGTGATTTTAACTCACAGTTGTACCCCTACAGTACTAACCCAATTGGAACATCATCCACGTGGTGCAGTGACAGTTCCTCTTCTGTTATCTCACTTGCCACTAGGCCACTTTCCAAATAGAGAAGAAGTTGGGGGTTTCCCTTTGTTTTGACCTCCTGCATGGCTAATGTTCAGTGTGGCAAATCTTGGTGTGTTTTTTCTAATATCAGATATCAATATAACAGGAGTAAAACAGATTGAAGACAACTTCAATATAATTCTCTGGAAGGAAATCCAACAACGTAAACCAAGTTTTCACTTTAATTATTTCTACAGCAAATTTCCCACCTCTTGGTTAGGATCTTCACTAAGGGAAACCATTTAGGGCACTGACCTATTTTTTTGCTCTCCATTCAATTTTTTTGTGCAGGGCGCACTCTGGGAAATGCTTCTCGCTTGCTTGAGTTTCACTCCTCATGATGGCCCAAGATTGAGATACGATTTGTCCATGTCCATGAGAGATACAGCTTTTGAGGTTATAAATTCATTTGTCAGGCTTTGGGCAAATTCATATCTAAAAGTCTATTTATTGTTGTTGAATTACTATAAAGGCTGCTTTTCTTTCTTTTTATACTCCACTATATCTATGTTAGATCCTGAACAGTTTGAACAGTTTCGTGTCACTCTCCAGACAGGATGGTAAAAGCTGTAATTAACCAAATATTCATATATTTTATGTAAATACCTCTCTGCATGATGCAAACATCTGCTTATAAAGGCAGTAATATACACACGTACCCATTTTCCATGCTGTCTGAAGGTCTAGTAAACACATTACTGGAGCTTTTTCTGAAACTGGTTTTGGACTTTAGACAAATGAATGAGGGATAAGACCAAGTAGATGCCTATTTCTCAAAAAAAAAACCCCAAGACCGCACAAATAACATCTATTTTACAGGGCAAATACACTACATATCAGAAATAA
The DNA here is from genome assembly GCA_022605575.1 of Laterallus jamaicensis coturniculus. Classification (NCBI taxonomy): domain Eukaryota; kingdom Metazoa; phylum Chordata; class Aves; order Gruiformes; family Rallidae; genus Laterallus; species Laterallus jamaicensis. The sequence continues at coordinate 2,273,019 of JAKCOX010000059.1, read as the reverse complement.
CATGATAGATCTGTTGAATGAACACCAATTACCTTTTAAAGACAAAAGGTCCTTCTTACATATAAAGAACAGATTTGGAACTGTTCTCTCCATTCTTTAGCAGCCTTTAAACTACAAATTTTACCAAATTTCAACAGGTTATGCTGAATTACCTGTAGCAGTCACTCCTTATAAATATACGTATATCTTAAGAAACTGATACTAGTGTTGGGTGAGCTTCCTTTTTTCTCTCAGTAGATTCAGTTTTGAGGCATACTGAGGAACATGATTCCAGGACCTACAATAATTGAGATACAGCCCGGCCATCTAACATAGGAAGGAACCAGTTCTGGTCACCCAGCATCATGAAACATTTGATCTTAAGCCATTCTCCAAGGAGTAAAGTAAAAGAGGAGTCCCACATTAAACAATTATCACAGCTTTGTGCCTTCTCTCAGCTCCAGAGCATGGGTCACTTCCAGCAGCTGCTAAACCCTGTTTTAGGATGCAGAAGATACAAATCTAACAGTCCAATAAAGAATATGCATGCCCAATCCATAGTCATTCTGATGTTTTTAGAAGGACTTGTCTTCAGAAATGATCCTCTCTATAGCTCTGTGAATGGAACTAGTATCTTATGTATCAACATTACCTTACTAGATGCCAATGAAAAGCAATTCAAATGCCCGTGTTCTGCTTAAGTTTGATCACCTTACATTCAGAAATTTCCAGAGCTGTTCAATTTCAATTCATATATTCCATGTTATCCTTTGATTGACAAGCAAGGTCTGACCATAAAAAAAAACAGTAACTACGGGCCATGACAAAGAGAGTTTTCTGTGCATGTGGTGTTATAAGTAAATATTTAGTATCAAAGAATATGGGCTAAATTAAGAGTAAATTAAAAAACATAACACTGCCTATCCAAAACATTCTGTTGATCTCTCTTGTTTACAACTGAAAAATCAAAAATGTCACGATTTCTGCACGTATATATGCAAAGCCAGAAATTACCAGGCATGCCTACTGTCATTTCTCAGATGGAGGGACAGGAAAGAAGCTGCTTCTTCCATTCACTTTTTACTTACTAATCTCACAATAAAACCTCACAAAAGATAATGCAAAACACCCAAATAACATACACCAGTTGGCATTCTGTAATTATAATTCATAAGCTGGATTTTATTTCTGTAAGCTTCTTAACTAAAAAGGCATGGTTTTCCACAGTTTCATTTTAAAGAAAAGTAAATGAACCAGTTAACTTAAAATGTCATGAAGCTACAGTTCTGATTCCTGTACACATTACACTTGGAAACCAGCCTCCCCTTGTATTTTGCACAAAAGTGAAATACTGCCTGTTGCTTTGCTGCTTTAGAGGCTTCTGAAGAGTTTTCATTTATATCCAGCTACGTATGAATCTACATGGCTCTCTGTTTATATGCCATAAGAAAATTATGCACAATCTTGCTGTTTTCACCAGATATTTGCTTTTGTACACAAATTTATACAGTGTTTTATGTCAATTCTGATTTAGATGAAATAGCATTTGTAATGCTGTTTGTTTATTTTAAATGCCAACATCCCTTCACTTGATTCCTAGGGAGATCCAAGAACTTAATTTGCAGAAGGAGGGCAAAGCTGGTAATTCCAAAAGTATGCTCTGAAGATAGAATTTAACAAATAGAATGTTAATATTAGATATACTTGGGAACTAAGGGAAACAGGAAACAATTGGGTACAGAAAACTTCATGAGGATCTTCTGTTTAGAACTTATAATGAAGAATATATTCTAATTCACCAGTACCATCCTTTTCAGTTTGGGTTGGTGCTTTCAGGTGCCCATTCCTCTAACACAGGAATGCGAAAGGTGCAATTGGCTCTTTGTATGTTTAGAAACCTGCATCTGCAGTCCTGAAATGAAGGAAGGCAACAGAGGGACGAGATAACCCTTCTGTGTTTCAGACTAGATTTTTTTTTTCCCCTTTTTCCTCATTACATTGACAAGTGTGGAGAAGGATGGTGACTTCAGATCAGGAACAGGAAGGCAATGCCCCAAACCCATAGCAAGCAGCTGTGCCTTTGCACACTGCCAGCCCTCCTCCCTCTGTACAGACAGGGCACTCTGCAAGGCTCCCAGGGAAACATCCATCACCTCATCCGACTTGCAAATTCATTTCTGACCTTGTCCAGAATCCTCCTGCAGTCTGTGGGGAAAGGCCCAAACAGGCACCAGAGGGGTGGCTTGTAGCAGCGTGTTCCCTCTTTTATCTGGCTTTACAGCAACACTGTCACCTCAGGCTCCCTGTAGTCTCGCAGGCATCCTCTACATTCAGTTTGCTTGTTTATTAATTTACAAGCCCTTCTTACACTAAATAGCTTTCTCACACTAAACAGCTCACCATCATTCTCTATCGCATGGTTTTAGCTTCGGTCTAAATTTCTCTCACATTTTGTGCTCGGCAGGCAGCACTCTAAAGTTTGACGTCTGCATACAGGAGCTGAAGAGCTCATTTATAAGATGACAATAAAACTGGGTGGTAGCACAGAACAACCATCCCCTTTCTGTCAGGTAGTGAAACACATCCAGGTTAAGTGACATCTGTTTCAACATCTGTTTCAGCCTTAAATTTAGTCATAAGAAACAAGCCCAGAAGGTCAAAAAGCATTCCTGGTTTGAAATCCTGTATTTACTGCAGCTAAAATTCCCCACTAAACCAAACCACCTCTCCCCAGCCATAATACTACTTTGTATAGAGTAGCACAACATTGGGTCTGAATTTTATTATGACACTACTTTGCCTGGTTGTCTTTCCTTCTCTTCTTATGTGATTGGAATTCATTGCAACATGACCTAAAAATACAACAAATACTGTATAAAAGGCTGAAATAACCACTGTTTAAACCATGCAGGCTCATGTCAAAACACAGTAGGGAAGCACAGCCTGCAACCTGGATTTCCACTTCTTTTTCTCAGTAGCTACAAGCACAGCCAAAATCCAAACCTGCTTTGCACCAATACACAACCTTGATAATACGAAAACAAGGCAAATACACAAATCTGCAGAAACTCTTGAGCCACAAGTGTATATGGTAACTGCATATTTGTGGGTTACAACTAAATTGATGAGAGCGGGTCAAAACCAGATGCAACTATTGCCAATGAAAACGTGTGTTTCTAAACTAAAAAAAAAAACCTCAACACTTCTTATTGAAACTTATTCCATCTTTTATAAAGCTACTCTTTCAGGCTCAAGGGTTTGCACCCTCAAACCCAGGGAAAGCTGCAAGAACATTAAAAAAAAACAAACCCAAGAAATAGAGGAGAAGATTTAAACATAATAAATTGCAGAGTACACACTGACTTAAATGAATGGCAAAAGAAGTGTCAGCTGTTCATTACAACTTCAGTTATCCTGTGCCATGTACTTGAGAGCTTTCTGTTTTCAGTATAGCTTTCATCATCGCTCAGAGGTGCCGTACACCGCATTTACTGAAGCGAAAAGACAAACAATCTGTGCAAGCTCCACCGCTCCTTCATCACCAGTAAGAGACTCGCACATCCAGACCCTCCTCAGCACTCCCAGCTCGTGAAGCAGCACCATGTCCCCTCACCTACGGACCAGACATTGCTCAACCAGACATCCTCACCCATCACACAGAGAGATGGGATAGCACAGCACTAGGAGAAAAAGACACATTCTTCCTATGCTAGAAGAACAAAGACTGAGAATGATCGTCACATTTGCTCAGCCTCAGAGCAGAAGTGGAAAAATCCTCACCAGCTCTCAGACCTCTTTAGTGTCTTGCACTAATAATCTCTTTTGGGGGACAAAGAGAGGAAACTTGATATGCGGGCTTCCACAAATAGATGACTTGGAGCAAAAAGAGATAAAACAACAAAAGAGATGGAGAAAATCACGCCTTCACTTTGGATTTGCTGATTTTGTTGTTGGCTTTTTCCTTGCTTCTTAGCAGATCTGGTCATGACTGACTTTTGGATGCAAACAGTTGAATCCTATCTGTGTGCACAGTAATCGCCAAACAGTAAGGCAGCATCAGGTGATGTACATTGGCTGTTCCCTTTCTCTGCACTAGGCAAGGATCTTTCACTTTGTGTCTCTCACTCCCTACCTGCTGATGAGGAATGCTGTGTTTGTTCTCAAATTTTTGAAAGTCAGAAGTTTTGAGTTCTTTATCATAGAGATTTTAATTTTTATTGCACTGAAATACCACTAGCTGCTCTGCTACATAAAGTCAGACTCTTCTTCATGGTACCCAGTGAAGCACAAGCGGCAATGGGTGCATTAAGAAATGAAAGTAATTTATCAAAACGTAAGAATAAGGGCAATGAAACACTACAAGACATTGTCCAGAGAGATGGTGCCGCCTCCATCCTTGGAGATGTGTACGCTCAAAACCCAACTGGACACAGACCTGAGTAACCTGCTCTAATTGACCCTACACTTTGACCAGAAAGGTTGGACTAGGTGATCTCCAGAAGTACCTTCCAACCTCAGCTGTTCTGTGAGTCTGTATGAATTTTACACACTACCCAGGACAAAAAAATTACACACAGTCTGTTTATTTTATATCACACTCTGCTTCCATACAATTCATCTAAACTGTTTCATCTCATCACAGGACAAGCTGCCAGCAACAAGTTTGTATCACAAAGAAAGAAAACTGATGTAACTTTTTGTTTTTCTAATTTCCAATATTTCTCCAGTAACACCATTTTCCACACTAAAACACTACTTCATCATTGGTAGATAACTCACTCTCATCCTCCCTTCACCTTAGTCTTCATGAAATCACATTTGAAATGACAAAAAATTGTCACTGTCTCACTGAAAAAAGCCCTGCTCAAATAAACCTGAATGAAGCAACATTCACACTACTGAATCCTTGAGATCTTCTGGTTTGGACCCTGCATTTTTATTTTGAAAGCCGAAAGCTGCATCCATTAGGCAGGGGTTGAAAACCTAGCATGACTGAGATGACAGGCTTTCTTCATGCACCCTGTACTTCTGCTTAGGTGATTCCGTTGTATCATAGCTCTCCCCAACATCGTGACCTGGTACACACCACTGCCCTTCTGCAGGAGTAGGAACCAGAGATGAAGGTTCCCAAGAAGCATCAGCCACACTTCAGGCTTTTAGTCTGCAGTCTTCCCTAGTCAATTTAATTGATTTGCACTCCACAATTCAGACTCGCTGGCTATAAAATGACACTAACACACACAGTTCTGATGCAGGGCTCTTCAATCCTCTGAAATACAGTTAAAATCTACTGAAATACCATGTCTTTGATGACAGTGATGAAGCAAACTTTGCTAAGCTGTGTTTAAAAAGACTCAAAGCTAAACAAAACTAATTTTTACTTTAAATCTTATTTTGACACTGACTTACCATTATTGTTGAAGCTTTTCACATAATGCACACACCCTTTTCTCCTAGCTAGACATACTTCATTAGAGAAATATTTTTTTGTGTTTACAAAAAGAACTGGAAACCACTGCATCTTTTCACATAATTTAGAAAACCTACAATCCAACAATCTGGAAATTGTGCTCATCAGCCTCAACGCATCAGAAGAGCAAAAGCACCTGCAAAAAGAGATGGTGGGAAACACATTGCTTTACAGGTAAGGGATTTGACATTAGATCAGGCTTAAATCACTCCCATACAGTTTCAAATTCTTCCTCTACAGTTTAGAGTGCTCAAAGATTAAATGTCCAAGTAGGAAGAAAACACATCCTAAAAATAATTATTCCTACAAGGCATAGCTATTTTCAGCCTCAAAATACATATATGCGCAAACCCACTTAAAAACAAACAAGAAAAAAAACCCTGGCTGCTGACTAAATGGCAAAGACAAAAAGAGAAGAAAAAAAAAATCAAGAAACCGATGTGCCAAGCACACTCAGCTACGTGTTTGCTGTTGCTGATCCACCCCGCAGAGCACGTTGCATGCCATTTGCTTTGCTCCAGGTGGGTGAACCCAGGAGCGAGAGCGGCACAGACACCCATGCACAATCGTTTTTCTCTCTCGTTACTCTTTTGTCGCTGTCTTCTTTTTACTGCACATTTTCACTTCTTTCTGCTGTACCAATGCTGTTATCTCTGATGCAACAATATATGAACCAAATTCAGAGAAGTCACAGTGGGAAATTTTTCATAAGCCAGTTAGCCATGGTATATCCCTGAATTAAGCGAGGCACGTTAACTAGAAAGCCGTGTGTCTTTCAGAGAAGCAGGATCAAGGCAGATAACTAATTTCTAACAATATGCAATTCCTCACCACAAATAGAGCTGCAAATTTAAAACAACATGCTGAAAATATATGGGATAATTAATTCACAGTCGCTATAGGACACAACATGTCTGGTCGCTGCATTTGTATTCTTCCAATACAAAACCAGGCATATCTAAGGAAAAGAAATATGATTTTTATTAATGCAGCTCACACCTCTGAAGGACAGCTAGTTAGGCCAATAGGCTTTGGTACTGAATTATTAAGAATGTGATTCAAATTAACAGTTATTTAGAAAATAAGAATATCAAAAAAATTTTGCTGCAGTGGAAAAAAAGCACACATGATATGCTTCAGCTGCATACAATCTGTTCAGCTGTACAGTTCAGCACAATTCAAACAAAATTACAGCTTGCAAATCAGGTATTACTGCAGGCCTGGGAGAAGGTATTTTTACTAAGAGATTCTTCTTGTTTCATTAGCATGGCACAAGAAGGCAAGAGAAAGGATTAAGTCCAGCTGTGAGTCACTAGGTAAAACAGGTGTGTCTCACACACAAAAATTTATCTAAAAGTGATTTTAATATTAAGTTTTTTTAAAGTTCCGATAAATGAATTTACCTACTATAACTGCTGCCAATAATCATAAGCCAATTTTGAGAATACTTGCATAGACGAGGAGACCAAATCATCTGGTTGACACCACTCATGGGAAGGATACAGAAGGACAAGGTCAAGAATTACCTAGCTGAGTACAGTTACAAACACGACAAGGACTTGAAAATAATCAATAATATGATCATTCCTCAAATAAATACTTTGGGAAACGGAACATCTGGTTTTGAGTTGCCTTACGAGTGAACAACACAGAAAAAAGACATGAGATTCCTATTCTAAGAAAACAGACTGTATAGTGATATCCTGACAATAAATATTACGTTTCTTTACAATAGAGATTATATGACAAATGGATGAGAGAGCATGTCCAGTGTAGTGCAACAGTTTCATACCAAACCTTCTAGTAGAAACACATCTCAAGTTCAACACACATGCAAATCTTCACAGGACCTACTGAGGCCCCTCCAAATCAAACTGTGTCCCACTCTGTCATTCTTTCCTAAGGACACAGGAGAGCTTGATGTCCTACTTCATCTACCCAAATAACCACAGGTAGCACTACAGTTTGTTCAGCAGGATCCTTCAAACATTCCACGTTTTTCCTCTCCCCCGGTGCCCTTTTCCCTTTCTGTTTGCCCAGAACTACTGGCATATGTCCTGGCTCCTCACAGCCTTCAGTGCATGGCAGCACTCCCATCCCTTCATTTAATCTCGGCTTGGGCATCTGCCCATTTTTCTGCCATTCCAAATTCTTCTTACCCAAAATGAAACAAACACCAATAAGGACTCTTCTCTCACTTGCCCCCGAGAAATGAATCCCTTCTGCCAGATACATGCAGTTTCCCTCTGCTAATTCCTCCCAAAATTGGACAGGGTTTCTACCTGTCAGTTATTTCTCTTTAGAGGTGACGGGTTGAAAGTAATGTCACTTCTTAGAGTCAGTAGGTGGATGAAGCTTTTGGCAACTCTCCCAGAAACCCTTTTCTTGTTTCTGCAAGATACTGCTGGGGCAAAGTTGCTAATCTACAACTGTGCTGCAAATCTCAGCCCAAGAACATATGTTCTTGTGCTGTCAAGAGAGAGAACTGCAGTGTAAACATTACGTAGTGCCAACCGCCCACAAAAGATATATGGGTGCTCAAGCCCAATGCACTGAGCAGAAAATTAAGATTGTTCTCATTGCTTTGCTTGAAATGTCTGTGTCATCTATAATCAACGAAAACAGCCTGGAACAAAGCACAGCCATCTCTTTTTCTTATCCGAGTTGCTGAAGAAAACAACCTAACATAAGAAAAGTGAGGACTTGTTCTAGTTCAAATAACCAAAATACATTTGTAAAATTTCAGTGTTAGTACTCTGGTAAGTGATTGGTGACACAGACTTCAAAAACGCACCTTTTAGACTAATATTACAAATGAAATTGTTGACAACACTGGGAAAGGAAAGGAGAATTCTTAATATCCATTCCTAAGATAAATAGGATTCACTAGTAAATCTCAACTCTCATGAAGAAATCAAGATGCTGAAAACAAAACACACACACACAAAAAAACCCTGTCTAGTAAAAATGAACTTGGGATGATTTCAAAACATATATTGCAGAAGCTGTTTTCATTTAATCCCAGTTGTTTACTGCATCTTAGCTATTAAAAATATTGCACTCAGTAATCTGCTCTACTTAAAGAACTGATGTATAGAGTGTGCAGAAAAGGTAAAATAAATTATCAGTATCTATTGCACTAACTAACCTATGCTAGTTCTTTCCAATCTTCTTGATTTAATGTTGCTCTCTTGTGCCTTGCATCCCATCCTCCATGAGATCATGTGCATTCCTTTACAGTTTGGTCACTATGCTCCAGTAGACATGAAATATTTTCATGAAAATAATGAGTAAGTACATGCAGAACTACTAACAATGCAAGAAGACTAGTGTGAAAGATTAGCTGATGTTCAATTCTCTCAAATTTCTGCTAACTTCACACACTCATAGAAATCTGATTATGCTATGTATGGCCCTCCACCATCTATGCTTGTGGAGTAATGAAGTGCTGCCCCATTATGATTTCAGAAAAATTATCTGAAAATGTTAATGGATTAGATAATAATTTTTCTTCTCCAAATCAGCACAGTATAAAAGGTATTTTTCAAAACAACGTGCTCTCTTGTGCCATGCCAGCACATGTAATCAAAAACATACCATTACCTACCTGAAAACCAGATCAAGGAGAGACCTAATGATACCACGTTAAACTGACACCTCTGTGAGAAAGTAGACCTCAATACCTACGAGCACTGTGCTTTTATAAGATGCTTTTGAAATAAGCAAAAGCCCACCAAGGGCAGTTCAGTTCATTAGCAGCATGTAAAGTTTTCTTTATTTGGGGTATGGAAATCCTGGCTGCAGTCTTAGTTTGCTGCACAAAATACTGCACAAAATTAAAAATAGGAAAGAAAAAAATTTAAATAGCTATAATAAGCTGCATATTTTCCATCTGGATTGTGTGCTGTGCAGTCAGAATAGTAACCAAAGGTCCAACTTGCATTAAAAATTACTAATTTATATTGAAAGTACATATACGTTTTTCTTTTGAGTTTGTCTGCAAGTTGCCATCACAATTATGGGCAACATGGGAGCTGTAGAAAAGGGAATCTTTCTTCCAATTTTTTTTTTTTTAAATAATGTACTGAGAAGACAGTGAAGACAGTTTCCTGCTGACTTCTTTAGCTAATAATGCAATTCATATAGAGATACTGAAATCAGGTTGAAAAAACAAAGGAAAAAATACTCACTGTACATTTCACTACTTTAGTTTTAAGAACGTTATCAAGGATAACAGTTATCAAGGATTGCAGTGTTTGTAATTTGTGTTTTGTACTACTTGACTAGTGCCTCAGAAAGCAAAAACTAATAATGCTGCACCAGAAAAAAGAGACCATCTGTGGGCACACAGACTATCCATTGACATTAGAACTTCTATGGAGATCAGTAAAAATCATTAGAGACGTGACCTATTTGCATCCAAAGAAAATGCAGGACAGCATTTAGGCCCCACTTTCAGGGTAATGAGTAATCAGAGCTTCAACTACAGCTAATGGCGAAATCAAGTTCTTTAGAGCCCCTGCTGTGGGCATCACCGAGTCTCCTGAGTGCAGGACACATGTGTGACTCACACAGTACTCTGATGATGATAAGGTTTGGTGAACAATGTCAGAAAACACAGGTTTAAACCAGGAGGTAAGAGAAGAAGAAAACAATTCACGCACATTTCTCATTTACTGGATAAAGAGGGAGAAAGAAATATACCTTTCTTTCATGAGCACTGGGTACACCAGGGGTGTTCTGCTTGAGAAAGCCCGCTGTTGTGGACCACCTTGTAGGGTTCTTCCGTGAAGGCTCTTCTGAAGAAAAATTTGTGTCACTTACAGAGGTTGAGAGGCCAATCAGTGCAGGGTCACTACTACGTCGGACATGAAGAGGCATATCTGAAGAATAAAACAGACAGTAAATAAACACTGACTAGATTTAAAATGTTTTTGACATAAGAAAAATATTTTTTCAAGCTCTGGATGGGTGGTTCTGACCAAATGCAGTTTCACAGAGTAACAAGTTACTGACCTCAGCATAGTTCCTCAAGGACAAAGTCTGTTTCCTCAAGACCACAGCCTTGCCGCTTGGCCGCACAGGGAGAAAACCGGGGCCAAACCAAACTCTTTGAACCTAACACAGCTCGTTGGCTTTGGACGTACAAACAGCATCGCTACCTGTCAGTTGTTGTGTAAAATAAAAAACAGCATAGGCTCAAACAACTAGAGGCTAAGGTAACTCACAGGCATTTATAGAACAAGCAGCCAAAGGCCTGAATTCAACAGCCTGGTGACAATTAAGGGGTGGGCTAGGACAAGGAGCCCACCCCACTGCCACAGCTGTAGCACAGGCAGTGCCAGCATAACATGCTTGCAAGAATCTGCACACCCACCTCTCTGGAGCAAAAGGCAGCATCCTCGCCATCTAAAATAACATTTCCATTCCTTTCTCAAAACTTAAAGAAGTGACTGTTTTCTATTCTGCATTTGCCTCTTTCCGACAGCTGAAACAAGACCTGCGCTGATTTACCCCGTTTCCCTCAGCCTTCCAGCTGGCATGACTGACAGGAGAAAAATATTTCATTAGTAATAAACGATATAGCAGGCAGGTAGACAGATTGGAAAGAGATAGGGGTTTTTAATATATGTAGAGGTCAAAACCATTCTAGGAACATTGGTGGTGTGTTAAAGTTAGTTTCTCCTGAAATACAACTTAATTTTTTCCAATTTCATTTATTATCCTACAACAAATATCCTCACATTTATCGCCTGCTTGCCCAAACAGAAGTTTCATTGCCTGCATTTGTGACCTTTTAGCACTCTCCCACTCTGCATCAGAACACAGAGGCCATGATTTATCAGTTGTATTTCTCTTTACTGCTGCACTGGGAACCTTGAATGCGAACATGGAAAAGGAAAAGGTGAAAGCTATGGCATCTAAGCAGTAGAGTCAGTGGGAAAGGTGTGCTGGGCAACAGCTGAGAATGAAAACCAGGACTATGTTTCAATGCTTTGTTGGAATATTTCCCAAGGAAGCTGAAAGCGCGTGTGTCTCAACACTAGCAGGTAAACACAATGACCGGAGTTTGATGAGTGACTTGTCTTAAGCTTTAAAATAGCTTCATGTTAATGCTAAGTAGAAAGAGAGTCCTACTTTATTTTTTATATACTAAAATATTCACAACAGTTAATTTCTAGCAAATAAAATATTTTCTTTTATAAATATATACATTTGTACAAGTTTTTATATTTATGTTTCACCGAACTATAAGTAATTAAAACAATGTTTCAGGAAAGAACATTTTAATTACACAGAAAAGTATTTATGGTCCAAGTTAACACTACTTTGATTTTGTTTACTCAGCACATACTCATAAACTCGTAATTGAGGGTTTTTCTTTGATCACCTTGTCTTCAGCTACCTCAGATTTCACAAGGCAGCTGAAGGCAAAGCCTCTCATCTCCCCGAGACGGCAAACATCACAAAAGTACATTACTGATGTGCAGGAGATCTCTGTAACGTGGTGGCACTGCTGACATCCCAGCAGTGGCCCAGCAACACAGAATGAAGCGACCCTTTAACAGCAGTGCCTATGCTGCTGGCTTAGCCTTGAATGTACGCTCTCATTTATAAGGTTGGTCTGGGCAAGAAAGCAGCTCTGTAGAACGTACTGCCACTGAGGAAAAACGCCCATCTATATTTGCTTCAAGAAGCAGCCCGTGCGTATTATCCTGCCTGCCTTCGCTACCCACCCTACAACAGAGAATTACAATTTTCAAGCATGAGTTCACTTGCTCCTTCTGCTCATACATCTATATATAAGCACGGTGATAGCAAAATGTTCTTGTATTTTTACACTCTTTCTTCAAATTACTTGACAAAACAAAAGTTCAGTTGGGTGAACTTCTGTGAAAAGAGAAGCTGAGTTGCCAACAGAGAAAAGAAGAAACTGGACGTTGAGTCAGCACTTCTGGAGTGGGGTGAGCAATTATCACTGCCTTGCCTCAGAGCAAAAACCTGACAGTTTGCACCATGCTAAGTAGCAAAGACTTTTCACGGTACAGATAATTAATTATGCAAGGGAATTCCCAAATATTGATATGCTCCAGAGAAAATATTAATGCAAGAGTTTCTCTTAAAAACCTGTTTGCTGATAAGTGAACCTTTCCTGTGACACGGTTCATTTTAGTAAGGTTAGTTATTGAGGAATTTGCAGGCATTCACTGAACACTTCTCTAAATCTTTTTAAAAAAAAAATTCTGTTGATACAAAGATACAACATGATCAGTTCTATTCTCTCCTTAGGAAAATGGCACCATACATAATGAAAACTGATTTGTATTACTGATAAAATTTCAACAACTAAGTGCATTATGAAAGACAATAATTTGGGTGTATTGGATCTACGCATTTCCCAGTTAAACTAGAAATATATATATATAGTAAACATTTAATTTTTTTTATTTATTGCTAGAATGGGACAAGCACCTGCAGCTAGCTCTAGTGTATGCTTCTTGGCGATTGTCAATACCGTTCCAGATATTATTCCAAGAATTAAATCTTATTCTTACTATATTAACCATAAGTTCTAATCTCCTGCATTCCTCTCTCCAAATCTGAGAGATCATTCTAACGCAGTTTTGGTACTGTCCATTAAAACAACAACAAAACCAAATACATTGAACAGATTTTTCTACCAATATATTGTTGGTTACAGTCTTCTGGTTTACTTGAATTTATAGAATCGAAGAGGATATACTCTGAAATATTAAAAGGAAAATCAAAGCAAAGGAACTTAATAATTAAACCACAAGATGAAGTACGCATGGGACCGATGCAATGTCACCGATTCCAGGATGATGGCTGATACTGTTTGAAGTCTGTGGTTTCTTTGAAGAGTGGATAAAACAGCAATGAACTCTAATCACAAGGCTTCAAATTCTCTGTGGCACTAATGCACTGTAAATATTGATTTGCTTCTGCAGCTGAGGTGCCTTTTAAATAAGCACTTGAATCAGTAAATCTAATAATGAATAACAGGAAGTTTTAAGTCTAAGAATTAAGGAAAAATTAAATTAAAAATCATGAAAGTTACCACTAACTCAGTTCTTGAGCCACATTCAAGGACCTGAAGTATTCAGCCACAGGTCCAACAGTGTAACTTCAGAAAGAATTACATTTGACAGAGATCCCATTAAGTTCTGTATATAGCCACAGTTCTGCTAGAAAATGGCTATTTGTAGTATAAATCCAAGCTGGATAACAAAATGCTCACATTCATAATTATGAAATTCTGACTGGAAGTCTCATTTTATTAAAAGCAACAGCAGTTTCGCTATAAATTATAAAAGCAGCCAATATACATTTTATAACCATCTTTAAATGTTAAGAACACAGACTTGTACCTTCCCTTCCTGCCAGCAATTCCATTTTTATTTTAAAAGGGTCATCACCTTCTCTGATTTTCAAATATGCTCACGAGCAAAAGCATTTGAGGATCTGGCAAATTTCATCCATAAAGCTGAACACATCGTCCTGCATGCAGGCATTCAGCACAAAGGGTGGTGCTCTCTCAGAGCAGAGCTAATATATACCTTCCCATACCAATTTGCTCTCAGAAGTCAGCTTGGAGGGCATGACTAGAAAATAGATACATACATTTATATAGCGTAGCCAAGATCATTTTACTCTGTGAAGATTTCATCTGATGTTTCAGCTCCTTAGTGCCATTGATAGGTTGCACAATTTAGTGTGCAGTGAATTTAAGGCATAGGAATAACAAATGATCTTATTGTCATTTCTGGACACCTCACACAGACCATCAAGCCCATGACTGATGTGTAGACCTGAACAGGCCTTTTCTTTGTATCATCCATGCTTGAGTCTTCTCTGGGAAAATGATGATTCAGTAAAACAAAAAAGCTCTGTGTGAAAGAGTAGTTTTCAACAAGGAAGCTGCTTGGGTTCATTAAAGTAAGCCCATAGATACGGATGTGCATTGGGGTGTGTTGGATCACAAGACACACATAGCTCCTACCTCAGCATCAAGAGACCTGTCTGTGGATGTTAAATAGAGATGTAACAGCTTTACTGCCTGTGTCATACATTCAGCTTATCATACCACTCAAATCCTCATCTGGAGTCCAAGAAAAGGGGTAATTCAGGGTCATCCCAGGGCTCAGGAAAGCAGGACTGCTTCTTTCACCTTGAAGTACTCAAAACTACAAGTTAAGACTTAGTCTATATTTAACTCAAACATCTCTTTAAAAATATTTAGATTAGCCTTGAGTTTCACACTCCAGCACAGCTCCCTGAGCTCTGGTTCCAATTTCAGTAGGTTCAGTTCAGCTTTTTGTTCCACTTGGTGGGACATAGCAAGAGCCAAAAATTCCTTTTGACCTTCAAAAGCTCAAACCCCCAAAACTGGTTCAATTTTCATTTTTAAAAACCTCTAGAGACAGGAGGATGGTTACTTCCAAAGACCACTGAGGCTGTTGTTAACTGGACTACCACAAAGGTTTTCAAAGCTTTTCCTCTTCAGATAGAAGAAAAACAGTTGGAGACAAACACCAGCTAATTGTGAACTTACCTACAAACTGCATTAAACCCTAGCAGCAGCTAACATAAGCCAGCACTTCTCTACAAGATTAACAAAGCACTGCAAATCAGATGTAGGCATCTTGAATTAGAAAAGAAAAAGGATGAAAAACATAAGTGGTTCCAAGTGAAGAACTACTGCCCAGACAACTGCATCATCTGTCCTACAGCAGCAAGCTCAGACACGCTACAGGGAGATGGCTGCTGGGAGGGATGCAAAATAGTAGCACTACAGTGATACCACCAGCTGCAGATCCTTTCAGAAACATGCTTCTGGACACAACTGCAAAGGAAGTTGATACATGTAAACCAACAACTCTTCTCCGAAGGCCCACGGACGTATTTTTCTCTCCCTTAGAATCCATACCACTTAAGTAATGAGTATTTAATACAAGAATTTGCATCCTTTCCCAAAGTGAATACTCTTTGTTTGGTCAAAATCATAAGAAATGTGGGTTTTTTCTAAATTTGTATTATTTCCCTGAAGTTTATCTTCCTGTTACTAGGTATCTTCCCTTCACGTTCTGTGTCAAAGTTAATCTCCCTTAAACGGTTCTACAGAACACATAACTTCACCTCTGCCTCTCTTAATTCTCTATTGTTCATTCACGTAAATATTATTCTGGTCTTCACTTTCAGAAGACACCCAGAATAGTGCATTTCTCTTACAACACACCTTCAGTACTGTCTCACAGGGACTATCTTTTTTTGAACTTTGACACTAATGCATAGTCAACAACAATCCTATTTCGGTATTTTATTGTCATGGTATCAATCCATAACATCCACAAAAATCCTAAAACTTTTTCCGTAGCCTCACTTCAGCATCTCTGTCTTGTTAAGAGAGTAGATATTCAGTTAGATCAACATCCTTACACGTTAGCTTCTATTTACTCAGGCTGAATTTCCAGTATTTTTCCAGCATTTATGCTACACATCTATTGGGTTATTGTTGTGGTTTTGCATGGTGGAGTTCTGGTGGAGGAGGTGGGGTGCAGGGGTGGCTTCTGCGAGAAGCAGCTAGAAGCCTTCCCTAGGCCCAAAAGTGTAAACATCAGCTGGGCTCAAGGCTGGACCCACTAATGACCAAGGCTGAGCCTATCAGCAATGGTGACAGTGCCTCTGGGACCACATTTAGGAGAAAATAAAAAAAGCAAGCAGCCACTTTTTGCCACCAGAGAAGGGAGTAAGAAGATGTGAGACACTGCAGACACCAAAGTCATTGAAGAAGGGGTGAGGAGGTGCTCCAGGTGCCACAACAGAGATTCCCCTGCAGCTCGTGGAGAAGACCGTGGTGGAGCCAGGTGTCCTCCTGCAGCCCATGGATGATGATAAGGAGCAGAGATCCCACCTGCAGCCCATAGAGGAACCCACGGCCAGAGCAGGTACATACCTGAAGAATGCTGTGACCCAGTGGGAACCCTGCACTGGAACACGCTCCTGGCAGGAACCTCATTATCCTAAGTAATAAATTAATTTGCCCCAAATCAAGCCAGTTTTGCCCATGACAGTAATTGCTGAATGATCTCTCCCTGACATTACCTTGACCCATGAGTCTTTCATTATATTTTCTCTCCTCTAACCTGTGGATGAGGGGAAGTCATAGAGCAGTTTTAGGTGGGCATGGGCCTCCAGCCTGGGTCAACACACCACACCTTCTTTCCTCCATTCAAATACTGCATTTTCCTAGTTTATCTACATCTAGAAATTTAATTAATATACTAATTACAGTACAGCTTCTGCCAGATTTAAAGACATTAAACCAAAACTAACAGGAACCTACATGTCACCCTACTGGGCAGCAATCTCTAAGATTACCTCCAACTTTAAGATTTCTACACTGATTGTCAAACCATACTGAAGTGTTTATGCTCACATTAAATTGGAATTTCCCAGATGCTTAGATTTCTACCAAATTCTTTACCATTTGCAAATATTATATTGATTGTGCATCATTCACCTACAGACGCCAACTATTTGGCATTCACAGCTCTCCCTTTCAGAATTACAAGAAAGCTTTAAGTTGACAGAGTTTAGATAATTAGCATTTGTCTACTTGAAAATATGTTTATGCTTTAAAAAAGTCAAATTCTAAAATAAAATTCTCTACATTCAGAACTTGTAGTTAAATAACAAGACTGCCATTCCTCCTACAGAGAAAAAAAAAACCCATTGTTAAACTTCACACAATCCCAGCTATTTATAACAACTTCATGTACAAACCCAACTGTTCTTCCAGCTATTCATCTTCCAACAGCTTATATGTACTTTCTCACAGCCATATTTTCAATGTTATCAAATATTTTTCTCTGCTTTCTTATTTCTTCAGCTTTAAACCAGCACATTTATAGGAATTTGTGCATTAAAATCACAACAAATTGAAATTATTCTGTTTTCCTTGTACCACTGTGCCATGGCCACATCAGGAGTGGGCAGAGGCTGTGTCACAGCACTAAAAACATACAACGTGGTCTAGCAGATGGTAGATGAATGAGACAGGTCATGGGACTCATACTTGGTCTGAAAAATCTGACAGGTGTGCATGTCCCCAACCATCACATAAATGCAGAGAAAATAAATTGGCTGTGTAACATGTACAAACAAAAACCCACTGCAAACCAGCATACCTTTAAGAAATACAAGACACAATATTAGCATGCCTATGATCAAAAATGACTCACAGAAAGTCATCTGGAAGAATAGGCGACAGTGAAAAGAATGCAACTGAGCCACCAAAACCAATCTTGTTACAAAGCAAAGAAGAAAAGTCCTTACCTCCTTAGTATCATTTTCAATTTCTCTTAACAGAACCTAAGTTTTCCATTGTCCCAACCATGACTGCTAAATGACTTTGAAATACAGAAATAAGAAAACATCAACCAGCCACAGTTATATTTTAATAATGAGGTGATTTTAAATCCTTATCTTGAAAGGCCTTTAAAATAACAATCTTCCTTCTCTTTCTCTAATATTCTTTCTTCTTACTTTTGAATACTGGGATCCGGGAAGAAAAAGATGATTGCACCTTGAAACTCAATTTACTTAGACACTGACTTTTAAAGCTAATTAGAGAAAGATCTTTAAAACTGAAATTAAAATTTAATTACCTACACCCTTTCCATCTCCTTTCTCTGAGCTCTTTTTCTAAAATGCAAATATCTTTGCATGCCAAAAGAAAAGACAAAAATGTCAGATCTTACAAATGTTCTACTCGTCTCTGTCAAAAAATTATGTTTCAGTATGTTTTAATGAGCTTCAGTCTCCGTTTTTTGGGTACACTCTTCATGGATTTCCTTAAAACATGCTGGATTACCTCCTTACCTGTTTTCAGACTACTGCTAGAAATGTAGAAAAAACACACTTCTGGATGCCCAAGTGTTAAAAGTTAATGCAAAATTTGTTCCTTACTTCTTCAAACAGTTGTGTGACAGTAGAAGTATCAACTTTGCTGATGATGATGCTGAAGCTTTTCTGCTCACATCAAAGATCATGCCTTGATAATAAGACTCTGATATTTAATTATATTATAATGAAGACACTGTATTTTGCAACTTCACCCACAAGTCATTTTGCAGTGCAAGCAAGAGGTTGCACTGACAGGAGCAAATTCCTAGCTGCCTTGCGTTGATAATGCTTCACCACATTGAGACCCAGGCAGGAAGCTGGCAGAGATTTTACTTGCCACAACTTTGAAAAATCCCCTAAAACCAAATGGTAAAATCGCTCCTGTTAATGAATATAATGCAGAGGTGTGATGTGTATTGTTTATGGTCTGAACGTTTTGGGTAGGCTCGGAAAGGCTGGCTTTGAGAAAGAAGTTTAGAACTTTTTCATGAACAGAACAATAGGATTTAGATTGTGACTTGAAGAGCTCAGTTGGGATGAACCAGGAATGATATAACATGTATAATATACATTGTGGTTCTTCCAGCAGTTTCAGCGGGAGAAAACTGGCTGTGGTTGCCAGTGTTGTGACCTTGTGCTGGTCCACAGGAACCACTGCACTCTCCTATGAGGAGGAAGAAGGATGGGCAGAAGTGCCATTACTCTGCAGTACCAAACACTAGGGGTTCAAAACTACTTGTCAGTCTGTGTCTATTTCCAACAGATCCTTGAATAAGCTTTCTTTCAACATCTGTTGCCTACACAGCCTCACACATCACTACATCACCTTGGATGTGAGGTGGGAATTCCTCTGCCGATCATATCCAAATGCCAAAGAGTTAAACATGCTTAATTGCAATTCAGCAGGTATGTGTGTAATTAGCAAGGGTTTTGTTGTTACACAAGTCTTACAAAGCTAGAACTGAATCTCTCTCTCTCCCTGCTGTCCATCAGAACCCAATGCCGCATCTACTGACTCATGAATTAGAGCACTAATTGACTTTTCAAAACAGTAATGGTCTCCACTGCCCCAAGGGCTGGGGAGCCTCCACACTGCCCCTCAGTATGCCCCTGTGGGTCCTGCCCAGTGGAAGAAACACGACCCTACCACCGTTTCCCAGCAAACTGAAAAAATTAAACCCGATGCCGTTTCAACTGGGGTTTAGAAGGAGGAAAAAACACCCAAACTTCAGGATTTGTAAAGACATCACAATGAGACTGTCACTGAATAGTCCAGTGCGTGCACAAGGGTATAGTAAATAACAGGTGGCAGCAAGGATGCTACAGGTATCTTAAGTACAGGAACAGTGAACAAGTTGCGTACAGTGGTTGTTTACATCATTTATCTTTGAAACAGTGAGGGAAGTGAGATTTCTTCGCCAGTCATCAGATGAATACTCCATCTCTGAAAGATTTTGACTGTTAATCTGGCATGTCTCCGTGTTTTTGTGGAGAACCTCACCACTGAGTTGGCACTGGCATCTTGCCCCTCCTCCCCACAGGCTGGGATGAGCAGGGCTAGCTACAGCCTCACTCCATTGCAGAGAAGGACAGGAATCATCAAAAACCCAGTTGGGGTTTTCCTGATATATAAAAATGATCATTTATATCCAGCTCACAGACCACTATCAGGCTGGAGGAGGCAATGATTTTGGGATATTAGCAGCTGGAGTTGGATCTGAACTTGCATTACCCAAAATCCACATAGCTTCATTACAGAAATTATTTCAACAGATTTTTAACTGAAGAGTAATAGTTACGACACCAAGAAAACTTGCTGTCTGTGTCTGGGTTTTCACAGCTATATGCAGAAAATCTAAAGAAAAAGGAATGTGTGAAGGAACATCCTCTACCTAACACCACTGTTCCTGACTTGACCAAAAAAAAATTACATCTATAACAAGACATAGTGAACATAGTCCTGAACAACTCTTAAAAATTACTAACAGCTTCTGCAGTTTTAATGGCACTTGTTCTTGTTTCCATGACAGAAACATTTACTAGGATTATTAGAAACACATTGGTACATTCATGAAACATGATCTCATTTAGAGTGTTATCAAATCTCTGTGAGTTAACGTCTCGCTGAGCTCATCTGCCAGTGATGACCAAAAAGAGTAAAAGATCTGAAGTAGAACTAGGAAAAGGCCACGTTATCCCACCCCGTGTGCTCAGACAGACAATTTTTAGCAGAAGGCTGTTCTGCACACAGGGACTAATACAACTCAAAGGCAAAGCGCTGAGCACAAAGATCTGAAGAATATTATTTTCTGTCATTCAGCTACAAGTATCAAGCTGAATCCCTGGAGGCAAATCAAGTATTTGCGTGTTTAAGTAATGGGATGAAATGCCACCAGCCCACATCGTCCACAGAGGATGCATGGGAGCAGAGTTGCCACGGCAGTGACACGGGAGGGCAGATAGTGTGGTGCTCCACAAAGTGATGCGACGCTGTACCTGACCTTTCACTGGGGTAGGTCGGAGAACAGTATGGGAAGCTGAGAAGTTTGGGGACTACACAGACCTAATGGCATCTGAACAAGCTCTTTCCAATTACCTGAGTGGGGAGTAAGAAGCTCCAGCTATCAACAAGACATGCTGAAATCTTCTCATTAACTCTCAAGGTTAAAGATCACTTTCAGCAGAAAACTCCGGTGTTCCCAGTAGCCAAATAGGGAGTAAAGCAATTTAGACTACATTGGAAGTTGTTAGTTAAATTGCTTGCATAATGCCCACAATGGGACAATAAAACATAACAGCTGCTGTTCTCCAAGGAGTGACAGACCAGCAGACATCTTTAATTCTTCTTCTTTACTGGAAACAGATTATAATAATAAACTATATTCCCTTCTTTTATAAAGCTATGCCTAATGAGCAGTAGGAAACAAGCTGCTGCTTGAAGCACATGTGAAGTTGAGCATTCCTGTCTATCTTTACATGTACTTCACAGGACCCTTACAACAACAGGGAGCTCAAATTGGTCTCTTCCAGAAATGTAAAATGTTTTCTATACCTTGAAGAAACTTTGGCAACATCTATCCTTTTTTACTTCCCTTACACATGCATAATTACTTTTTCTTTATTTTTTTTATTTTCACATTACCAATGCTGAAGAAAGTAAAAAAAATTCCTAAAAGTTCAAACTAAGAATAAGCAAACAGAAAGAGCCTCAGCTGAAGTTCAAAAAGAAATCTCACTACATGAAAGACAGTTCATGAATTTTTGGATCAATGACTTTTCAAGCTCGCATTTGCCAATTTTCATTATAATTTTTGTTTGGTTCTAGCCCAGAGATGAAGATCGTCTTTCTTAGTGGAGAAACTGCTTTAGCCAGAACTAACAGAAGATATTTGCTGAAATACTATGGTATATACTCCATGCCAGAATGTGTCAGGTTCCCAGCAGTTAACTTTTCCAAGCTGTCTCCACACCACAAGCCTCCCTCCTTTCCTCATCTTAGAATGTGCTACAACAATTTAAAATATCTGTATGCAGAAAGCAAATGAGGTAGACAATTTTTATTTTACAATATTTTTAAATTATTATTATTATTGTTATTCATTTTATACCATTAGGGAGTTTTCATTCTGTTACACTCTTTAAAAGAGATTAATAAGGTATTTATTGTTCTGCAGTCTAAAATGCATTGACAGACTGAAATGAGAAAAGGAAGGGACAGCCAGCAAATATTACTTGGTCCTCTTCCATTAGCATGAGTAACTGCAGGCTGGTGCTTGAACATGAGAAATCCCAACAGATTCAAAGGAAGGTCAATAGCCCAGGACAGGATGTCCAGGAAGAGCACTGCAAGTAGTCGGCTAGACAAAAGTAGTCTGTAAAAGCCCTCAAACAATTCTCTACAGAGCAGAAGAAAAATATTATGGCTGATTTGGCAACTGACTGCCTCCTCCTGCACCTGAACCAGTTGAGTACCTGGTGTTGCTACTACATGCACCTCACTCTCTTCCAAGGTCTCCCTGCAGAAAGATAACAAGTTGACAAAACTTCTACTGAGGTTGGACAGAAGAGAAACTGTGGAAACGAAGGAGCTACAGTTCCTCTAGTACCCGTGAGGCCATGGCCTGGGCTGCCTGCCTGTAGTTGGATGGGCAGAGTATTCACCTTGAGTGCCAAGCACCCAGGTACAGCCCTGCAGCATTGTAGGTGATAACCTCAGTCAATGAGAAAATAGGGAAGGGACAGGAACATGGAAGGGTCACTATCCACCAGCCCCCTTTCAAGATGAGAGCGCCCAAGCTGCAGTTTGATGCTACAGTCAGGACGTGAAGGACAACTCTGAGAGCCCTACAGTGATGAATCCTCAGCATCTGCAGGCTTTCCCTACGCAGCTTGTAGCTGCATATAAGATGATGCTGTTCTGATGAAAAATATTAAAGAAATCATTGTAATAATATTTTTTAAATTAAATCCTTCACAAAGTCTCTGTGAAATGTAATTCAGATATTTTCCACCCCTGAAAATTAAGAAAGCCATAACCACTGAAAGAAAGCCACAGGAGAAGAGAGCCATCTCCTGTACTGATGGAGTTATTTCTTTAACCTACCTGAGAGCAATGGATTTTAGGTAACAAGTCTTAGTGTCATCGTTTTTATCTTACATTAGAATGTAGAAAGCTTTCGGGTATTAAAGACCTCCCTAGCACACATTGATTTTTCAATCCACACATCCTTATGAGGTCTGTATTCAGCACTGGGACATCCACAGAATAAACACGGGAATGATGCACAAACAACTGGAAGCAGAACATCCACAGTCTCTCACAGACCATCAACGTCTCTGCAGTGCACATCAAGCAGGAAACCGCCTTGGTTTTCTAAAGTGCTTAGTTCAAAACCTGAAAGTTAAGAAATTGTTCACATCTGCTTTGCCAAACTACATAATTTTTACATGAAACATGGTGGGTCTGACTAGAATCTAACTTTACTGTTTAATAAGAGTAGCTACCTTAAATTTCACATAAAAGAAGAACAGAAAAATAGCTTATTATTGTTTAGTTACCTGTGTTTATGTAATCTCTGAAGGCAGGGTATTTTAACAAGTCTAGGAGAGCTAGCGTATTTAATACTGCATAAGATGTCAAAAAATCTACTGCATTAAATAACATGTAAGATACTTATCACTACCAATAAAATGGCTATTTAAAGCAGAAAACCCTCGTGGTTTCTGACCTCAGAACAAAAGTAACTTTGTATTCACAGACACACACATTAGTTTTAGTTGGGAACTTGTCTGTAGAGAAACTGAAACATTATCTGCCGTATCATTCATATAAACACCAAACATATTTCTTAAATGTTTCTGGAACTAAACAGCTTTCTGAGAACAAATTCATCACTTTGTGTGTCTTCTCCGGAATTTGTAAAACTATTTTAAAAGTTATTAATTCATGACACAGCTCACTTTTGTGTTGCCGACGAGATTTGGATTTATGTATTTTTAAAGCATTTGAAAATACTTCCAAAGGACATTTGAAACCATTTCTCTTAGACTCAAAGTTCAAATGTAGGAGCAGGGAACACTTACCCATTGGTCATGCAGCACATAGGCAAAGCACAGACCTCTTCAAAAAGTTTTAAAAGGAAGCCAAGCCAAAGCACATGTGGGAAATTAACTCTGAATCTGAGTAATGGAGGGTGTCTGAAGTCTGAATCTGAACAAGAGAGGGGCTCTGCTTCATCATGCAACAGCCAGCATGGCCACTCATGGAGGAACAATGCACAGGTCTGATAAAATATGTTGCTGCGAGACAGGAGGGCAGGTGGGGCAGCTCCCTGTTCAGTGCTCAGCATCGCTCACCTCCCCCAGGTGTTAGCGGTTCTTGAAAAGCATCCTTGCGCTTTTTATGAGATTATTCTGGCAATTCTAATGTAGGACATATTAAAATAAGCAAACAAGTATACATGCTTTTTTGGAGATTACAAAACCATTTGTGTAAAGCATGGCTGCTCATAGGTTCCTCAGAAGCAATTGGGTTCTAACATATGACTATCGGACTAAAAGCACTGATCAAGTGCAATCATTTTTGCTGTTTCCACACAGATGGAGAGAAGGGCAGTTATACATTTCCTTAAACTTCAGTGCTTCTCTCCATCAGCAGCACAGGGACATCATCAGGTCTCCTTGGCCCACTAAAGCCAGAGGAGAGACAGATCAAGAGAGAGATGCTGCTCCTCAGCATAATTTATAGGTAGGAGTATAACATACCCCACCAAGGCAATGAGTCCTGCTGCTACTGACTTCCCCATCCAATAGTCCCTCCCAACACCCTGTTTGGATCCCAGAAGGTTTGAAACATTGTGTTTAGGAAGTTCTGGGATACAGCCAGAGAGGACAGAAAGCCACCTTTTCAGTAAACGGCACTTCCCAACTCCACTCTTGAGGGGTTTTAACAATTCTGTTTCCCTTTTCATTTTAGAGCAGGACAGGGAAGACCTGAACATCACAGACTTTTAATTATATTCCTGTGGGGCTCACCTGGAGATGGCTAAAGAAATACAAGCTTAATCTGCAGAAATACAGTATTAACTTCTTTAATAAAATACACTTTTGCAGGTCTTGCTACCAAGAAAAAACCCAACATCCCTGGACCCAAATTGAGGGTAAAAGCCTTTACATGAACAAAACAAACACAAAAAATTCTTGGATCAAAATTCACTCAGCAGCACAAGGCTGAAAAAAAATTTCCTACTGATTTACTACGTGGCAGTTTGATTGTCTAGCCTTTCCAAACAGCGATCTAACATTAGTGTGAGGACAGAGAGAGGGAAAATTGCTGCCTAAGTGGCAGGTTTGTTATTGTTTGACAATTCTAAAGAGTTCACTAGAAACTTCTAAAAGGAGCATCTCTAATTCCCTGAAATTACTGATAATCAGCCAACTGAATGGAGAACAATTATGAAGGAAATTGAATGCTTCCAAACGCCAATTTGCTGTATATGCTGAATTAATATTGCATAAGCATTTTAGTCTCTTGCTGTAAAAGCAAAGGAATAAAAACCTAGGACCACAGGCATTCTTGCACAGCTTTCCTCACAGAATTTTGTATCATCATCATTTTTGCATTTTGTAATCACACTTAGCATTTATGTGGCAGCTTACATCTTTAGCGTATTTTTCTTTAAAAAAAAAAAAATCTGCAAGGTAAACTGACTTCCACATTGAAAGTTCAACAATAAGCAGTCACGCCACACCAGCATGAAGCCCCTAATACCAGCCAGAGATATAAGCTGCTTTTTCCTACTAATGAAGCCAGACCACACTTGAGGCCATTGTTGCAAAATACAGTCTCAGGAATTTTTTTGTGGTACAGCTACGCCAGCAGTTGGCCATGAAGTATGGTGAAGAGGAGAGATACTCAAAAGGGCTCAAGATGTCCATTCATATATATATTTTTTTTTTAGCTAAGCCAGAACAGATAAATTTCTGTTAAAGGACCAAGACAGCGTAAAAAGTTAATGCAGAATTGTAATCAGCCTCGGTTTCCTGGGGAGCAGCTCAGGCTCACAGAGGATCAAGACTAGCCCTGGCCATGGTGAGGGAACAAGATGCTGTCCATCCTCCTTAGTCTGCACTGAAGAGAAACTGAATCAAAAAACAAATGTTAGAAACCTTTCTCAAAAAAAACCCCATCAACCCAAATTAATTTAAAAAAAAAAAAAGTCAAAAAAACCCCACTCTCCACCTACAAACAAACCAGGGTATGGATGAATGAGAAACCATGTTGCTGGGCAGTCTGAAGGAGAAAGGGGGCTTAGAGCAGTGTAGCTCAGGAAAGAAAGACAGGCTACAGCAGGCGGGCTGGGAAGACCACAGAACTGTCTGGAATGGACACTGCCAACAGGGAGACAGACTGCAGCTGCAAAAACTGCACCGATGAAGAAAATGTTAAGAAAACAAATACAGAAGAATGTTAAATGAGAAAAGCACAAGTCCAAGTATGCGAAAAATCATTCGCTACACACACTGCAGCACTACTGTGAGACTCCAAACAAGCCTCATAACTCAAATCCTGAAGACACCCTGTGATCATCCTGTCAAACACCTATATAAGCCCAGGTACACCGTGCAATAATGTCTGCATTTAGTCTTTTAACTTCTGTTGGAAATACAGAAAAATATTGACTTTAATTTCAAGACTTCGGGAGACAGAGAATCCATCAAAGCCCCAGGACTGTCATTTTTAAAGCTCTGCAATTCAGTGAATGTCTTCTATGTCTGAGACATCCGCAGTTTGTGTTCCAGGAAAGGTAATTCAAAATGTCATCATGCACTTATACAAATCTAAGATTACACACAATACCATTTTTCATTTTGTGATTAACACTTGAGAAATAACAAAAGTATAATCATCTGGGATTATCCTTCCTTTTCATGTCTCTACCTTTTTTATTTTTGCAGTTTCTGGTATGGACCGGATCTCAGATTCTACAGATAGTTTTGCAAGAAAGAAAAGGAGAGGGGGAGGGCAGCAGAAACCTACTCACTTCAGTCTCATAATCATATATCATTTACACGGCTCCTAGGGTAATCGTTTATGTGGCAAAATAAGATCAGGGAAACAGTTATGTATTTTAATTTGTCCCCAGGGGGGTAAGCATTCCCTGCCACCAGGCTCCTCTATTTTTTTCCCCTTTTCTGATACATGCTTCTTTGTTCTTTAATTCTTCAGGCCTTCTCTTTTCCTTTCTCCCTCTGTTTCTGATCATGGGCAGATATTAAGTGGTTGTCTCCTTTCTAAAATTTCCATGTGGCATCAGGTTAACCCAGCTGTACCAGGTTCTCAGTCAAGAAGTCAGCAAATGGAAACAGAAGGAAGGAGCATCAAGTCACCAGCTAACCTCTTGAATTAAAGCCTTGTCTCTGGCACACATGCTGAGCATCTCATGTTCTGCAGCTTGGTAACTACAGACTGAAAGCACAGAGCAAATGAGGAGCCTTAATCTACAGCCCTACCTTTGACATGTCCTCAGTTTTCATTGCTGAAAATGACCTTTTAGGTGTCTTAAAGTAAATGAGAGAAAAATGGGGGGGGGGGGCGCGCATGGGGGCATGGGAATAAGTAAGGAAACAGGGAATACGTAAGGAAACAGACCAAACAATTTACATTGCAGTGCAAGTGAAAAAAGTTATTTAATTTGTCTGGTCAAGGTGAAAATTAATCTGTGAATTAAGTACATGTATCCATGAGCAAAAATTGCCATCCGTCTTGCTAAAACTATGACTTTAAGATCAAGAACTTTTTCCAAGGGAAGATCAAGCAAACACCATATTTTCTTTACATGTTACATATGCCACAGTCTTCAGTTTAAAAGAAAAAAAGCTATCAAAAGTTAAGAAAAAAACCAAGAACAGCTTTCCTTCCAAAAGCCATCACTTTTGATGCCACATAAGATGCATTATTGGATTTAATCACTTACTAAGTGTACTTAATTCTACAAAACATGTGGTCAATGAAATGCCTTCCTCCCACAGAGGTCAAACTCCTTTCCGTGGAAATTCTAACTATGTACCAATCTTATCTGCTCTCATAGAGAAAACACTGAAAATCTCTTGTCCAAGAACTCAAGACATCTGCCAAATCTGCAAGGCATAAAGTAGAGGAAAAACACAACACTGATTCACAAGGACCCGGTGCCTGTTAAACACGATTAGATTTGCAGAAAAACCTTGAAAGCATACGTACTCGGAAAATATTTAAAACATCTGGTGAAACCTGGATGAGGAGAGGGGGGAATAGAAGCCTAGAACATCCAAATAAATTAAAATACTTCATTAAAAATATTTTTCACCCTTAGTATAACATTCCAACTTTGAAAAAGAGAAATGGAAATGCACGGCGCAAAATCTTAGCCCTGGGAGAATTCAACAACCGAAGCTGGTACACGGCACATACAGCACAGCACAAATTGCTCAGTATGAGTGAAGCTGATGTACTGCCTTGAGGGTTTGAGGAGTAATTTAATATTCAATACAGCCCATAATAGGAATCCCATGCAAAGAATTCACATCCACAAAATCATTCTGGTAAAACGCAGGATGAAGTAAGGCTCCTAGAAGCCTGCTTACACACCAGGTGAATGAACAGCACACAAATGTGGGTATTGCAACACTCTCCCCAACTCACAGCCACTAAGAACTTTAAGAGAATTCCAATAGAAAAGCACAGGTGAGTTTGACACGTACACACACTGTGCACCTCCTCAGGTTCATCCCGCTGGGCACCCACCCGGGCAGCTGCAGCGAGAAGACTGCAGGGTCCAAGCCCAGCAAAGCACTCACCACCCTGAGTCCCACTCCCCTGCTGACAGCCAGTGCATGCTCGCAGGCACAGCCACACTGCTGCCCCGCAGCAAACCTGCTGCCTGCACCTCAGGGATGCAACTGCTCTCTCCCAGAGCCACCAAGGACACAGCTTTTTGTTACATTCATCTTCCCTGATTGGGCTTTTGAAACTTGCTGCCACCACAACATACTACTGCATAGATGGACTGCCAACAGGCATAGAGCCGTCATCTAAGATAAGAAATATGCAGATCAAGCTATAGTAAATAAACATTTATGCATATTCACAGCTACAGCTTCACTGAAGCTTTGTCACCCTTCACTTTGCGGGGGCTAGGTTTTCAAACCGTTTCCTCCTCCTTCCTTCCTTTACTTTTTAGATATGGCTTCTCCTCTTCCACCTCTGGCTCCTGGAGACAGCCCTGCTCACCATGGAGCCAGCAGTCCAGCAAAGACCCTCTCCCGGAACCTTCAGCTACTTGTCCCACACCGCTGGTCAGTGCCAAAGTGCAAACTAGAAATACTATCTCAACACCAGCAATATGTGCAGACAGATTTCCCCCTACCCTTGTAGAGAGATGAAGTGAAAAACACTGCCCTGTACTGTTACCTTCTGAGCAACACAGCAGAGAGCTGTGAGAAAGCAAGGTTCCGAGAAGACTTCGTCCACTTATATTTATTACTTTAAAGGTGAACTTAAAACAGAGGTAGAAGTAAATCATCTGTATTTACAATGCTCACAGAAATATTACCTACTATGTCAAACTAGAGCAGCAACTTTATTCACTCACTTACTGGATATTTCTCATGGATAAGCGTCATACAGTTCATTTGAAAAAGCAGTTCCATAATTTTTTCACCACGGCACTCCTGGTAAGCCCTTCATTTTTATTTATTTCTCACTGAGCCAAGAGCCCAACTAAAAATTTAAATAAAACATTAAGAGACTTCACTATGTGAGACCCTTCAGATGGAAATCATCATGAAAGTCAGGCAGTGCTTGACCTAAAATCCCTCTGTCATCTAATGAAGGTCTGAAACATTAGAGTTTAAACCAGGTTGAAACAGAAGAAGCTAACGTCATTTTTATATTTGGTGGAGAAAGCTTTCATATGTAGAAAACATTTCTGAAATTTTGGTTCCAGAAGACCCAAAAGCAGAGAGGTCAAACGAGGAATTACCAAAAATAATGGAAATGCTGATTTGTATATCATTTAAAGCTGGTTAAGAAGCCAGGGCTGGCACTTCATTCTCTCATCAGAAACTGGTGAACATAATTTCATTCTTTTATAATCCACTAAAACTGAACTGCTAGCATTTCTTCAAACATTATTTCATTGTAAGCGCAGTAAGGACAACTCAAGTCCTTCAGTGCTCATCAACTCCACATCATACTTGTTCCCACAGATTTAGGCGGGCTTCTCAGTGCCATGTGGCACGACCTGTTACACTGCAAGGTCTGAGAACGTGTGGCAGGAAGTACAGCTGCCTCTCTGCAGAGGCTTTCCCATTTGGGAGTAGTACAGCATAAAGCAACTAGGTGCCAGTGTCAGACCCAAGGCAGATAATATTCTTGGCTTAACCATAAAATTTTATGGAAGTGTCTCAAACCAAATTTTCCTCTGAAAAAAGCAAACGTGGGACTATCTGCATTTGTGGCATACTGTCTATGACCCAAATATACTTCCCACCACCCAAATATACTTTGTGAATATACAAATATAAAAGCATAATTATGACTGTGTAGGAACTTCCTGAGGCCACAGAAAATTGCTCTGCAGGTCAAACTGAGAAGCTGCTGCCTTTGTAAAACACCCCTTTCTCCTTTCTTTTCCAAATATACAAAAGACCACTTTTAAGGCAACAAAGGCAACATCCTGCTTCGTTAAAATGAATACTCCACCTCATCCTGAAAAAAGCTGTAAAACAGGTCAGATGAACTCACTCTGGAGGTGTCTATTCCTCTCCAGGAATCAGAAACAGGGTGACTGTGAGTATTTAGTTCAGATGCAGAACTCTTACCCATTGTGCCATTCTTTAATCAGCTGTTGCCCAGTAGCTGCCAAGAGAGTCCCAGTTTTACTTCCAGTTGTGAATGGTACCATACAGAGAGCTGAATCAAATCCAACCTCTTGGAATCAGATTTTAATGACTAATCAAAGTTTCCCCGACTCATACACAGAATCATCAGAAGCTGACACAATAGCTTGCTACTGCTGTCTTCACACAGCCCATTACTTCATGCATGCAAGCAGCAGTACAAATACTACATCCTAACCTAAGCACCACTTTTTGCTTTTGTTTGTAAATCCGCATGGTCCCCAAATCCCTTCCCACATATAGAATCATTTCCAGTTCCTATAAATCCAAAAAATGTTGACAGAATTAATTACCTAAATCCACAGTGAAGTCAAGAAACACAGACCTGGAACACAGCCCAAGTTCACATTCAACTCTGATCCCAAGCAAATGAGTTCTGTCATCAGCCTGGGTGGTGAAAGTCACTGCATCGAGGTGGCTGCTGTGTCACAGAGGGGGACCCCACCTACCCCCACAGTGCCACAGAAGGGGAGCAAGGGGTTCCTGCCTGTGGACTGGTCGGGGACATGGAGCTGTGCTGAGCTGAGCCATCCCTGTAGGCAAGCAGCTCAGACCTCACCTCATCTCAGACTGGGTTCATGGGCTAAAGCCAGGTTTGTCACCCCCACGCATCCACTACTCTTGGGGGCCACAACGTCTGGAGAAAAGTTCTTCTAAATGGATATACTCTCACCCGAAATGCTTTGTCGGCCCCTAACATCAACCCACACCATTTCTGAATATAGAACTCATCTTACACAACGCTCTTAAGATTTACAAGAGATGGGTGAGAGCAGGAACAAATTTTATCTTTTGAAAAGTATGAAATAAGGCAATAAATTAATGGAAAGTTATTTCTCATCCATTCCTGTATTTGTGTATCATCTTTGAGTCCTTTTCAGCACACAAGTAAATAAAAAACAAACTAAAAATCAAGTCTATTGAACTAGCAGCCATCTGTCCGTTTCATCCCCCTCAAAAGAACATGTCAAAAGACAACAGAATTTGAAAGCAACTTTCCCCAGTAATTGCCAAAAGAGATAGTCTATCTCCAAAACACATCGCCGTCTGAAAAAGAGTCCACGTGCTGCAAACGCAATATAGAAGGGAGCAAGAAGATCCCTTGAGAACTGAGAACAGCAGGCAACAGTGCTCTCACTGAAGCACAAGTTCACCCTAATTAAGGATATACTTCAGCTACAATATCTTACAGCCTTGGGCTTGTGGTCAAAACCAGCCACGTGCTTCTTTGCTTAGGGGGGAGGAGAAGGAAACACACTAGCTGATGTGCTGAACACGGGGCAGAGTGGATGGCACAGAGTCCCCTGCAGCACAACACTCTTCACTAGCCCTACAACACCCTTCCTGTAAGATCATCCCACTTAGGACTGAGTGGATAATTAAGTGCATTTGACAAACTCTACATCTTCTCCTGTTGGCAAATTGTCTGTGAGTAATTTATGTCAGCAGCCCACCCCCCCAGAGACCAATGCTGTTGCCTCAAAGCAAAGCAAAATGCAACCTGGATACCAGTTACTCTCACAGACTGGTAGTTCTGGATATTAAGGATGCCTTGAAGCATACTGTTTTATCACATTTCAGAGTAAGTACCTATAAATACTACACGAGGTTTTTAGAAACTGTTGGATTTTTTAGAAAGTGTAATATGTACACATGCCTCCAATAAAGTAAAACATTTCACAGGGTGGTTTTCTGTATTTTTTTTTTCTGTTGGTGAAATAGCATTCCTTACTCATTTCAGAGTCATGTTCCTTTACCTTCTCTCTGTTCCTTCTCTGCTGCTTAGGATAAATAGAGGAGTAATCAAGAAATTATCTATAAAAAGAGTTATTACACTTACTGATATACATGTGATGGCAAATTTTCAATTAAAAAAAATTGCTTTTTCAGAATGGGATTAAACCCATGATACCACAATACAGTAGACTTGTGCATCTACTCTGTAACATTTGATTGGATAAAACGGTGTAACCTTTTGGTATACATAAAAATACAGTTCCCTTCAGAAAAAAGTTACCTTTCATTTGACAAAGGGGAAAATAAAACCCAGCAACCCCAACCACACCCGCATATCAAAACAGTCTCAGAATATATGTGTGATTTCCATAATAGCTTCTTGTTCAAGTGAACCATTCATCTATTTAAGATGTCAGATTTAGACTAATCTCCAAAGCTGGCTTCCTAAACTATTCAAATTCAATACTTCACATCTTCATAACCCTTTCATATTATCTCTCATGTACTACATTCTGTAGCTATGGTACGAAACACCTCTAAGTATCAGATACAATACCCTATTTTTATTACTCCACATTATCAGTCCTCAAAGATAGAAGCCCTCACCATATGGAATGATATCTTGAAATACCCCATGATTACTTACGCTTCCTTTAGAGAATCCATTCAGTTCTAAAATTCTTTACTTATTGGTTTCAGGGATCTTTTTAATCCTACGAGAGCTACAGTATTTTGCTTGATGGTATACTGAGAAGATTGAAGATATTAAAGGTTAATTTAGAAACTTAGGCAGTTTAAAATCCATTTGTTTTTACAAAAGTGTCACGGCCTCATCAAAAACACATGGTTTTTAAACTGTTCAACAATCCCAAATTAACAGCAGAGCACTGCGCTTGGAGAAAACACCAACTGGAGATCACTCAAGTCAGAACTGTGCTGCAGAAAGAACAAATTTAGCCTCATGGAAGAAAGCAGCACCTGGTGCTGATATTTTTATTCAATAACACTGGCTTTAAAACAATCACATCCTTGATAGAGCTACAGGGATAAATGCGATAAGAATTCCTCAACGGCAAGAGCACCAGAAGGTGAGGAAACAGACTTTGTTAAATCTTCTCCTCAAACCTAAATGCATGAGAAACCTTCCTTATTCAGCTGCCAACAGCTCAGTGCAAGCCTCAATTCGAGGTTCTCTTCCTATTATCCAGTGTGGTAAAAGAAACATCTGAGAACCTGGCAAGGAAATAAAAGTGGGAATGATGGCTAGGAAATCTTTTGGAATTCATTCCTGGAACTGCACTGGAATGACGGGCACCTGAACCCTGGCTTCTCATTCATGAAAGCTCCTGGCTGAGGAAAGCTGACCTGGCCCAAAGCATGGTGGAGCTCCCACTGACTGAGTGGAAAACCTCCCACTGACTTTAACAAGCGTTGCCTGTAAAGCAATAATCTTTCACTACAAATGTGGATTACTTTCTCTATATTTTGGAAGCAGCTATTTAACCCTGGAGATAACTCCATCTGATAAAGTTCCAAACATCTGTTTTTTGATGAACTCATCTTTCCCTTCCTCCCTCTTCTAATCTCTTGATTCCTTAGTTCTTCAACACTTGAAAATGACTGTATTTCCATATATAAAGCTGGTTCACAGCTGAATAAGAAGTCAAAGAGATACGAACAAGAATGAAAAAGTTTCTAATGGCCATATGAGGGAAAGAGTGCTGAAGCCATCCTAATTTTTGAAAACAGAACAAATATGAACTCACCTCTGCAGTTCTTTGCCAACATGCTAATATGCAGTGCTGCAAACCTTCAAACAAAGGCACTTAGAAATATTAACAAATTAATCCTCAGAATATGCATTTGGGGCTCTAGATAAATACTTGTATCAAATCAGTGAAGTGCCATATTTAAAACAGCAATTTTAAAGTACTCAAAATTCACACACTTATTTATGCGCTCCCGCTTTTAACTGGTTTGCTTACTTTTAAGATTTCTTTAAACACTCAAAGTGTCATGTGCTAATAAGAGACATGCACGCACTTAGAATGGACATGAGGAAGTAGCTCATCCATGGCTACAAAGCAAGCCAGTGGCTTAGCCAGGAATGGGGCAGCTTTGGCACCAGCAGCCCGTTCACTTCCCTCCTCACAGCACAGCAGTGCTCAGTGCGGGCCGGTGCTCAGCAGCACGCAGAACCCACCTCTGAACCAGCCATTCCCACAGAAACTGCCCTGTTACATGAGGTGTAAAAGCATTGTTTAGGCCCCCTGGGTTACAAGAAATGGCTTTTTCCCAGGAAATACCAACTGCCTTTTTCTTAGCAGACATGGAAAATAAGGAAAAAAAAATAATACATTTGAAGACTTGGACCCTATCTGGTTTTATCCTTTCTTAACTAAGTAAGCCAGTCCTTCTGATGCTTGGTTGTGGTCTCCAAAGCATCTTACTCCTGTTGCTCTCTTTCAGTTCTCCTCAACTTGTTGGCAATTTCTCTAAGTGTTAGCCCCTCAACTGGTCAGTCCAGCTCAAGCCTTCCTGCTCAAACTACTCCAGTGAGCCCACAACAGCAGTTCCTTTGATGGAATAACATGATGCTTGGATGTGCTATAATAACACACTGTATTAGTGC
Source organism: Laterallus jamaicensis coturniculus (assembly GCA_022605575.1). Classification (NCBI taxonomy): domain Eukaryota; kingdom Metazoa; phylum Chordata; class Aves; order Gruiformes; family Rallidae; genus Laterallus; species Laterallus jamaicensis. The sequence goes on along the minus strand of JAKCOX010000059.1, from coordinate 2,237,833 downwards.
CCAGGTCCCTCTCTCAGTACTGTGTACTTCGCTGTTCACTAGCACTGCCTTGCAAATTAATCTTTCTCTTTCTAGATGCAGTGACTGTGCACATCTCACTGACTTCAAAACAGTTTATTAAATATATGAAGCAAATACTGAACTGAAACCTTGTCATCCAAAGTGCTTGAAACTCCATCTTAGTTTTTTTATGCAATGCTCTATACTCCTGTTCAGATTTATTAAAATACTGAACAGCCCTTAACCTAAGAGAGCCCTCAGGGACTGCACTTGATATGTCCTACTAATTTGCTAGTGAACTACTAAAAACTACTCCGAAAGCACAGAGAGATCCACAGATTCAAAGGCAAGCAAGGTCATGAACTTTAATATATCGGTGAATTCCCAGTGAACGTCTGCATGCATGCCTGTACCTGTGAGGAATAAACCTCTGCTTACCGCAGGGTAAGGACACATGAGCACACAGGGCTCTTTACAGCAGCAGCCATGCTGCACGGTAAACAATGAGGTGAACCTGCAGCAAGTTCTTCGCTCCTCTGCACTTTCAGCACATCTTCACAGCCAGCTGCACGCTCACTTCATAATATTCTCATCAACACCATTTTTTTTTCTCCTCATAGTCTGCTTTTGTGACCTGAATATGAAACCAATGCTGAGAGCCCTACTAAAATAAATGTTACAGATCACTTGGGCATATACATTCCTGGAGTGCATCATTTCCAGTCAGCTCTCAGTAATTTCTTAAGACTCCTCTGGCCAGCATTTCGGGGATATTCTCACCCTCCAGCCTTTAGGAGAACCTTACATTACCCCGTATCTCAATTTTAAGGAACTGACACACCTACCAAAGACATCCTGAAAAGAAAAGCCACAGTCAGCTTATCTTGGTCACACTGGCACAAACTAGTGCAATACTAAACCATGCTGGGAAACTGTACGTGCACAACACACACAACAGTCTGCAAAATATATCACTATGAACACTGTTTGCTTCTACAAAAAATAACTTTGAGAAACAAAAACTTTAATTTTATTAATTATATCTGGAGTCACAGAAGTAAACAGTAACTCCAGAGGTCGGACAAGATCTGTGGAGGTCATCTGGTACAACCTCTCAACCCAAAACAGGACCAGGTAGATCAGGTTGCCCAGGGCCATGTTCAGTCAAGTTCCAACCATCTCCAAGGGTGAAGCTGCCACAACTTCTCTGAGCAGCCTGTTTTGCTCTGGAGGTGAGAATCGATTTCCTAATATTTAACTGGTGTTTTCTGTGTTGCAACTTGTGTTTGTTGCCTCCAGCAATAATGTGCCCATGTGAGAAGAGCCCTGCTTCATCTTCTAAATATTCTCCCATTAAACAGCTAAAGAAAGGAAGATCTTCCAGCTCCCCCCTCTATTTTGGGCCAGGGTTGGGGGGTAGGAACAAACACCAAAAAACCCTGCAAAATGAGTACTTTAAATCTCTCCTAATTTGTTTTCCAAATAATGTTGTATCTTAAAAATGCTTTTTATCTGTAACTGCTGACACATTCAGAGAGACTTGCTACATATAATCACACCAAGACCAAGAACTAAGACCACCCTTGGTTATTTAACAGAGCTAAATAACTTGAAAGGAAAACCAGACAAAGAGATGACCCCTTTTCACAATATCTCATGTAGCTGAAAAGGGATTTTATTTACAATATTTAAATGCAGTACTGTGAAACAAACAACTTGGTTCACAGGCAGTGCACCCGCTGCTGAACTGTCACTGCCTGACATCCTGTCTTATCTGCCAAATTGCTCATTAGGTTTGGCAATTTTCACCTGCGCCTCCAGTTTATATTTCAGCAGGGAATAAACATCAGTCTGCTTTAACAATGTTCTGCAGCGAGCTTCCAGCCTCTTCTCAGAAAGCACGAGGGCACACACAAAAACTGCCTTGTGTACTGTATGCTTAAAGGGGGAAGAAAATGCAGCTCAACTGATGAAATACAGCAAGAAGTTTAAGTCGGGTAACAGAGAAAGTGCTAGATAAGAAACAATGAATAAGCCTGCTGCTTGTATCAATGGACAGCATTTTCACACTGCAGAACAACACAGGGGGTATGGGCCAGCCTCACTTTTGTTTCCACATTTAGATGGGAAGATTCAATTTGACACAACCCCCTCATGTGCAAAGTACAGGCTGTGTTTGTGCATGGGAAAAGTGGGAATCCAGATGAATATTACTTTTCCAGCTGGACCTGATCTAGCTAACCTTTCCCTTGCTGGGAGAGGAGTGATGGCGTGATCTATAAACAAACAAAAGGGGTAGCATGGCAACCAGAACAAAGAGAGGAAAATCTCAGCAGGCCCTTAAGCCCCAGCCTAATGCACTGAGATGCCGCCTCCAAACGGAGACTGCTCTGTACCCCGTGGGTGCAGGTGAGCAGCAGCAGAAAGACACAAAGCTATGCATTCTGCGAGCAAACTGCTGAGAAACGGAGCCCAGCTTGCGAGCAAAAAGCACCAGAGATGTGAAACAGAATGTCTAAAATGCTATAAACCAATTTCAGACGGAATACTGTTTTTCATTTGTTAGAAGTAAAATATTCACCGCCAACCCTGCAATTAGCTAGAAAATTACAATAATTACAGCAATTTTGTATCCCATCTCCAATCCAATTAATAGATATATGACCTTGTCAACATGTAATAATCAGGATCTGCATCTACCACAAAACTGGATGGGTTTTATTTGCTGAATAGAACTTACACAGTAAGAAGATAATTATTTGAAATACTGAGAATACCATTTGTATGCTATGCTTCACTTCACAAGTTATAAAGGAAATACAATGGAGATATTATTTCCATTTTCAATGTATATTTAAATGAAAGTCTTGAAATAGGTACGTTTAATATGGGATAATATTACTGGACTGGGATTCTAAGCCTGTGGTTTGGAACATTTAAAAACAAAATATATCAAATTGTCAACATTTAAAAAAAAGGAATTATCTGGATAGAATATCCCTGGTTTGTGATAATGTATTTATGACTAATTGTTTCACCCATTGTATTTTTGCACGCTTTTATAAAAAGTGTCAAAAGAACTATAATTCTTACCAACAGTACTAAAAGTTTTCTGCATTTCCATAGACCACAAGAAGCACTCGTGGTCATTTTAGCAATCAGTGAACTAGCTAAGTATTCCATGTATTTTCCAGAATGACACTGAAGTTAAGTGAGCTGTCCAACATATTACTGAATTTTATCTGTGCTATATGATTTTGATGCACTAACATCAATGTACTATATAATATACCAGATAATCACACTAAGGAGAAAATGTCTGTGTATTTCTCTGCTCTAGCCACCGCCACCACCACCACCCACCACCCACCCCCCCTCAGGTTGAGAACCCAGGAAGATAGCTTTCTGGCTTATGTATGGAAACGAGAGATGCATTTAGCAATGGCATACCCTTATGACAGCAAAACAGAAGGGTCCTGAAATTCCAGGATACTTCTTTATTCTGCTATTAAACCTTTCCGTAATTTCATTCTGTGTTGCAACAGAGCATAGTTACAGCTTGAAAAGATATATGTTCAAGTCTACATAAGCTAATTGTTAAATTACTTAAACACATCCATTAAAAGAACACCTACAGAAAAGTAATCTCTTGGGAATTACACATACTTGTTTAAAATGCTCTGTCTGTGGAATACCAAAGGACTGACTGACTGACACTGACTTTGCCAAGCATTGTCTGGAATGGGGTCACTACTTCAAAACTTCATTGAGTAAAATGATAGACCCTATAGTAAGAGGGGCACAATGGTTTAATCCAACACTGTCTTGTTGGCATGGTACTTTTAACAGCAATGAAAATTACACAGTAAATTTGTTGGGTGATTTTTCATCTTAATAATCTGAAATATTCAAAGATCCTGCTTGAGCAACAACTGTAATGTGTAATCCCTACCTCATGGTTTTGCAATGAATATTTCCCGTGTTCAAATAAACAAATTGAAGGGATGTTCCTGGCTATGTTCTGTTTTTTAAAGAAGTGTATTTTCGCAACAAAGTAAAGGCATGTATTGGCAGGTGTTTTTTATGGAAAGGTGACAAGCATAACCTTGCAACATTGACAGGTGCAGCAGAAAGTGCTCCCATCTTCACAGTTTTTATTAACCATTTCTTCATTAAAAGGAATAAAACTGGCAAACTGAAAATTATACTGTGCAGCAACTGCACTTATAAACTCTGCTGTGATTTTCAGTATCGAGACACTTTTAAACTGGCAGCAGAGAAGGAGCTCACTGCTCCTGAAAGCAGTTTATAAATAATTTATTCAAACAGAAAGGTTTGTTTACTTGCATGCAACAAGCGTTTACTCAGTTTCTCAATTCTGATCAGCTTTTGATAATGAATCATATTCCCAGCTGCATGAAAGGGTAACAACACTTGGCATCCTCATAAATTAAGATGAAACACATCGAGATACTGAGAACATTTACTTACTTGCACGAAGGACTGAAGGGGTGACCTCAATTTCACTTGTTGCTTGATAAGGCTGAAAGGCCGACGCTGCGTTGGAGCCAAGCTCACTGCCAAAAATCTCCGGGCTTTGCGTGCCTGTCGAGCTGGCGCTGGTACCATCACCCCCATGGTGTGGATCTTGCTCATCAAATACAGCTACGAGCTGTGAATGACAATTTAATCTACTGTTAAAAAAAAACTTTCAGCAACATCAAAGTGCAATTGTAGATCAGCATTTCATCATTTCTTCCCAGCAAAGAGCAAGAAATGTCTATCAGCAGAGCCTCAAATCAATGCCTAGATCACAACATCATCAGCCCAAGGAAAGGCAGCCATTAATTGGATAGTGTGAAGGGTCAACTGCTCTGATGGGACATGAAACCCATCACTGCGAGCCGCAGAGTGAACAGTGCCAAGTCAGGAAAGGAAGGGCCACGCTTTCCCCTGCAAAGCACTGCATCTTGCCCAGGAATACAGAAAACTATCTCAATGCCGTTCAGTCCCTGTGCACTCAAATTTATCACCTCAGTTTTAATACCTCTATATGCATCATTACTACAGTGATGTAGCGAGCAAACACATTTTATAGAATAAAAACACAGAATAAGAAATGATACAGGCAAAATACAAATACAATCACTATACGTTATCACCGATTAATCAATTACCTATTAATCTATTCTCTATTCAATCTATTCTCTATTATTGATTCAATCTGTGAGCTTCTCTTGCAAACTTTCTTTCATCAAATTTTTGGAGATACTTCAGTATTTGTTTGCAATCAAATTGTCCAAGATGAGCCGAAGAACTCAAGCTCAATTTGAAACTTAACCAAGTCAGTAATTCAATAAAGATTTACTAAAACTGGGTTCACCATTGCAAGGGAAATAGGAAAAACGTCACGGTATTTTCTGGTAAATCTGAGATATTTTTTCTCACTGAAAATGAATGCTTTTATTTGAAAAAAATAATTTATCCCAATTTATCTTCAATGACCTACTGAAAGAGAAAAGGCCAGCTCTTATACACATTTAATTTTAGAATTTAATTTTCAAGATTGGTAAAAAATGTTATGGATAACAGCATTCTGCAGCCTATAAATTAATCTATAATGTAATATTTGAAAGACATTTCCAAGAAAGCACTACATTTCTTCTGTCCAAATTGGTAGGGTAAATGGAGCAAATCAACTTAAACCTACGCTGATCTCTGCAAATTGTTTATTTTGTTAGAACAACACTTTAAGCTTCTCTGTAACCTAAAGGAATCAGAGAGGTCATTTTCTTTCTCTTTTTTCTTTTTTTTACTTTTAAGTGAACACATCATCTCATCCTACAGATTTTAAATTAGTCCCTTAACTCAAATCTAACTTACACAAGCATCAGTAAAAAAAAAATGAAAACCGCAACTGTAAGCTGAAGAGAAAAACAGTTGGGAATTCAGTTTTTGAAGGTACTTTCATGCATTACCTTTTTTTAACGAGTAGTTTTGAAATTGCAGAGAGCAGCAAAGTTCTACCAATAATTCCCTCCCTAATGCAGATTTAGGGTATGTCATGTACAAAGCTGACAGAAGGAAATGGTAATGGGTAGAAAGTCCATGCTCTCTCCAGTGTTATTTGAAAAGTAGGGAGTAGAAGGAAAACCAGGCTGCAGCTGCATACAGCTAGAACATGTTTTTACCATACAGTTCATTACTTTTATGTTTGAGAAATCTACAAACAAGATAGGAACAAAAGAGACATGACAACATCTAAAATGTCAGTAGCTCAAGACTACTGGAAATTTCATTATCTAACACATTGTGAATGTTTACATAAATTGAAGTGTATTTCTCAAAAGGAGCACACTTTACTCATAACACTTTTACTACCGGTTTTGTAACAATTATCAATTTCCATCAACTGAAAATAAATTAATTCATAGGTGGAGATGCGCAAGGTATTAGGACAAAACACAAATGCTGCATTTCAGAATTCTACACATGAAACATCAAATTTTTTTCTCCTTTGCATGGCACACATCAAGATAAATCCCCAAATTACATTCTGTTCCTTTGAGGCTGATTGAAAAATATTTCTCAATGCACACTACATACACACACAGATATATATATAAACATATATATGTAAAAAGGTAGATGCATATAAATATCTATATAAGTATGTTGTACTGTAAATTGCCTCCAGTTTTTTGCCTATGCCAGACAGTCTACAACCTATGGCTTCAGAACATCAGAAAATAAATGTTTCTCATTTCAAGCTTAGCTTTTGATCTTAGGTATTTTCGCAGGTATTCACCATTTTGACAGCATCAAATGTTCAAAAGGCTTCAGTCCCATTAAAAAGCATACCAAGTTGTAACATTTTTGCATATAGCATGTGAAGAAACACAAGCCATGTTAGTCTTCTCCAAATCTAATTAGCATTACATTTGATTCTACAGTAACAGCTTATAATTCAACCCAGGTTTGCAGCAGCTCTGCTACGCTGGTTAGGAAGTGCATTGTAAAACAGCATTACAAAGGTACACCCATTCCTCCTAACGAGCTAGAAAGTCTTCCAGGACTGGAAGACTTAAAGTGCACACTGTTGGATCTTGACTTCCAGAGCTTGGTATGCCACTCTATGGGTGACAGTGAGCTCACAGGAAACAAGGACGATAACAAACCTCCATTTCTGATTTCTCCAACACGTTTCACTTTAATCAAAGGAAATTCTTCAAGGAAAGGAATCACACACTTCTGTACCCCAGAAGGCCCAGAAATCCACCTTGACTACCACCTTTGCAGGAGCAAACAATACACAAAACAAACCAATACACATCTGAGGAAACATACTACAGCTACTTAGAGGGAAGCCACACCAGTAGAGGTCACTTGACCTACACAGAATTCTTTGCATCAGAAATCCCCAGCAATAAACACTGCTTTTTTCAGGGAAACAAATAGCCTGTCAGTGAGATGCTAGTCATGCTTAAAGGCCAAAGTGATGTTTTTAATTTGGCAAAGCACGGGACACAGATTACAAGACCAGTTTTCATAAGCCTTAAAGTCAATAGTAAACCTATGGTATTTTACAGGCTTCTAAAGATCAGATTTACAAACCAAGTAAGAAAACAAAGGTTACTATCTTTTCTGGAAACAACAGCATCTTTATTGCAGGGAGACTGCTTCCATGTTGACCTTTTATTAAAAAATAAGACAAAAATTACTGAAATAACTGAAATAACAGAGTCAGTTTTGTAATGCAATGGCCTGCATACTCCCTTCTAGAATCACTCTGATTGCTTCCAATACCTGACATGAGCTGTGCCTCCAGTTCTCTGCCCTTTGGTTTTTGATCTCATCACTTGCCATTACCTGAGGAACTCATCATTCTACCCATTCTTATGTAGAAGGGCTGAACAAACCATATCAATGTATGAAAAAATAAGAAACTAGCTTAGCTGTTTCATATTAGATCAATATTAAGCCTTTAAAAGTCCTTCCACCAAAATACAGTGAAAATAGCAGCCATTTGGCCTCATTTGAACCTATGTTTTCAAAAAGATAACCCCACAGCCAAAGATCGAGTATATCAAGAATAATAAGTAGTAAGTAATAATCATAGTATTTATAATAACAAGTTATATCCACCCCCAATTCTATTGGACCTGAACTTGAAAGGCATGAAAATATGATTCAATAGGTTCTAGCAGTTTTAATCACCAAGGATAATGGGGCAGATTTTTTTCTTTTTTTCAATCACCGAGTTAAAATCTGTAAAGAGGAAATAAAATCAAGTAGCAAAACCCAACTTTGTCTTCCCAAACGAAATTTAATAAATGATAGGCTTAATTACACTGGCATGTTTACATTTCTAATAACAATAAGGCAAAAGCAATGGAAAGGCGGTTTCAATATAGATCCACATTCTTCATCAATGTTAGCTGGCACAGGAAGAGTCCTCAGGATAAACAAGGTAAGAATTTGGTCCCCAGTGTACACATTTACTAGTTTTAAAAAAAAAAATGAAGTTTCAGATATTTACTAGCACTTGCAAACATAAAAACAGCAGCTTTATTCAAATATTATGGAAATGTTCATTCTATTTCAGCAATGGAGTTAGAGTAGATCTTTGAAAGGTCAATATGCAAAAACTAAAATACCCCTATTTTTCAGAACTCCAGAGCAGGAAATATTAATTCTTATATGAATATTCATTCTCATATGAATTATCAGCAAAAGATCTTTTTTTTTAAAAAGCAACATTCTGTGTTTGCCTAACAGCTTTTTTTTTTTTTTTAAATAAAAAGAACTATAGTAGAAGATAACATTATTCCAGTGGCAAAAAGCTTGCCTGTCATCCTTGGTGTATTTCAAAATGTGTGGGTTTTATTGCTACTATCATCCTCTGAAGAGAAAAAACCAGAAAGGGGTACAGTTTAAAAACCAGCTACAAACTTGATGCTCTTCTCTTTTGCCAGATTAAAAACTCTTTCTGCAGCAAACAGAAAAAGTAGGGGGAGCAACATAATTTCATTCTTTTTGCTAAATATACTAGCTTCAGCAAGCAAATGGCTTACAAAGAAATGATTCTACAGCCTGAGATATCAAACCAAAGGTTTACTGAGACACCTTTGTCTCTGGGATGGGAGGAAGGCATTCCAGGAGATCACAGCATCCAGTCCTCTATAGCACACCGGACTGACCTCCCACAACACTGTGTTGTATGGAATTAATTACACTCCAGCCTTTACTTCTTTCTGACAGAGATACCAGGATGAGCTTCTCTATTGCTCTGCCTGGGACACAACCATTCATAACCACCAAGTTATATTTACTTAAATAAAAATCAAGAAGACTGATTTATTTTAATATTGACACATCAGCAGCAGTCTGAATTCCCACAGTAATTATCACAATTTCCATCTATTCTAAAGTAATTAAAAATTAGTAAACACATATGCAGTCTTAATTAATAGACGAGATTAAGTACTTGAATGTTAATTAACTGGATTTAAAAAATATATCTGCACCAGCAATGGTTGTTTACATTTTCATTAAGCATTAAGACCATATAAAACAATTCATCATTATCAAATGGTGCAATCAGGTCATCTCTCTCCAGCACAAAAACAGAAACCTTCCACTTCACAGAAACTTATAAAGCTAGAAACTTTTACCCCCACTATGGCAAGTAGAACTGTCAAAAAGATCACTTGAATTCTTCACATCCCTAAGTTATCTGTCCAAAATTTTTAATTCTTTGGTAGCCTTTACTGATGAATCTGATACAGGCTCAAGTGTAGGCACCAGTAATGACCTCAGACATATTTTAACATCAGTTAGAATTACAGCTCTATCCCCATGCTAGAAAGACACAAGTGATCCTATAGTTTTCACATTATCTGTGTTTCGCATCCTCTGTGGTTCTTTTCCACTCTTCTTAACACTGAACGAAACTGAAAGCACTTGTCTTTTTTAATGATTAGGAGTCATTTTAAATAACTGGTTTCTTCTCACCAGAAAGACACTTCTCAGATAATTTCATACAAGGATATTCCCAATGTATTTTGCTGTCCAGTGACCAATGGCTCAGTAGTTCATCTGTGGAGCAACCAGACTCCCTGGCTGGACCGTGCACTTCCCCTCCTGGCACATACAACTTCCAGATGTGGTCTCTCCTTTCACAGCTGCTATGGTCTTCTCCATTTATGCTCCACATGTTCTACAGGATGGCAATTCATGTACAGAACTGCCTTTCACACAAGTGATTATCTTCCTGCTTCTAGCAGGACAGCAAGAATAGCCCTTCTAAGGCAGCTCTGAGCAATGGAGCAGCTCAGCACCCACCTCTGGGCGCACACACCGCCAAGGATGCTGGTTCTCAGTTTATGCTTAATAACTGAACAAAGCAGCGAGTTTTTCACAGGAGACTTTGGTCATCTGATGTTCCAAACAAGATTCTAAAAATCTAAGTTAGTCTTGTCAATATATCTCCACCTATAATAGCTACTTTGGGCATTTCCTTTAAAAACTGATGCCAGAGGGTTAAGCCCAGCCCTGTCCTACAGCCCCAACGTACAGGTCTCTGCTGCACATGCTTTTAGACAGCCACCTGCTCTACTGATGTGAGAGATTTCAATCACTCCTGGAGCACCACCATACACTTCCAGATGTGTGCAACAAGCATCTGGAAAGAGAGCATGGAGCAGGCTGGCAGCAAATTTAAACACGAGCATCACCAGCATCCTTTCCTCAGCAAAAAACTCCTCAAGTCTCGAGCAAGTACAGTGAACCCGCAAGGCAACCACAGAACTGACCACACACTCCCTCTGCAATGAGCACAACAAAGTAGACCGCAAGAGAATATAAGCTGATTTCTGTAGTAACTCCTTAGGGTTAGAAATAAACATGTGTGCCCAATGCAGTCTGTGTGTTACTCAGACCATACTACAATGCTGCAGTAAAAAGTTCCTGTTTAATAAGGCCCAACAGTAAATCATATTTCAGCTAATGGCACCTCAAGCTCCCAAACATCCTGAAATACAAGTTCCTTTTGAATGAACAGACAAGTAGGAGAGGAAAAAAAATCCACAAATTCAGGAAAACAATTAGCAAGGGAATAGCCAATTAGATAAGAAAGAAACTAAACACAAAATTAATCTGTAGGCTTTCTGATGACTGAACTGACTTTAATAGCCCTACGCAGACCCAAGTACTTATTATAACTTGAGCTTCACTTTTCTACATGGGTCATTAAAATCCTATTTAAATATAACTACTGTTTCGATGAACTGGTATGGGGAAATACAGGGGAAAAATGGACATTTTCACAAATAATGCACTACTGCCCACAGACATAAAGAAAAGATCAATTAGCAAAAATAGCAGCATCTAAGAGGCATTCTGTGTTATACGTGTAACCTGAGTGTCCCCTCAACAAACTTATATATCATCCAACATTTTAAATGGAGAAAAAGGGCAAGTGCAGTTTCAATTTTGGACAAAATGTAACACAAAGAACAAGCCTTCATAATTTCAAGAAAATTTTTACCTGTCCTAATTCATCAACTTCAGTCACAAAGCCAGAACTAGATTTCCATAACAAGTTCTCAATGCAACGTGGCTTCAAGGGGACCAAACAAGCGATATTCTCATAACAACTTTATTGCATTACTGGTTTTGGAAAAATAGTATGCCCATTTTAAGGGTCGCATTCTACTGTCAAATTAACAGTTTGTATTAGATATTCTGTGGATTATACAGAACTTCAAGCTTGTACACAAACACCAAATAACCTGAACTGGAAAGGACCTCTGGATGTGATCTAGTCCAACCCCCTGTTCAAACCAGGGCCAGGGAGAGGGGGTTGCTCAGAGCCACATACAGTGGCATTTTGAACAACTCTGAGGGCAAAGACTCCACAGCTTCTCTAAGCAATCTCTCCCAATGTTTGGCCACTCTTGGGTTTTTTGTTCCCTTGTATCAAGTTGTTGCACCTTCTGTCTGTTATCCCTTGCACTACTCCTTTGCGCCTCAGAGAAAAGTCTAGCTTCATCTTCTCCATATCTGATAGAAAACCTCTCAGTCTGCCATCTTCTACAGCCAGCAGCCCTGTCCCACATGGCAGAAGGCATTGCTGGTAGAAAGAAAAATCAAAGCAGTTTATATTTCATGAAGCTGACAGACCCAGGGAGAAAGACATAGATGCCAGTAGGTTGGTTTCTTTTCCATAGGGCATACTCACCCAGGCCAGGAGCAGGTAGAAGCTCTAGTTCATTATATTAACTCCTGCTCCTGAATGCTGCATTTCTGCTGTTAACTTTAAGCATGCTAGAAAGGCTCCACAACCAGCATGACTTAGATACCCATCCCAGCGGTCTCAATGTAGCTAACTGAAAGCAATGATCAGCACGGGTACCCACAGCGTAGCTGTTCAGCTACAAAAGAGCAGGCAGTGCCATCCTGTGCTCCCATGCAAAATCCAAAAAGCCAAAATGCTGCAGAGGCATCATACTGCTAACGTGGTCTGTCCAAGATTACACAGTAAGAGACTACAGAGCTCTCAACTAAACAGAAAACTACTGCTAAAACAAGAGCACAAGAATAGAGAACGTTTCAATCTTCTCTTTTTTTGTTTTTGATTCTTCTCAGTAAAAATGAAGATATTACACTTAGAGAGAAGTTTGCTTTCCTCAGTTACTCCATTCCCTGCACACAGCAGATACTAAAATGCTTAATTTCATCCTCATTTGAGCTATGAGAACAGCCAGGCACAATATCTCTGTCCAGAATTACGTTTTTCAGTCATAGGATCCTTTATCATGGGATTTTTGTACTGGGTTGTTTCTTCACCAACTCTTCCACTGAAAGCATATAGAGTATAATGCCACCCTGTTATTTCCTTAAATCTTCAATTTATACGGAAAAGATTTCCTCCAAAATCCCTCTGTAAAAACAGCCCTCTTGTTCAAGGCTCAGGACATACTCTGCAAAATTATCACAATGTATGATTTACCATGCTGTCTCCACAGCTCATTTTGAAAAGAAATAGGAAAAAAAAAATATGTATAGCTATCCTGGCTTTAGAAAGTTGCGTAAATTAAGCGTGGTATCAGAAGAGAGAGTCCTACACTTGGAAAGTAGCAGGGACACATCTGAGCATGTGAATAAGCCAATTTCATCCCCTCCATTTTTGATCCCTCAGCATAAATGCATACATGCAAGCTACACTGAGGACAATGTTGTTAATATTGCTTCGGAAGCAATTTTACATTTTTAGAGTGTGCTACAGAAGTCTGCCTCCTTTTTCTAAGAGGACAAGGCTCTCAAAAAGACACCCTGATTGCTCTCCATGCAGCTGAGCTTGCGGGTATGGATGACTCTGCAGGTCAGCAGATTTCCATGTCAACAGCATGGACCATACAGGAGTTCAGTATTTTATTTCTGCCACAGAGGTCAGCAGTTAAGCAGTGACGCTATGCAGTAAGTAATCCAGACACTGGAGTTATTAGAGAGGCTGGTGTCACACTGCAAGATATATTGCTGAAATAAAGATGTATTAAATCTTAACAGTTGTCTCATCTGTCATTGGGAGCCGCAGCCCTTGAGTACCAAGAAAAAAATGGTTTCGGAAACCTCCAGAAAGACCAGGTTTTCTATTCCTCCTCTACAGGAGCAAACCAGCAGCATTTAATCTAAGATTTTCATTTCAGCCAAAGTACAAAACAGTACCTAGCTAGTTAAAGCATAGGCGAATCTCTGCAAGCTTATTAAACTTCAAGAAAACAGATTTTTTTAAAGTACAGATCTTCATTCTATATAGTGTGTGCTGTTCAGTGTAATTTGCATGCAAAAGCCAGGAGAATGTGATTAAAAATACCCATCTAGAGACACAGATGAAAAACTTCAAACATTTTCTGATTCCCTTCTGTTCCACTCATTATTCCAATACCTCACTACAACAAAGGAATAGATAACACTTGTCCTTGACATTAGCCTAAATTATCTTTGGTGTGCAATACAATACCTATTAAATTAGGCTTATTTTAAATCAACGTCAAGGTCTGTTCAAAAGGTAAATCTCTGTGTATCTTTTGCCTTTCGTATAACACTGTCTCCCCCCACCCCCTCAAGGAAACTTTTGAGAGGTCTTAAAATGAAGGAAGATACGGATGGGTTTTTAACTAACTTCATTATCTAGTATTAAAAAAGTCGTCAGAAATAGAGACATTTACCTCTGGCATTTCAAAACAACAATAACAATATTCTTCATTTTGTGCATAATCACAAAAATAATCAGCACATTAGGCGATAATTCATGCCTCCCCTACTTTAAATAAGGCTCTAAAAAAATCTTAAATGCAAACGCCTGATTGTTCCCCCGTGACTAACATTTTACATTCTTTCTAAAGGTAACTAAAGTGGAAATTACAACTGAACCTCAAGTCCATTAGGACAAAATGAAGAATAAAAGGTAACAGTCTAACAGGGCTGGGCTAATGGCAAGGTACACACACTAGAAGATCATGGAGGTTGTCCCCTCTTGCAGCAATCCCCAGACAAAGGGGTCTTGTCTCACCAGAACCTATACCAGATAAGAGCTCTGGTCTCTCCCAAAAGATGCCCATCAGATAACATCTGAAGTCTAGAAAGGGAGAGGCTCCCCAAACTGCCATACCACCTAAACACTTTTAGGTTTTCTACACCCAAGATGATTATAGTGATCTCTGTACTAAGAAAAAAATAACCCGGTACTTTCAATCCAGACAGATACCTATCTACCATAATCTGCAAAGGAGGAGATAGGGCCTGTGTTTATTTCCCACAAAACACCAAGTTAAATGACAAAGTAGCTCAGTTCCAGGGGCTCACTTCCAGGGAGTTTCACTAAAACCTAGGCTTCCAATGCCAAAATCACTTTCAAAACAATCTAGAGCCACTTTTTCAACAATAATTTGGCAAATAAGGATGTTGAAAGGCATCCCACTTATTTTCTCCCCAAGAATTCATTAGATACCAGTTGCCAAGATATTTTTTAAATTCTGCTTTTAAAAGCTGTCTCACAAGTTTTCAAACCTAACCTCTAAATGCCTACAAAAATTGACTCAAACAAGGAAAAAAAACCTAGCAGGAAGAAGTATAGTGCAAGGACAGAGGACCTCACAAGAAAAAATTTGGGTGGTTAGTATCATTACACCCATCCTCAAAACACATTCACTGGTAGTGCCTGTGTTTCTGTGAAATGCAGGAATGAATAGCGAAGGAGATCTCCAGTATTACTCCCATCATAGTTTGCATCAGTCCATGACTCTTGGCTACGTGATACAGAAGCCTCCATCACCTTACAGCACTCCCTCTTTACGTAGGGACACTGCACTCAAGCATTATAACCAATGAGACAGGAACATAAATACAGACTTTTGATGGAATATACCCCTAAATCATTTAGTTTGAAAGCTTCAAAGACTCCAGCCTTATTTTCAGAACTCATTTGGAAAATTAATTCCTTAAATCACTGTGGAAACTGTGACCGATGACCCTACATCACCTAGATGAATCTGAAAAATATTTTCTAAAAAGAAACACTCAAAAGAGAAATTACAGTTGTATGGGCAATCATTTCAAGCTCCCAAACCTGGGAACATACTATCATTCTTACAATTTATCCTGACTCACCCCATATTCATGAACGCATTATTCAACACAAAATATAAATATCAGCACCCAGGCTGGGGAAGGATATACAAGTACTGCCAAAACCTATCAGCTTCAACCTGTAGACAAGACCTTCACTGAAAACTTGGAAACAGATCCCTTCCATCCTATAGATGCCCTAATTCATCACCATCTCCTCCAGGATGATCCATCCTCTTTGTTTCTCCCCTTTTCACTCCTAGAAAAATTACGGTTGGACTCCATGCCAGGGCAGCAGGACTGTCTCTGTTTGAAGGATCTATATGATATTTCATAGTGAATTCAAATATTGTTGCAAGGTTATTAAAATCATTCATGATTTTATCTGTGCCAAGTGGATCATTACATTGTCAACGCTCATCTTTATTATGCAAAAATATGCAGAACTTAACATCTTTTGTTGAGCTGGCAAAACAGTATGTTCAGTAGTAACTCTATTTTTCATCAAATTTTGCACAAGGTTAAAGCATGTGTGAAATCTGATTACCAAAGGCTCCATTCAGAAACAATACACAAAACAAGCTGTTTGACTTGTGCAGCAAGAGATTATTTATTTTAAATCTATGAACAAATAAATTATTCTAAGTAGCACTTGCTGAACTAATGGTGTTCTGATTCACTTCTAGTTCCCTTTAAAAGTATTTTTTTTTCTTTTTTTTTTTTAAAGTATATATTTTAAAATACCTTTCAGAACCCAACATTTCCTTTCAAACACCATCAAAACCATTTTACAAATCGGAGTGTTTGGGGGCAAGGCACAAAGAAAAGTTGCTTTCCTGTCTCAATAGCTTGGAGAGGCATGGAGATCAGAGTCCTTGAAAATGGGCACGCGTTTGGGAGGACTTTGTTGCTGAATTTCATTTCTTGGCAAGTTACACAGAAAAATACAATCAAAGCAAATCAGATGAGCACTCACTCTGCTTCCACACTTACAGCATAGTTAGATATTTTATTAAGTTAACGCTCATCTGGGTAAGATTTAGTGATTCTCTGCTGATTTGTGGCTATTAAAAAAAATAAACCACTATTTTCAGTTCTCAAATATTTTAAGCAAAACATAACCACAGGCACAGCTGAAGGCAGCTTGAGGAAGCTTGCTTTGCTTTCCTTTGCCTGGCAAAGACAAGCATGGTCAGTGCTGGAGGGAAGGGGAGAACAGTGGGGACTGAAGGTGGGAATGTGAGAGGGGATAATTTTAATACCATGGAAAGTGTTAGAGCAACTGGAGTGTTAAGGCTACTTGGATTTTTTAAGTGTGGGGGGAGGCCAAGGTTTTGTTTTTCTTTTCTCTCTTACTTAGTGTTTTGCTATGCTCACTTCAGTCCTGCTTGTCTGAAGTCTATGTAAGCTTCGAGGCTATGTCCCACCTCACCTCTTACCTTCCACTCCTCTCCCAATGTCTTCTGGCAGAAACAGAGGTGCCTTCGGTCTGGTTACTGCTACAGTAGGAATCCTTTCTTGGGAAGCTCCAACCATTTCGAAATAGCATTCCTGACTCACTGTCTCATTAAATCCTCATTTAATTTTTCTTTCTTTGTATTTCTCCTGTCAGTCTTAATCTTTGCAATTGTACGAACTTTTGGAAAACCTTTTTGGGATGCAGTTTGCAGTGTGGTGCCGCACAAAGCAGATGCATTGCATAAGGGTAGCACAGGTAGCTGGGTAAATTATGCTGTCAAAAGTGATTAACATTTAAAAGGGCTAAACAGAGGAAGCAGATAATACCTCCAAGATCTGTTTTTAATTAAAACATCCTAGTAATTAATATTAAAAGGCAAAGACTGAAAATCAAAGACAGCATAGCTTCTAAAGAGAGTAGTTTTTAAGCTTTTCATTAGGGGTCACCTTTTCTGATGTGCAAGACCACTTTTAAATTACCTGCCTCACTGGAGACCATTCACTTATTAAAACAATTCTGCCCACATAAAATACAAAAAAAATACACGTTTAATCAGAAACATTTATGCATTCATTACTTTTTCAAACGTCCTTGCTTTAATACAGTCTTGCCCCTCACTGAAAGCAAACTGTATTTCTCAGTCTCCGTGCCTAATTGTTGTATCCCAAGTGATTTCTCTACTTTCCAAAATAATTACCAAATATTATATCGTCTATGCTGAAACAGTGAAAGGGCATCAACACTGAACCCCTAAGTAGCGAAAATGAATAGCACATACCAGGAAAGTCTAATATGCGTAGCCTTTGCACATAAATCAAACCGCATTATGCATTCTGACAGCTCCATCTAGCCACAGCTACACAAAAGTAACTTTATCCCAGGCAGAATGAATTAATTTTCATTCAGCACATACCAGCAATTACAAAAACTCTTGTGGTCAAAAGTGTCATTTCCAGAATGACTTCACTCATCTTTAAGAATTAGATTAACACTTTCACAATCATATCTATGCTTCAGGTTACTTGTTTTTCAGAGAAACGCAGGATCAGAAAAGTCACATCTGTAAAGGCCCCAAAATTAGAGCATCTGGACAACGTCAGGAACAGATGCTGAGGTCAGAACTTGGCAGGAATTCCTGAGATGGGAACCTCAAATGTCCTGGGGAGAACAGACAGCAAAATGGGGTATAACGTAAAAAATGCAAAGCGCACAGTGACAGAACGGGAGAGAGGCAACAGGCAGGTCTGACAGAGCAGATGAGCAAGAATAGCAGAAAAGTCAGCTGCCAGGAGCGGGGGAAGGGAGTGGAAGCAACATTCTCATGGAGCTCCAGCACCACCAGTGTACAAATCTGCAGCTTATGGACCAGCCTCTTCCTCAGCAACAGCAGTGTGGGCAGGCAATGGGGTACAGGCAGCAAAACTGCTGATCAGCTGCTGGCTGACCGCCCAACTATGCCCTGGTGCTACAGACCGCACAGTCAGTGAGGAGGGCAGATAGCAAAAGATAGGTAATTTTTCTCCATTTTTTTTCCTTTTCCATCCATCACTGACAGCTCCAATAATCTAAGATTCACCTTTTTGTATATGCTGGAGCACTGCACACACTAGTAAAATGCCATATGTCTGCCTCCGGAAAACAGTGGTGCTAACTAGCTCTGTATACACAGCTCTAAGTGTTTATATATAACAAAATATTAATTTAATTTGAGGAAATGAACTCTCATTTTATTACACATTCTTCTTTCTGTTTACAATGTCAAACACAGTTGACTTGCCTGGTGTAAAGATCAGGCTCATTAAAAGTGACCCAGGTTTCATACATTGAATGGCTGTAGCATCTCTGGTTCAAAGAAAAGCCCTCGCAGGGCACCAAAACATGCTTTGCTTACAACCAACTGTGGGCACACACAGACTGGGAAGCACTGGCCTGCTACTGTAAGATGTTAACTGAGGACTAGTCAATGGACCTCATTATCCTTGTATGAAATTCCTTATGAGAAGTGGCAAAGGCTCAAAAAGGAAGCTTTTGCAGTGCTCTGAGTTGTAGCTAATGCAATTTACAGATCACTGATAAAGCATTTTGTCCTTAAGTCGATTTAAATCAAAATTTCAAATGCTGCTAGCTTCCTTGGAGTATTTGAGGTTCAAATCCTATGCTAAGTCCCTTAAAACTCCAGTTGAGAAGTCCAAGTTTCAAATATGGAATAGTTCAATTTTAAACATAATTCCCAAATATGTATGCAGAAGAAAAGAAGATTAGTCCTCAGAGGTAGACTTGTGTAACTGCCTAAAAATGCAAACAAGAAAGTAAATCTGTCACGCTGCTGTGCTCATACCAGGATACGCGTGGGTGGCTGTCCCAGCTAATGGCACCATGTGGCCACTGGCATCGAAGCTCAGGCCAAACTGGAATTGTACTACATTCTCTCAGAAGAACTGCAATTCCTGCTCTGTGCCACAGCAAACACTTCTTCAGCCTGGTGAAGGCAAGTGTCAGTGAGCAAAGGGGCAGCACTTTCCCCTAGTCCAGTGTCCTGTGCTCGCAGCCAACCACATGCCCTTCTTGCAAACCCAACCCTGATAACAAAAATACAAATTACACATGCAGAGAAGGAGGAATAAAAAACATTAAAACTTATCCACAAAGATATATCTAGTATTAAGGACATGAAAACAGAAACATTACTATGAATTGCAGACCCCTTATTTTGGTGCACTCTGGAGACTCACTGTCACACTCCCACTAGCCACCCAACTTTGGATGCTTTGGCACAAATACTTCGGAGGTGGGGAAGGGCAGCACTGATTGTTTTTGAGGATCCCCAAAATAGATAAATAACTTTGACAGAAAGGCAAACGCTACCTGGACTCTCTCAGCAAACCCTCACATTCACACATTACGAGGAGATAGGAAGGGGGTGAGGGGGAGAACACTATACTGGAATATGATTATGAAAGATTTACCATACATGTCATTTCCAGCTTGGCATTGACTGCTTAGGAGTTCAGTAGAGGTATTTTATAAGCTCAGCTGCCTGATCAAAGACTGCATCCTAAACATCACTCAGAGACAAGGGGAAAGTGAAGGCACACATACATTCACATAAGGGAAGACAGCTGTAAGCATTTGCCTAAAATACAGGTAAACTGTAGCTCGATGCACCAATCAGTGGACAGGTACTGAACTTTTCTTCTCTGGAAGTTGGCATACTGATGGCATTTAAAGATATCAAGGGGCTTTGAGAGCAAGAGGCAGCACTGGGGGCAGCGAGGCCAAGGTGAAGGGAAGACTCACAACCCGGGGACGAAGGAGCAGAGGGCTGCAGGACTGGTTTGGGAGGACTGTGCAGCAGCTGCAGCACTAGAATTAAGGCATTTAGACTCAACGTTCATATGTGTTACCAGTACAGGAAACGTAACAGCAATCTACCTCAGACTCAGAACATAGAAAGCAGACATCCCCTTCACAGTGGGATTTACCAGTCATTAATTTATAACTGAAATTCAGGGAATGACTTCTGCTGAGGAACAGGCAGGACAGTTGTGTCTTCTGAGGCCACTTAATCCTGAACGTCAAGCAGCTACTGTAGCTGCTCTCCCCACCACTGCCAGAGGGCTGCAAGCTTTTCATATGTTCCTGTTCTCTCTTCATCCGTTGTCTTGTGTGAAGGAAGTTTAGTTTACGAGCTTATTTTGGGTCTGCTATCAGCTGTTTTTCTTCAGTTCTAATTTAGCAAATTTTATACTGAACATACCCAGGCGGACCTGAGCAGGGTTTTGGTACATGAAGTATGGTCTGAGAAAGCAGCTGAGGACCAGCACTTTGGGTTTCCACTACCTCCCCGCAAGCAAACCTTAGCTCCATGTGTTGCTATTTATGTACTGGTCCCACTGAGTATCCAAACATCTACTGCCAGGGAGCAGCGGGTGAAGATGCTCATAACTTGGAGAAGAAACTGTGGCCTGGTGTGAAGCACTGCAGAGCTGAAGCACCAGGTTCTCAAGAGGCCACATGCTTCTAACAACTCAGGGTGGTGTTTCACATTGCTCTTCTGAGACAGAAGAAAGTGCACATCCTGGCCCAATGCACCTCAATGCAACACGGGCTCGATGCTTCCCAAAGCAGGACCTGGGACCACAGTACATGATCAGGCCAGAGGGACACATGTGGTTTATATGAGTAGGTTGCCCTTCCTCAGCTGATGGCACAGAAGTGAAAAACCACAGGGAAAGCTGGGTGAATGAATGCAAGGCACACTCATCTTTTGAAAGCACTTGGATGAGTCACCAAGCCCCTCCCAAACAACGCAGAAGTTGTTTGTGAGCAAAAGCAGTTTGATACAGGCTGCTCTAAACATTGCACTGGAATTACATTGGAATCTAATTTACACTTTGAGGATCCTTATAAATTCCACTTAAAACCAAAGTACTTTTCCATTCACCTACCAGCAAACATTTCCTAGGAGAAAGCACTGAATTTGAACTTTCATGTTCACATACAGTTCCAACACTATTTTAGAAGAATCTCTAAAATCTGTGAAATAAAATTAAATTGAGAGATGCAAAATAATTAAGGTTATTTAACAGCACACTTGCCTTTTCAATCTGTTCGCTTTGATCCTAGAAATCCAGTAATACAGAAGAATCAAAAATATACCCCTAAAAATTACCTAAAGAACTACCAGAAGCCATGAAACATTAATTTAACTACATTTGCCCAGACTGGGTTTTTTTAAATAAAATCTTGAATAAATACAGAAGTAAAACATCTCAGAATAAGTTTTCCATATATTTTATAATTCAAAAAGCTGAAATAACAACAACAAAAAAATCACTCAACAGCTGTAATTAATTGTCATCAGAATTATTTTTTTTTCTTAAATTTACAGCATCACATTAAGAAAGGTTTTTAATTGGTTTATAAAATGTCTAGTATACCTTAGATACAAATATATCAGGTAGAAACAGCTCAAAAGGAGCTGATAGAGACTACAATTCCCTAAATTCCTCTTGCAAGGTTCACCTCCAGTGAGGCAAGGAAACGGCTCCAAATTTCAGCCTCTGCTTCCTCCTTCCTCTAATCCTTAAACAACTGACTTTGAAAGGCCTAGATCATCTCTCTTTTTCTGCCTCCTTTGGTAACAGAATAGTTTAGGACCAAGGATCAATGCAAGATGAAAGACTTCACATCAATATACCATCCATTTGGTCTGCTCCCCAAAACACGGGAACCGATTGGTTAAAAATCCAGAACTGCAACTTCCTCCACCACATCCACTGAATCTTGCTCAGCACAGGGCAGCTCTCCTAGAGGAGGACTACACATAGTCTGTGCCAGCACAAAACCAACCAGGCAGGTAACTCCTTGGTCTGAGAGAGTATGCATACTAGTTGGCCACAGTGGTTGGACTGGGCTGCTCAGCCAGACAGGAGTGTCCTGGGAAGAAGGGCAGGAGACTCACCCTTTGCCACTGTGCAGCCATTTATTTGCCAATCCCAGCAGCACGTGCTCCCTTCAAAACCAAAGAGAAGACAAATGGCCAACACCAGCACAAGCAGGGACACTGCAGGAGGAAGAGAGTAGGAATATGTGTAAGCCATATGTGCAAAGGCTACTGTTGGTAATCGGAAATCCTCTGCAAGCTCCTGTTCACACCTCTCTGTCCAGGTGTGATTCATCAAATAAGAAAATTGAGACCATGCATAATTTTTACTTTCTGTGTTAAGTCATTTACCTGCAATAGGCACTGACTGCTGGTGGTTACAAACTAAAAGGTTTCATATGCTTCACAGATACAAGTTGTGACTATATTCGGGCCATACTGCTTCACCGAGACACATCAATCACTCCTGCCAGAATCCAGTTATCAATGCCAGCTAAACCTAAAGTAGTTGCATTTCACATATCTTCTGTAAGATGTTTTTCTGATACCCCAAAGTCTGGGATTTTGCAAGACTGTTAGCAGAATAGCTAACCAGCAAGGAGCACCAAGTACTAAATTGCTTGGCACTTCTTCAGCAGCCAGACGTACTTCCTACAACCTGTGCACCAAACCATCTTTTACACACTCAGTTCATTCCCTTGGATCCTGTCATGCAGCAGACCCAACTTTGCAAATTGACCTTAAGATTAAGCCGCCAAAAAAAACTAGCTGAACTTCATCTTTCAGTAATATTTTTTTCCTGGAGAAGCGTTGCTTAACTTCAGACATCAATCTTAGATTCTTGTTTTGAGAAGCCAGTCTCAGCACAGAGGCAAGGAATTCAGCATGCCCGATGCTGAACGGCTCTCTGGAGGATGTAGCTGCCTTTCACGAGCGTATACACATGAGGATAGCTGCTTAACGTTAGCACAAATCAGATGCCTAAAATTAGACAACATAAATACCCATCTGGGTTACTCAACTGCAGAGGTATTTGAGAAATGGAGAAGAACATACAAAAAAAAGAAAAAATAACCCACAGTAAAATTCCACTGAAGAGCTATGCATCAGGAAGAGTGTGTCCAGCAGGTCGAAGGAAGTGATCCTCCCCCTCTACTCTGCATTGGTCAGGCCCCACCTGGAATACTGTGTCCAGTTCTGGGCTCCCTGGTATAAAAAAGACAGGGACCTTCTGGAGAGAGTCCAGAGAAGGGCAACAAAGTTGATTAGGGGTCTGGAACATCTCCCCTATGAGGAAAGGCTGAGTGAGCTGGGTCTGTTCAGCCTTGAAAAAAGAAGACTTAGGGGGGACCTAATTGGTGTTTATAAATATCTTAGACATGGGTTGCAGGGGAAATTGGCCAGCACCTTTTCAGTGGTCTGTGGGGACAGGACTAGGGGCAATGGCTGTAAGCTGGAGCACAGGAAGTTCCGCACCAACATGCAGAAAAGCTTTTTCACAATGAGGGTGACGGAGCAGTGGAATAGGCTGCCCAGGGAGGTGGTGGAGTCTCCTTCTCTGGAGATATTCAAGTCTCGTCTGGACGCCTATCTGTGTAATATGAGATAGGGAGCCTGCTTTGGCAGGGGGGTTGGACCCGATGATCTCTTGAGGTCCCTTCCAACCCCTAAGATTCTGTGATTCTGTGATTCTGTGATTCCAATTATTAATCTATTTGATGTTAACAATTATGAAAACTGCCACCAAGTACCATTTACAACATACAGAAAATATACAGGAACAACTTCAGTAACACTACATGCTGTGTGTCATCTTAACCATGTGTCCTAAGTCAAAGAATGGACTAAAAGTCTACAAAAACATAATTTATGAGACTGATGTGGATGTTAATACATGTCCACCAGTCTCTTCCCACACCAAGGCTAAGGTTTAAAGATAATCTGAAAGCAAGAAAGAAAGGTTATGAAGTGCTCGTAACATATGCAAGCTATGATCCAACTTTTATTTTGAAGCAGTAGTTCAAACTGCTTCAAAATGACAGAGTAGTTCATTTTCACATCTTTGAGTAAGCAATCTAACAAGAGTTGACTGTGCTCAAGTAAAAAATGAATAGACTACAGACAAAAATTTGGATGGTTGGACATCTTTACTCTTGCATATATGAAAAGGTCTTATACTATCTTGACAAGTGTCCAGCTGCATTAACCACACAGGCAATCAGTCAAGTGTTTATTGGTGTCACACAGAAGACTATGTGAGAAGCTACAGCATCATTTAATTAAAGCACTGAAAGCAAGTTAGGATATATCCCTGTTAAAAGTACGCAGATTCACCAAGACCACCATGCAACGTATGTAACCATGATCACTGGCTGCCTGCAGGCCCTAGTGTGACCCACAGAGGTACTAACCCTCAGGAACGATACGCAGTCTAGGCAAAAGCTGAAAATAATGAGGGACTCCCCGCCCCAGTTTCCCTGAAATTGTCCCCAAGCAAAGAATAAATTGATGATTTGATTTTCAGCCATCGAGCCATGTGCTACACTTGGCTGAAACTGCTGCTCCTGGGCATTTACAAGGAACACCATCCAGTTTTGGTTTGCAGGTCATTTTAGACACAACCCAGTAATGCAGCCAAGTGTAACTACCTTCCTCAGTGAATAACCCCACTCAGTATCCCCATCATGCTCTGACAATCAACCAGGAAAGAATTTCCTATCTTAACTAGGGCAGAGCTGCCACCACAGACCTTTGGGAGACATAGGGGACTGCAAAAACAGGCTGGTGTTTAGATTTAGGATTCCAGATCTGTCTGTCCATTATTAATGATCCATCTACTTGTTCTTGAGAGAGAGGAACTTTTTCAAGCACTTAGAAATCCCACGCACAAGGTGTTTTCCATTGAAGACTTAAAGTCAAAAATACTAAGACTAATTAGGTGACTGAGGTGGCAAAGGGATTCAGGCAGCTGAGAGTGACAAGCAGCAAAGCAATATATATGGGCAGCAATTCATTTCTCCATGCCATTGCCTCCAGGCAAGAAATCAGGAACATACTCTGACATTCTGCAACTGGACAACGAGAAAGCAAAAGAAAAATTAGAGTAGTAAACAGAGACTCGCATTGCCCACATACCACAACTCAGGGAGCACTGAGAGGACACGTCTGTCTTACTGCTACAGTGCTGTCTGTGCCCATGATGAAGATGTAGCCACATCCCTTGAAACATAGCTGCTCGAGTCCCTGCACGCCTCCACACATATGCCAGATACTCCTGGAGTCTCAGGATGAATTATTCCTCATCCTCAAGTCAGACTCCTTAGAGTTTGCAGCACACTCAACAGGCTCAGGATGCCTACGCAGCTACCACTTCTTACGCGCCACACTGGGCTTGAATCAGCCAGTTTTTTCTACAGCAGATGCCCCCAAAAGTGTATTTCCCTGTTTAAGGCTGTACTTCACTGCAGACTTTTCATTAGTGTTTAAATCTCCCATAACACGGATGGAGAAAGGTTCAGGAAACAAGAAAGCCTCTCAAGTGAGGGCATCTCAAGAACAAGTGGATGTCTGCACTCACAAAAAGAAACGGCTGTGTTTGTTTTGGTTTCCTTTATATAATCCACGGGGAATTACCAGTGCACATCTAACTAGCAACTTGCAATGTAGAACTGGAAGAAAAAATACTGCTTTTATTTTCCCTAAAATCAACTTAACTAGCTCTCATTCTTTTCATATCATTTTAGACAGCTAATGTATTCTCTTCCCACTGGACAGAGAATGAACACATTATCTGTCCATCTTACAGGGCCCCTGACAGCCAAATAAAACACGGTTATTACTGTCAGAACTCAAATGAAATATTCTGAACATGGCAAGAAGTTATTAGTCTGATGTTCAGAAGACAAGCTAGAAATGGAAAAGGGAAGGAAAGAAATATTTCCCCTACTATTCTAAGCTTTTGTGGGAAAATTACATTATCCTCTATTTATTGTTGAGTTAGGTTTCGGTTGCTTTTTTAATTATTTTTTTCCTCTTGTATTGAAATCTTTTAACTACTTCATTAAGGAGATGCAGGATATGATTTTTTAATCAAAATAGTGATAAATAAGTGAGCAATTCTTTTTTTTCTTGGGAAAAAAAACCCAACAAAACCCATATTTATTTATTACCTTAAGTTTTATATTTTAAATTATACTTACTAAATCAGCCAGGTAATGCCATTTCAGTGTGCAGTAAATTCACAGCAAGTAAGATCTGTGATATGACACATAAAACCTAGACACGCTAAACAAAAGCAGTCACCTTTCAAATCCCTCTCCTGCGGCAGCTAAAATAAAAAAAGGCAAAAATAACAAAAATACCACAGCTGACACGTTCATATACTAAGCTTCCCTGTTTTAACTAGGTTCACCTATAATTAGACAGAACAATCTACTCCACATAATAACTGGAAAATATAGAACCATCGCGCTACAGTGAATTGGTGATAAAAGATGGAAACTGAAGGAAGATCAGGGAGATCTCATCTCGGATGGGAGAAGAATTGCACTGATAATTGTACTTCTAA
Source organism: Laterallus jamaicensis coturniculus (assembly GCA_022605575.1). Classification (NCBI taxonomy): domain Eukaryota; kingdom Metazoa; phylum Chordata; class Aves; order Gruiformes; family Rallidae; genus Laterallus; species Laterallus jamaicensis. The sequence continues at coordinate 2,210,791 of JAKCOX010000059.1, read as the reverse complement.
TGACTATGGAGGTGGAGAGCATCCAGTATGGTCTGGGGCCAATCTCCCTGCACCCAGCTCCCAGGGACTGGTGCCAGGCAGCCCCATCACTCCTGGTGCAGTCAGCAGCTGCCAAAGCCAGAGTTGTCTCCAAAGGGTTTCTCTGAGCATCCTTACTTTCTGAAGTCAGCCAGAGGGACCAATACCGCTTGGTGATGAAATCACATCCCTAGATATCGCACACATAAAAAAGGCATTAAAACCAATAAATTATGTAATAGCATTCAGCAGCAGGCTGTTTTGACATTTCAGAAGATGTCAGTGGACTTACCTGCTATCTACATTAAAGATACAATTAGGTCCATATGGAAAAGCAATTCTCTAATGTTTCTAGAAAATCAGGTGTTTAATTAAAGCAAACAAAAAACCCTAACACACACTGCACTCCCCAAAAAACCAGACACCCACCAAAACACACAGCTGTACTGGATCTGCTCATCCCAGTATTCTAACTCTAACAAGCTCCAACAGCAGATGCCAAAAGAAAAGAACAAAAATACTTCCTATCTCCATTCTCTAGTGCCATATAGCTCAGTGACGTCCTACCACGCACACTGTCTTTGTGTTTAGATTCTTCAAGCCAAAATTAAATATACATTTAGAATAAAAATATTTTATACAAATATTTTGAAAACTATCTAAATCCAGACTCTTGGATTTAGTTCTATTTATGGCACTTGTTCAGACCTGATCAGATCTATTCTTTTCAAGACTAGCATTTTAAAGGCAAACATCCAAATTATAAACCTAGCAAGTTTTTCTGGGTTGGTTTTATTTTTTTTTTCCTGTGACAATTTATATCAAATTGATTCATCCATACAAATCCTAAAATATGTTCCAAATGAGCTTGGACATCCGGCATGTGTGATAACCTCCGTAATGCTACTCCTCCATCCAGGAGCCCTATTTAGTTCTAAAGACTTCATTATATTTATTTTCAAATGTAAAGACTATTTTATACTAATAAAGTAAGTTTTTAATGGCAATTGCTGCTCTTTCTGCATTACAGAAACTCTGAAAGAATCCTGGATAGGAGCTTCTGACATTGTGAAGACTGGTTATCATCAGCTGGGTGCAACAGTCATTTGAAGGCAAGTTCAAAATATTCACATTTTAAAAGTCATTTCTGGTTCTGTAACAATGCAAGAGATACCACATCAAACCTCATTTTCTCATAAGGCAGATGAATTACATGGTTTCTTTCAGAGGTCTGGTTACCTCCAGAACACAGGTCGCTTGCAGTGCATTCCCTTTGCTCGTCTCCAAGCAGAGTCTCTTGGCCTGTCTGAAAAATCTCAGTGCACAATGGAAACACTGACAAAAATAACAGAGCTGCTCTGAACTTTGATGGGTTTCTCTGCACTTCAGGGTACACTCAGAGGAAGGGAGGCACCTCCTCCTGAGAGGATGTAAGTTTTGCAGTCACGCAATGGTAGGATCATCAAGTATTTTCTCCTGATCTACAAAGTGATAAATAGTTTTTCAGCCCTTATCTGTTTAAATTAAAGATAAAACCACAGGAGCACACCACTGTTATCTCCTGTTTTCTAAGTGATTTTGGTTTTCATTATGTTAAGTCATATTATATTTATACTCATTTTTTGAAAGGAAAAAGAAAAACAAGTAAGATTTTAAAACATTTTAAATATATTGAAGTAATTTGCAAATGAGGTACACTTTCTGGGGCGTGATTAGGAGACTTTCTATGCAACCAAGAAGTTCTGGTACTGTTTCTGCATCATGCCTTTCAAAACAGTTGCTTCATCCTATATATGGGGTCCTAGTGGATGACAGGTTGGCTATGAGCCAGCAGTGTGCCCTGGTGGCTAAGAGAGCCAATGGGATCCTGGGGTGCATCAGGAAGAGTGTGGCCAGCAGGTCCAAGGAGGTGATCCTCCCCCTCCACTCTGCCCTGGTCAAGCCCCACCTGGAGTATTGAATCCAGTTCTGGGCTCCCTGGTGTAAAAAGGACAGGGATCTCCTTGAGAGGGTCCAAAGAAGGGCTACAAAGATGATTAAGGGCCTGGAGCATCTCCCCTGTGAAGAGAGGCTGAATAAGCTGGGACTGTTCAGTCTAGAGAAAAGAACACTAAGGGGAGACCTAATTGGTGTTTATAATTACCTTAAGCATGGGATGCAGGGCAAGTTAGCCAGCCCCTTTTCAGTGGTCTGTGGAGACAGGACAAGGGGCAATGGCTGCAAGTTAGAACACAGGAAGTTCCGCACCAACATGCAGAATGGCTTTTTCACAGTGAGGGTGACAGAGCACTGGAACAGGCTCCCCAGGGAGGTGGTGGAGTCTCCTTCCCTGGAGATATTCAAGACTCATCTGGATGTCTATCTGTGCAGTATGAGGTAGGGAGCGGCTTTGGAAGGGGGGTTGGACCCGATGATCTCTTGAGGTCCCTTCCAGCCTGTACGATTCTGTGATATTAAAATTGCTATTTTATAGGTCTACATTGCCACAAAAAGGAGAAGGGGGAAGGATAGGAATCAAGTAAGAATCCCAAACCCCCAATCTATGGCTTTATGGTGATTTTAAGTGGAAAATGTATGAGAAATGTGCTTTAGAAGTAACTTCTATGTGTGTGTAATATAAATTGTTTCTTTTCCCACCACAACAGCACAGTCTTCTAAAACTGAAATTCTCGCTCAAGATCAAAATAAAAATTGCTAAAGCAGAGAATCAGCAAAACCTTTAACACCTGATAACCATGCTAGTTCTGATACATATACATTTTAAAGCCTATTGGCAAAGTAGAAGGTGATTAGTTTTCTAAACAGTTCTTTCAGTGAGGTGAAATATCACTCTGTCCCATTAAGTCTTGATTTTTTTTATTTTCATAAAGATTACCCCTTTCCACAGAACCCTTTTGTGGCTTTTAGGTTTTTATTACAGCACCCACATTTTTTAGAACATCCAATATTCAGTAAATAAACTTACAAAAAGACAATTGTGAAGTGTAAGTACAGTAATAATTTCCAGTATCCTCGAAGAGGCCATTACTTCCATGAAAGCCATCTTGAGTGAGACCTATAGGGTTTATAATGTTTCGTTTTACGAAACATAAGCATACTATCTAGCAGCATCTTACAACCTATTCAATACTGAGTTCTCCGAGTTACTTAAGCAATTCAACCATTGATATAATTAATTTTGATGTAAATCTCTCTCAGGGACTTTAATGAGCCAAGTCAGGAAAATCCAAATTAAATTAAAGAAATGTAAACTGGATCTCAGAAGCTCATAAGTAATGATGTTAACAATATTTCCCCAATATTACCTAGAAATTGCACATTTGTAATCATTTAAAAATGAAGTTAGTTATTTAAGAAACATAGATATTACTCCAGGATTCCTAGTTATCAAAGATTGAGTCAAGGGGATTTGACAGAAAGACACCATGAGTTTGCTTCTGCATTACGTACGTGCCTTTCCTACTGTTCAGAAACCAGCACAGAACATAGTGTTGGGTCCTAAAGTTCTAGGGGACAAATGATGGCATTCATTTCCAGACCTCCGCACATCCCAGGTAAGTCATACACTTCTGATGTGGAGCCGGCATGCCCACACCTGTGCCAGTTCCTGCACTGCAGGTTTACTGGAAGGAGAGAGAGGGACATCTTAAGAACCTGGAGAAGCATTCCCCAACAACTGGCAATTACAAACAGTGCCACTGGATGAAAGCATATGCTGAAGGAAAACTGATTCAGAGGTAGAACTAAGTGCAAAGACAGCAAGATCCATTTTCACAACCAGTTACAAGTCACGTTTTTATTTCTCAGAACCTTACAGATGAAAGCAAAAAAGCAAGATGAGTATTGCATTACCAGTCCAGACCACGATCCGTGTGACCTCACATATACCAATGTACAATCAATAAACTGACATGTTTCAAATCTACCTTATATTTACAAAGAATGCTCATTCCACCTCCACGTGACCAAGAACAGGGTCCATAAAACTGTACCATACTTCAGAAGGCACACCAGACACAGGAACATTAAAAATTTGATAATTCTATCTTAGCAGAGCAGCATGATAGATGGCACTTTTATGCTGTAACCTAATAACATACCCTCTCTTGTCCCTCTGACCACAAGGATATTATACTGAAAACTAGATCTAATTAAAAATACCAAGGGATGAGAGTAGTCATTGGTTTGGATCAAAGAGAAACGTCGCTGCAGACAACGATGCTCCCACTATATCAAGCTACACCTACAGCGAAGGTGAGGTCCCCACACCTGTGTGCTCCCTAGCTTCCTTCTTGTGTCCTCGGGACAGGGACATGATTCGTGCAGTCAGTCTGATGGCAAAGTAAATCAATCAGCACCAGTAAGTTCCTCACATGAAACATGAGAGAGTTTGGTTTACAAAAGGTCCTCAGGCTTTGAACAGGATGATGCCATTACAATTTCTCAAAAGCCTTTGACCCTTTGGCAGACCATCAGGAAGATCGCCCTGCATTTACCTACAGGTTAACCCTATTTGCAAGACAAATTTAAAGATATTAGGTAGAGGGTTTTTTGAATGCCAGCCTGCAGCTCTGTGGGGCACACACCATGTCTGCCTAAACAGCTCCCACAGGCACAGAGAGGCTGCAGGAGCAGTGAGAGCATATGGTCACCCAGCACCCTGTCCCAACAGAGCCTTCTGGCCATTTCACAGCAATGTAAAAACAATTAGAAACGCGATTTGCAAGGAAGGAACTGATAGCATTGTACACACCTGGCAAGAACACTCCTTTCTGCAGCTGTCAGGACAAAGGGGTTCAAAGGCAGGTGTCAGATGGACTCCCCGGGGCAGGGGTCTCCTTCACCAATCACCTGGGGGACAAGTCCGGTGTGAGGAAGCAACAGCTGCCTGAGCCAAAAGCTTGTTTTTCCTAAGAAACATGATTCTTACATACTCCTTCCTTTCTGAAAAGTGAAGGAAAATTTTCCTTTAAAAAGACAATGACAAGTGTCTCCAGCCAGAGAGCTAAATACTGTATACACACCCTTTCGGGAAATACCTGGCTTGCGTGGAGTTAAACAGGCGCAAAGCTAGACTGTGACAGTCTACACACTGAGCAGTTTGGAAAACTGAAAAGAACGCTTGAGCTCTTCAAAAAATGAAGGTTCAGAAAGCTCTTGAATTCTTAAAATTCAAAAAAAAAAGAAGGTAAAATAATCCTGTTTGCCTTGCTGGAAGTGTATAGTCTCCATGAAAACAACAATCTCACAGAAAGCCACACAGCAAATGGAAATTTGTGTCTGCTTAAGGCAAACACCACTATGGGGATGCAAAGGAAAGCCTAAATAACTTTCTTACCTCTAGAGCAGATTTTCAACACATGTGGAGCAACACAAAGGTGACACCTTAGCAATAATCTACTTCTGCCCTGCAATTCCATCAAATCACTCCCTACCCACTAAGGTATCGACCTGGGAAACAACCACTGCATTCTCCTTCTTTCCTCCCTCTCTGTACAGGCACAAGAAACACAGATGTGGCAGACAGTGAATTCAAGGGTTTCAATACTCATCACTACTTATCTTTCAGAGACGGCAAATGATCACAGGTCTTCAACTATACCAACACCAAACACCTCCTTGGTAGTTTTCCTCCATGCTGAGACCTGTATCCCTGCAGTCTATTTCTTTCTAACCCAAAGAGTAACAACACGTACCCACCCTCCTGCAGGTTTTGACAATGCCAGTAGATGCTATGACTGAGGAGTCAGAACCAAAGCAAGAACAATCATTCTGATTTTTTTTCTGTTTTCTGTGACACTGTAGAAATATTTGGTGCATAATTTGCCATCTTTATGGCAAAAATAAGTTTCCATCACATAGATAAGCTAGTATGTCAGTTTGTTCTGTATTATAGGAAAGATTTTGAAATGAGAGGGAAGGGACAGAGAGGGATAAAATAAAAAATTAAAAGACAGTTATAATTTACAACAAAGGCTGCTCAATTTGTAGCAAACATTTGTTAAGAAAATAAAAATTCCTGAAAACAGACCCAGTGTGTATTTCATATCCTAGAATCTCTTGATTTTAAGCATGAAAATTCTGCTCCCCACCCTTCAGAAAACAGAGCAATTTGGTACTTTAATCCTCAAGCAATAAAACATAGAAATGGCTTCATTTACTTGGAGAAAACTGATGAACCTTCATCTATAGTCAAGCTCTTTATTGCTTAGATTTGACACAGGAGCCCACTTACAGCTCAACAGGAGCTTCTGAATAGCTCTTTGTGTGGCACACTTGTTCTAGAAAAATCATTTTTTTATTTACTGTTTCTACTTTACAGATAAAGTTAACAAGTATCTAAGCAGCCATCCCATTCCAGAACAAAAATGTTTAAAGGTAAGAAAGAACCAGGAGTACCTACGTGTGTAGAGAAGTCCCCTACATGCATTTTAAAGAGGAAATTTCAATAGAAATTCAGCTATTCTAAGTTTCTGTATAAATTATCTACTTTGACTAAAAAACATCTATGAAACCTTTCAGTCAACAGCAGAGAATACAGGTTTTCTGCTGTTGTTTCACCATCTTCTACTAAATTGGGAATATTAACTCATTCCTTTCTGTTTTCTCAGATAAATTCTTTTGACATTTGAAAGTATAAAATTACCTATAAAACCTAATTACCTAAAAAACAAGAAACTTATTCAAATCCCCTGTTCTTTCAAGGCTATCCTCTAGCTCATCAAATTGGTTTTTGCAGATCTGCAAGAAAACAAGCAAAACTGTTGTATCACGTATAAAGAGTCAGGAGCTTCAGGGAAAAACACTGAGAAAGCTTTCAGTATTCAATGGACATCCCATTGATGTAGAGCAGTCATATAGTCATCTTGCATGTACCCATCCTTTCTAGATGAAAGATTTCAACTGTCAGATAAACAGAGGACAAAATGGTGAGAATAAAAAGTCTGAGAAGAGAAATCTGAAGTATTGATTGTGGTACACTGTTAGAGTTAGCAATGTTTCCATGAATGATGACTTTATGTAAGTTACTTATACACCTTTTCCCCCCCTATTTACTGTTCCCTCTAGCTGGAAATATTATGTCCAGCCATTTTGTTATAAAGGAAGTATTTCATTTCACAATTCACAGACACTCTTGTAGCTGCTGAAATGTTAACTGTCAATTACTAACACCACCACCCATCACCACCTCTGGTATTAGTAGATTTGTTTTAATGTGATAAAAAGGAACTATTCTTTCATCTTAAAATATGGGCTGCTTAAAAATACAAAGCAAGACTCAGAGACAGAAATATCTTTCAGTTAAGGAATAGATTTTAATCTCAGTGTTGTGTTTTAATAATAGAAAACTGGCCAGCAATCCAGGATGAAAGCTACGTATTACACAAAATGTAGAAGAAAAGTGGACAAATGCAAGAAAACCATGAAATGTTTCAAATTCCAAAGGGAAAAAAAACCCAAACAAACCCTACTTTTTCTTCAAAGAGTGTTGCCCTGAATTTTGATGTAACTTGACACATTGAACTGTCTCTAAAAGAGCAAAACAGGAAGCCAAACCTCATCCCACTTGATACATTTGAATGAGAATTATACATTTACAAACCACATCCCACTTGATACATTTGAATGACGTTTGCTTCAGGCCATAAACAGCAATACAATATTCATCAAAGCTCACCAAATTAAACTTTTCTCCCACTTGCTTAACTCTGGCCCAACCGATTTCCCCTAATACTGAACTGATTTTACACTGAGAAACAGAAAAGTTGATACAAATGCTTCCTGACAAACCAATGAAACCAGACAACAGTCTATAGTGTGAGAGTATTTAATGCATGTAAATTTTTAAAAGCAAGGTGTATAGAGAGAAAGGTAAAAATACTTCATAGGCAAATTCAAACATTCTGAGAGAAGACAGGCTTCTGAACAAATCATCCCTTCCCTCATCGGTGTTCCACTAATAGAAACACCTATTTTTAATGAGAGGCATTAAAATTAGATGTTTGGAAGTTATTTATTAGCACAGGAGTATCTATTCTCTTAATTCTCCTCAAGAAAATAACTATGTCTCCGATTACAGTCCGATTACTCAGTGGTCCCTCATCTCAGGTTCCTATAGCAATGACATCCATAGCACCAAACAGGCTGCACATCTGCAAAACTGTTGGAACCACAGGCAAGTCCCTGTGCTGCAAAGTACAATGGGGAGAAACAAGTAGGAGAAGCTTCATCATCTGCAAACCCTCCATATAAAAGCAGGGACACACTGCAATATATGGACAGATGGCTTCAACACACTGTGATGGAGGTTGGGGATTAAGGGTCCAGACACCTTCCTATGTTGGTGCAGAAGAAGCATGACCTCCAGAAGGAGATGTACTGCTTACACAAGCAATAGCTTCAGTCACCCACACTAAAGGCTTTTCTCTCAAGTTTGTAAGTCTGTTCTTCTACGTTTATAGAAAATATATAATACCAAAGCAAGATTAAAAACATCCAAATCCTTGGCAGAGGCCAACAGTCTTGGCATGTATGACTGCCTGGTTAACCTTGATTGCTTCAAAAGGACAAGATTCTAAAAAAGAATAATGCAGCAATAAAAACCCCACAGCAACCGGGTTCGTGTTGTATTGTGGTTCAGTATAAGGGGGAGAGTCACAGCATCACAGAACTGTAGGGGCTGGAAGGGACCTCAAGAGATCATCGGGTCCAACCCCCCTGCCAAAGCAGCTCCCTACCTCATACTGCACAGATAGACATCCAGATGAGTCTTGAATATCTCCAGGGAAGGAGACTCCACCACCTCCCTGGGCAGCCTGTCCCAGGGCTCTGTCACCCTCACTGTGAAAAAGCTTTTCCGCATGTTGGTGCGGAACTTCCTCTGCTCCAACTTGCACCCATTGCCCCTTGTCCTGTCTCCACAGACCACTGAAAAGGGGCTGGCTAACTTGCCCTGCATCCCATGCTTAAGATAATTATAAACACCAATTAGATCCCCCCTTCGTCTTCTTTCTCTAGACTGAACAGTCCCAGCTTATTCAGCCTCTCTTTCACAGGGGAGATGCTCCAGGCCCTTAATCATCTTTGTAGCCCTTCTTTGGACCCTCTCAAGGAGATCCCTGTCCTTTTTATACCAGGGAGCCCAGAAATGGACACAATACTCCAGGTGGAGCCTGGCCAGGGCAGAGTGGAGGGGGAGGATCACCTCCTTGGACCTGCTGGCCACACTCTTCCTGATGCACCCCAGGATCCCATTGGCTTTCTAAGCCACCAGGGCACACTGTGAAAGAAAATGGCTCAGTGAAGGGAGGAGTAGGTTCTCTCAACATACCTGGCAGGTCCCTTTTTCAAGAAGGATATGCTTCCTATGGCACCTAACAGTACTGCACTTTTTAAACTGTTATTCTATACTATATATAGTTACTTAATCATCCACCAAAAATGCAGATAAAATATTTTTTTAAAAAGACTCCCAGAACATCAATATAATTTGACCTTGCTCACTAGAAGTGGAAACATGAACAACAAAAAAGCACTTCTGAAGTAAATGCCACTAGCAGAAAAACACACCAGATATGGGTATCATTCAGAAATGTTCATATACAATCCACAGTGTGATTTTATATATTAGATTTAAGTAGGGGTTTATACCAATTCTGCAGAGAGCATGATTTGTAATAACAGTCATTTTTCAGTTTGCTCATATTTCAAAATGTTCTGCTAAAAATCACAGCTCCTCAATTTATCTTTATGGTTGACTGGGACCGACAAATTCAGTAGGGGTTATGTATCATTAATACCACAATAAAAGGAAGTGCATTAGTGTGTATAATTATTGGAAATGTTTTTATTAAACCGAATGGTTCTTCGGTCTCTCTACAAAGAAAAATAGATGCCAAGAGCTGTAAAACAAAGGTTGAAATCCACAATTGCTAAACAACAAATGCACCATAGGGTGCAAGTGGGATGGAAAGCATCCAGACAACTTCCACATCTGTAGGAAAGTAGCGTGTAATTATCCTCAATCTATGCAAGATGACAACATGTAATTCACATTATGCTTCCCAAGACACAGCTTGTAGCAATATACTGTTCAAGAGACCTTCAAAAGATCTTTCAAGCATAGGTTAAAAAAGTTAAAACTGAAGCCCACAAGGAAAGCCAAGCATGAAGTAGTCCACAGTCTGTTAACTGCTCAGAGTTTTTGCCTACTAGCTGGTTAAGGTTGGTAAACTGTGATTTCAGGTGCATTCAAGAAAGACACTCTAGAATATACTACACACAAAGAAGGTAATGTGATGCCTCTACTTGCTCCTCCATTATAACTCTCCCTACTGGCTACTTATTGGACCCTGATCATTTTCCTGGCATCAAAATTGAAGGAAATTAATTACTCCACTTCTGATATCATTCCTATGTAAAACATGTACAATATTTTTTTAATTTTAAGATGCAAAAAAATTTGCATACGTCCAACATTTTACTAAGTAATGCCAGATTTACCTTTTTTTTTTTTTTAAGTCAAAAACTAAGGACAACAAATAATACAAGTGTCAAACATTGGTAACATTCAAGAAAAATGCTATCATTCATTTCACAGAATCACAGAATCTTAGGGGTTGGAAGGGACCTCAAGAGATCATCGGGTCCAACCCCCCTGCCAAAGCAGGTTCCCTATCTCATATTACACAGATAAGTGTCCAGACGAGACTTGAATATCTCCAGGGAAGGAGACTCCACCACCCCCCTGGGCAGCCTATTCCACTGCTCCGTCACCCTCACTGTGAAAAAGTTCTTCCGCATGTTGGTGCGGAACTTCCTGTGCTCCAGCTTACAGCCATTGCCCCTAGTCCTGTCCCCACAGACCACTGAAAAGGGGCTGGCCAATTCCCCCTGCAACCCATGCCTAAGATATTTATAAACACTAATTAGGTCCCCCCTAAGTCTTCTTTCCTCCAGGCTTCTTTTATTAAAGAAGTTTTTAATTTTCCATCAATGAATTCACAAATGGTTTGGGTTGGAAGGGACCTTAAAGATCTTCTAGTTCCAACCTGCCATGCCATCCTATGTTGTCAATTATGTACAAAATAAAACAGTCAAAAGAATGTAACATTGGCCAGAACAGACTGAACTTTTTCTGTGTGGCAGAAGACTAGCTTCCTCCTGTGCTTCTGAAAGTCCTCAACTACTTGGCTTCCTCCCGTAAGGCATCTTTCAGAGTTCATTCTAAGTCCACCTTCTCTAATAATAAATCTAGTACTTGGAAATCTGAAGCAATACATTTTGGCATGAGCACATGATTTGCTACATGTTTGCACACTACTATATTATGACCTTTTCAATACTATAATAATCAAACACTTTTTTAAATCCTTGGACTTGACATAGATAGCACCCTGTTTTCTCCTTTAAAATCCCCCATTCCCTCCACAGCAAAATTTCAGACTTTTTTGGCTTTAGCAAAACTACAGAAACACTCAAGTACTCCAGAAACACTCTCAAAAACAATTGGCTTACATCTCCAGCCTGGGACCACCTGGTTGCCTGTGAACCACTCATAAACCTGCCTACAGACAGGGACTGTGAAATTGAAGCAGTGTTAATGGGTGTAAATGCCCTGCCAAAAGGTCTGCATTTTCACTAGGGCACTCCAAAGGTCTCTGCAAATCAAGGAAAGTGGAAAAACATACTAAAAGATCAAGAAAAAATGCTTGTATAGAAAGGCCTTGCAACTCAATGTTTTGTTTGCATTTCCATAGGCTTGATTTTGTGGGGGTTTTTACCATCATAGAATCATGGAATGGTTAGGGCTGGAAGGGACCTTAAAGATCATCAAGTTCCAAGCCCCCTGACATTGGCAGAAATACCTCTCACTAGACCAGGCTGCCCAAGGCATGTCTTCTACTGATTTACAAATAACATTACATGGCACATCCTGGCACAACATTCTGCAATTCAACTTATGAATTAAATACAAATATTTTTGCTTCCAAATAACTGTAACTGTTGTCACATTCCTGTAACTCTGCAACTTCACCCCAGTACTAATGGGACACAGACGTGAATTGCTATTGAAAGAGAGCCAGGCAGAGATTGAGAAGCCACTAAGATATCTGTTCCATCTGCCCACTCTCTCAGACAGATAAGCTTTAATATACAATTATTTGATAGTATGTTTGAATCTCCACACAAATGTTCAAATTATATTATTTAGCATTCCAAAGCAACCCAATGTATTGTGATGGAAGACAGTGCCTGCAACAGGCTACGACGACTAAAACCCCATGGAAAAGACTGGAAATCTGTGAAAGCTAGCACAGAAACCTGGATTCGCCAATTCCATCCCCACATTTTACTCAATGGGGACATCACCTTTCACATTCCAAAATCCACAGTTTGAAAAACAAAACTCCAACATCAGCACCCAAAGCATGTGAGAAATTTGGTCTTCACATTAATTATTCCATGCAAACATTTCAGTCTTCAAATTGCTTGTAATGCTTGCAGAATTCAAATTTCATCGGATACCTAAAAAGCGCATTACAAAAAATACAGAAGAATTTGGCTCATTATCTCCAAGTCAATATATTCTATTCACTGCTAATTTCAAGCAGAGAACCTTTCAAGAAGGTTAACAGAGAGGTATTTGACAAACAATTATAAGGTCTCTTTTAAGATCTCTGAAGGAAAACAAAGTTTTTTAGGTCACATTGACCAGAAGAAAACACGACATGTCTCCAAACCAGTTCTTCAGAGTACCCATCTAGCAGTAGTTTGTAAAGGGATGAAAAAGTGCCTGACAGCATCATCACCATATAAACTTCATATGAACAGGTCAAATAAAAACAAAAAATATTTTCCCAGAAGTTGCATTAATATAGTTTAAGAAAGTATTTACTCTCAGGGCCGATAATGGGGATAAATCGAAATTTAACAGATGTGAAACTTTAAAGAAGAGTACAGTGAAAATGAATACAAAATGTTTTAACTTGAAATGTTATAATTAGCCTTGCAAAAATAATTCTTAGCAAGATGCCATTTCATACTTGGCATTATCGTGAAGCCTACAGTCTGCACAAATGATGTCACAGGCACAAACAAACTCTAATTTGAGCCTGGACAAGACTTCCTAGGTCAGAATCAGCAAGTACCAGTAACAGCTAAGCTGTTTTTCAGAAATAAACTGTTCTGTTGGCCATATGTATGCAAAGATGTTTTTTGTACGTCAAATACAGTTAATATGCATTACAGATAATGAAGAGCTGGCAGCATAGTGCCAGTTTGTACACTTCGTGCTCCCAGGACACTCTTAGTACATGAGCCTAAGCAGTGCATGGCAACAGATTGATTCAGCCTGGTGGTATTTTTTGTGGGTTAGAAGGTGGTGTGGTTTAACCCACAGGCAGCTAAACACCGCACAGCTGTTCACTCTCCCCCTCTACCAGTGGGATGGGGAGAGAATCGAGAGGATAAAAAGTAAAACTCATGGGTTGAGATAAAGACAGTTTAATAGGATAGCAAAGAAAGATGATGATGATGACAGCAATTATGATGATGATAAATGTAATTAATGAATTCGTATGGAATTTGTTCTCACACTGGCAGATAGGAAAGGAGGAGAAGCCTCTCTCTTATTTTTCTCCTTGTGTCTTTATTTAAAATCACTGATTGTGCAAAACTCATGGAGCCACTTCCCAATCTGTTGACAAACTACCAAATCTCAAGGTGGCGACATCCTGCTGAGTAAACAAGCAGGAATCCTTCTTGCTTCATGCTGGGCCAGATAAGGAAAGGAATTGATGCACAACGTGGAGGAAGACTACGACCTTCGCCCTCATGACCACCAGGAGAGACCAGGACAACCCCCTAGCAACAGTACATGCAGCCATAGGAAAATACCAGGATGTGCCATGTAGACCTGGAACTACTAAACAATAAAAAGGGACTCTGGTGAGGATGAAGCGTGCGCTGTTGGCAGAGCATGAGACTCCCCAGACGCCCAGCGCGGTTTTGCCTGCTTAATTGCTTGCTGGAATAAATTTGGGTTTTGTAAGAACAAATGGCCATTAGTCTTTTATGGAAATTCCACCCCGTACTCTTGATAAATCCTAACAAACTTTAACACTTATGACAATAACAATGACGATGATGTTATTATGTAGTAATACTACAAAACAGGTGACCCACAATGCAGTTGCTCAGGACCTGCTGTCCAATGCACAGCCCATCTTCAAGCAGTGATCCCTTGCCCAGCCAACTTTCCCCAGTCATATGCTGAGCATGACGTCATATGAGATGGAATAACCCTTTGGCCAGTCTGGGTCAGGTGATCTGGCCATGTCCTCTCCCAGCTCCTTGTGCAACCCCAGCCTTCTCACTGGCAGGCCAGGAGAAGCTGAAAAGTCCTTAACGTAGTGTAAGCACTGCCCAGCAACAACTAAAACATTAGGGTGTTATCAACATTATTCTCATCCTAAATCTAAAGCAGCAGCTACTAGGAGGAAAATTATCACTGTCAAAACAAGGGCAGAAGGTATGATCAAGGTTTAATAAAACATGGAAGGAAGACACATATAAATCAGGCATTTGTCTAAACAAAAACAGTATCACAGAGATCAAGACTGACTGTGGGACACAGTTATCTCAAACTCCAGCACTCTGCCTAAAAAATAAAACACTTATTTCTTGAAATATGCACTCATATAACTAATAAAAGAATTATCAGACAAAAGCAAGGGTTTAAGTTTCCCAAACACTGGTGTCTCCTGAAAACCATACGTTGATTTGGAAACTCTCTACCTAATTTTTCAACATCACCAGTGAGAAGCAGATGAAACAACTGCCTTCCTGACTCTGTCAGACACGAGGCTTGGCACGTTCCTAGTTCACCCTAACAAGTGTTGTGTGTTTTATTTGAACTGGCTGGTTTCCATACTGAGTACCGACTAAACAATGACCAAACATCTCCCAGTTATATCCCATCTACAGCCAAGACAAGAATATTTATAGACAGGAGTCAATGCCAACATTAGGGCATACTGCCCAACAGCTCATGGACTGAGACCAATTTATAACTTTAATTGCCACCCTCTATACAGAACACAGTAGAGCTGATCGGTGTTTCCACCTTAAGTCTGATTTTTTTTTTAATAGCTAGGTCTAAATCACATCCTTCAAGCTCTTTAAAATAGATTATGGTTTTATAATTTTCCAGACAGGACGTTAATCCCCATATGTCAACAAGAGATGTGAGTTTCAGCTTTACTACTTCTTTACTCTCACTATGCAAAATCTCCCTAGAGAGAAAATTTCATTAACGTGACTGGAAGTAAACTACTGCAATTTAAAGGCCCAACAAACATTGTAATACTGTCTGAAATATAAGTCCAGTATCCTCAGTAATATCAAGGAGAAACAAAAATTGCAGATTAGAAGAAAAACATTCAAGGCAAATTTACCAAGCAACTCTCCCTGCTGTTTCTCCTAACTCATTGCAGCTCTCCATATGCAACCCAGAACTTCTCCCCTTCCACACCAACAGGGACACATATGGACCCACACCCTTCCCAGCCCACTCTTGCCTTGCTCCCCACAACCTTCCAGGCCACATACCACAGTCCTCCTCCAGAACATAACTGCTGGACTCCTCATGACATTAACTAGTGAGGACATGGGCATGAGGGTCTAGCCAAGCTTGGCAACTACAACAAAGTTTTTGTTGGACAAAATTAACAAAGTAAAGCAGTAATATTTCTTCCCTTCAGTTATCAAGGTTAGTGTTGCTTCTGGATAGCAAAGACAACTGCTGCTGCCAGCAGTATCAAGCTACAGAAGTCATGTCTTTCAATTTGGGGGCAAATACTAGAGCCCAATGTCCAGTTCAAAACCTGAAAATCACTCTCTGCTGAGAGGAAGACTTGGCCATACAAAGTATGACTCACACAAGAAAGTAAAAATTTCCAGTGTGTGTGAGCATGCAGTATACTACACATGCAGAAAATTCACACAAGTTCAATAGAACACCTAGCATAGGTATCTCCTGACATGCAAAAAGGTCAGAGTTGGGGCTGTGCTTCATATGGGACAGCACCCCATCAGTCCACAGACTAAAAGGTCACTTTTCGTACATGAAAGACAGCTAACATGTCTGTGTAGAAATACTTCCTCCACAGAGCTGCATCTTCAGTGCAAAGTGCATGTGGAGTAGCAAGACACCAGTGGGAATGTTGCTTAGGAGGGGATGTTCTGTTAACTGGAAGACAGCAATGCCCATTATAAATCACAAAGTTGTTAGACTACAAGCACACCCACTCCATCCAGAGTAGCTTCTAAAGCCATATGGGAACCACATACTCTTACAATGACAATACTGATAGCACTGTCCAAAAAAAGAAATTTTTTTTTGATTGCAAATTAAATTGGCTTGTATCTTTTCTTTTAGTGGATATTAAACTGTGTATTTATAGGACATAGTTATATTTTTTTTAAAGAGAAAAATAGATTTTGGTCACGTTTTTAAGACGGAAAGGACTTCTCTTCATGTCCTAATTTAAGCGGGGGGCAAAAATTCATTTTGTTCAAAGAATGATCATAAAACAGCAATAATCTTGTGGAAGAACATTATTTTTGCCTATAAAATAAAAAGAAACTCAAGAAAGATCATGAAGAGTTCAAAAGTTCCATGGTCTTAATTAATCTTTGAGGTAGAACATTAATTGATCTTTGAGGCTGGTTCTCTTTTTGACCTGCTTGGAAACACATTCAACAGAACTTCTTAAAAAATGTTAAATAACTTCACGGCATAAGTTACAGTGATTTCCTGGTTTCTGAATGTTTTTCCAAAACAGAAGGTTTACACTTAGACCACTCAACAAGCTTCCCACCAGTCCAGGTGAACAGAAACCTCACAAGTCCGAACTATGTCAAATCTGCACAGCAGCCAAAAGAGAAATGCATCAGCATTTGGCAGCCATGGCATATGCACCTACACTATCAGTCAAGTATTGCTATGGAAAAGGTAAATAACATCAAACTTTATAAGGTGAAGCCTTTCATTTTTGTTCTTCTCCCTAGTCTCTACGCATTATTTTAAGAAAGAATCACGGCTACAGATACCCTTATCATGTGCTCACAGAACAGAAAGGTCACATCCTGCAAAACAACACAGCAGCTCTGAGATAACAGAACGGCCACTTATCCTTCAAACAAAGCATGTCATGTTTTTATCTTGATTGCTCAACTATAGAGAAGTTGCTTGCTTCTGCTTACTTCAAAGAGATTTAAATTTTTCATATTCTACATTTAAGAATTGCTCAAATAGTCTAAACTAAGGTAGGAAAAAACAAGTAGAATACAAAATCGGGCTACTGCAATACGGTGCACACTATTTCCACTACACTTCTACAATATTGGTATAGCATACCAGTTATAAACCATCTCTGTGGTACCTTTAGCATGAAGCACTGTCCTCATCAGTTTTTAAAACCATCCTCATTATTTAATGGAAACAGAAACATGCAGGCTGAAAAAGAGTATTCTTCCCAAACTATTAAAATATTTCCACCACAGAGAAACACATTTGTACTACATAGATACAGTTGGTAGTAACGACTGGCTGCCTGGGGAGAAGGGAAGGAAAGGGACTGTTTACAGGGCACAGAGTGATATGACAGGACAAGGAAAAACAGTTTTAAGCTGAAAGAGGGTAGATTCAGATTAGATGTTGGGAAGAAATTCTTCCCTGTGAGGGTGGCAAGGCCCTGGCACAACCTGCCCAGAGAAGCTGTGGCTGCCCCCTCCCTGGCCATGTTCAAGGCCAGGATAGGTGGGGCTTTCAGCAACCTGGGTTAGTGGAGGGTGTCCCTGCCCATGGTAGGGGGGTTGGACTAGATGGGCTTTGAGGTCACTTCCAACCCAACTCAGTCTGTGATTCTGCAAAAGAAAGAGCTGAAAGCAAAAGATGCAAACTGCATGTTCAAGCTTGTAACAAATCAATGCAGAAACACAAGGTTAGTAAGATCTGTTAGCATTCATTTTAATCTGACTTTTATTTGCAATGGGTTTAGACCAATACAGAAACTGCAACACACCTAACTAAATCTATGCAGTGCTGCACGGACAGGCCATGAACATACCCTTACGTACTGCCTGGGTGAATCCGAGATTACAGACACACACACCCAGCACAAGGTCGGGATGCTTCAAAACACCAAGTGAGTACATGCAGAGCACAAACTACATAAAGGCAAACCATGCCTGCACTACGAGCTGCCAGGTTCTCTCCTATTTTGAAAAGTGTTTTTAATTCCTTTAAGTGACTGAGCTGTCTTTGCCATTCAAGAAACACTTCTCTCTCTCAGCATTTTTCATTACTTGAAATGGTATTTTCTGACAACGCTCCTGCGAGAGGCCTGCAGGCTGACCTCACGCAGAGCACCTACTCCAATTCAGTAATTAAAAATTTAAATACCATGTTCATACACTTACTTCCAACTTTCCCTAATTTGCACTTTCCAGTAGTTATCGAATGGGCAAAGTCATGATCTAATTACACAAAAACAGAAGAAAAAGAAAAGGCTGAACAATTGTTATTACTCCCAGCAGCCTCATCCGGGCTGTAACCTCACAGTATTTAACAGATAAGCCTTGGTACAATATACTTGACATTTACATTTTCAAATGTATGTTCTATCCAACTGCCCTCACAATATTGGTTTAATTAAGATACAGGACATTACCAGCCAGAATCACTTCGCTAAAAAGGCATATGTTAAATAGTCCTATAACCAGTATAATATAATTGAGCTCTGTCACTTGAAAAGCTGCTGCTTAAGTAGAAGAAAAATCAATATTCCCTCTTTTCACAATGTTTTCCATTTCACTCTGTGCAATCAAAGCAGTCTGAACAGCACCAGAAATGCATACCGAATACTGTCAGCGGTACCAGTAGAACATAAAGAATACACTGAGATTTAAGCATAATTTTAGAGATGTGGGCTTATTAATAATAATTCAACATTTAACATGGCATTTCATCAACGTTTATAGCATTTAACTCTCGCAGTGAACAAAGACAGAAGTTACTGAACACCATTATGAATATGAAGTAAAAGCAACACTGATACCCATTAAGCACAAAAAGGCAAGCATGACAAAAATGAAGAGAAACTAAAGGTCAAAATTATAGGATGGAAATCAAAATGCAAAACATGCATTCCAATCATTCCTTCTGCTTTAGGTGCTGAAATCATGCTCTGCAGCAAGTGGCTCAGCTCACAGGGTCACATTACGACCCATAAATCTTCCTTCTAATGCAAAATATATACAAGAGGAAAATGTCTAAGTTACTACTCCTTTTTCTATGTCATAAGGAATTTTTCTGGGAACGTTGTATATTTTCCACTGCCCTAAACAAGTATAGTATATGAAAAAAAGATTCACAATAATGTTGCAAAAAAACCCATCAACAGTGTATGGTTTTCAAAACAAAGACTGTTTTTCCTCAAGAAACAATGTGTAAAATTATACAAAACACAAAGCAAATCAAGTAACTCTCTGGCAGCAAAAGATGTACATGTTTTACAGAAGTACAGACAGCTGACTTCAGTAGAGGAAAAACTCCCAAGTATCACTGATGCACATGCTACTTCAGATTCATAGACTGATAGCAACATCAAATTAGTTCATTTAAAACAAGCTCCACTTGTGAACCAACATGTGCATTAGAGAAAAGAAAAAAGATGGTTTTGCTGTGTGCATGATAATGTGAGATTCTCTACCATAAAGAGAAGATCTGGGGACTGGGGACTCAATACAGTGAATATCTCTGCCTAACAATATAAAGCTCCCTAGATTCAAACATTATAGTGCTGTCTTCTAGTTTTAAAATCTCCACATAGGAAAGATTCATTAAAATGTTAAACCTTTCCAAAATTTTTGAGATCTTAAAATCTTTCTGCCTTAAATACAGACTCATTGATTTCTGCTATTCAACGAGAGAGAAACGTAGTCTCTATACACAATTTTCCTACCACAAACTGTTTCTTGAGCTCCCATTACCAGATCCTATATAGAACATTCCTAAAACACTGATGCAGAGCTCACCCCAGGTAGCACCTACCACCCACCTTCCAGAGGAACTCATAAAAATCATGACTGTAAAAATTCCTACCTCCTGGTTTTAGTACAAAGAAAAACCCCATAATTATCTTTACTAAAACCACTCTAGAAGTCAGCATTAAAATTAAATTCTGCCTTTATTATATCTGAGCATTCTAGTGATGAGCAGCTACACACATGCATCCACAATGGAGTATTATTAACTTTAAGAAACCAAGACCAAGGGAAATCAAATGCATCCCCAAATCTCATTCAGCTATATTAAAAATGCTTCTGCAACTCCATTATCACTCACTGTCACACCAAAAACTGAATTCTGTGTCTGGTCTTGAGGATTTTAAGATTATTTTTTTTTGAGGGGCAGAAGTAAGGGAGTTCACAAGGGGTGAGCAAGATACCTATTTCCAGAGCTACAATACAGCCTGATATTGGATAGCTGAAGCTCCAAATAGGCATGAGGGCGAGCAAAGGGACTTCAGAACTACAGGCCATTCAAATGTTCCCTCTGCCCCTCTGCAGCTTTTCTTGCACCTTATCAAGCAAGTCAACAAGAGATGCCTGTAACTCGTAACAGCCAACTCTCCATTTCGTCAATGCTGCATGCCAATCATGTCCTTCCCCTACCACCCGAACAATCAACTCAACTCAAATCAACTCAAAATCTCTGTCAAATGCTCTAAAATGATGCCTACAGCTCATGGCAAACACTGTAAAAAGACATGCTCCACATGGCAGCCTCAAGGCAGCAAGGAGAGGTTTGGGCACCACACTCAGCTCTCACAAAATGCTATTGCTCTTAGTATAGGGAGTTCTCAGAAGCAGGGGAAAGAAACGGAGACAAACAAACTCAGAAGAAAAAGAAGCTGTCAACTTGCTTCCCACTTGGTTTTACTCTTGAGTCTATTTTTGGTTCTGCTTCCCCACATCTGCATCTTACCTGATGCACAGACTCTCCTTTGGGAGTTTCTCTTACTGATACATGTAGGAGGTTTTGTATATTCTGCGGGGAGCTTACTCACAACACAACTTTTACGTGAATTTTTATTAGCAGTTAGTGACATGGATGGTTTTAATCCTGGATTGTTTTCATACTCAGTCAACAACCTAAAATAGTTCTCCACTGCAGAAGACACAGAAACTTATCTCAAGATACTTAACTGCTACAAACTACACTTGCTATTAACAGCCACAGAGCTAGGTGAAGGTCTCCTTTCTGCAGAGAATGTTAGTAATTTGCAATTTAGTTCAGTTTAATTTGGAGCAAATAATATTAAGGAATACTACTAAGAATTAATTCTTTTTTTTTTTTTATTTCTTTTCTAAATGGCAATTGCCCTCCTGCTCTTAGAGGATCAAAGTACTATGAACACTAAAAAATTTTGCATCTCTGAATCCAAAGCAACCCAGCAAGTAGCCAGCTGAACTGATAAGCAGGGACCTAACTAAAACTCTACTGAAGAGGGCTGTTTCCAGATAAGCACAAAGATAACTTACATATTTGCAAAACTGAAGAGTGGAAAAAAGAAAGAATCACACATTTTCCATCAAACATGTCTCACCAGCCACAGAAAAGTCCACAGTAGTGATGGGCACAATCAGACAAGTGCAGCACAGTGAGTTACACCAAATTGAGGCACTGTTTTTACGGACCAAGAGTATACCCCTCACCTGCTACAATAAATGGTGCAATAACTCAGAATTCACATTTTACTTTGCCATTGCAACAGGCTTGTCTATTCTTAGCACAGGAGGCATCCTACATGCCTTCCTGCCACCTCTCTCCCGTGCTGTTTCCTTCAGGAAAGCGTTGCCTCCTTTCTGTATCTAAGTTACCTGGTTGAGTGCTTTGACTTTGTAGCATTACAAGCGTAGCTTTTCTAAATATCATTTTCTAATAAGAAACTAAGGGACTGAAAATTGCCCAGATATCTGCAGAATACAAATGCTGGCATATTTTGGCCAGTAAAGAGGACTGTGAAGACTAAGCACACCTGGTGCATAGCTCTGTCCAAAACACGCAGCCATCTGCTGCAACAGGACCAGACTGTGACAAGAGAAGAGAAAGGAAACCAACTGTACAGAGCAGGCAATCAGCATATAGTCAAGGTAAAAATAATCTAACAAACCTTGTTTCACAATGTGAAGTAGTGGTCAACACAAAAATATAAAAAGAATTGGGATGGTACAACGTGGGGGGAAATCAGAAATGCAAAAAAAGGACAAAAACCAGAGATCCAGTATCTTCATTTCTCCTTGTGATCCACATCTGATCTAACGAGAAGCTACAGGAGAAAACAGTGGCACCGTAAAGTTAAAGCACTAGAGATATCGTTTCCTCTTTACTTCTAAGCTGTGCTCATAATAAATTAAAAAAGAGGCTTTGCCAAACATTTTCCATTAACAACTCCAAAGGATGCATTCCACATTAAGTTATGGCGATGTTCTGGGAATTGGTTTGTTTGGTGGTTTTCTCCCCTAATTTGCATCTTCTATGTGAAAATTCAAATTCAATTATTTTAAGCATACAATTAATCTAAGTCTACAGGCACCAGAAAAAATCCCTCATTAGCAACATGTAATATGCTTTAGTACATTCTATTACTTGATTCTGATTTTTATTAAAATTATAGTGAAAACTAAAGTGAGAATTAAATTATTTTCTGCTTTTGCCATTGTAAATATTTAATAAATTTATCATGTTATTGGCCTCTCTCTAGACTGACAACACTAAAGTTACAGGAATTATTTTCTACTGCTTTCTTGTATAAACTAGCCATAAGTATTTTATAGCTTTACAGAAGCACTTTGTTGCGCAGCTTTTACTTTTAACCTGATTTCTTGTTCTTTGAAATGTAAGAGGATGAGTTCACCATAAAGTGAGGAAGATAAAGCAGGGTCATGCGTCAACGACCCACCATAGAACAGTTTGGGTGTTAATGAGAGTAGTAGGACCTCAGAGATATGAAACATTTAAGTCTCTTGAAAAGACACTAAAGTCTGTTCCAGACTCACAGGAGGAAATATATGCATTTCCAGCATATTTAATAAGTGTAATAATTGGAGTACTTAGAAGTTAGGGTGATAAAGAGCTACATTCATCTTTTCTAGCACATTAGTGTACAATTACAGCTGGCCTAAAAATAGGCCAAGTCACTCATAGTGGAAAAGATCAAAAATTGTGTAACTTCAGTGACTTGCTTTATTTTTAGGACAGTCTTAAAAAGATCAAGAATTTCACTAGATTAGGGAAGAAAATATAATTACTGTTGGCAGTCAGGCATGTTTTCTTGAACTGAACACTAACTCTAAGAACTTATAAAAATTATTTTCAACAGTTCATGAAATAAAAAATATTTTAAACAGATCATGAAATAATCTCCAGTTTATGCAACTTGTCAATTAAAGGCAATGCCTTGATTAACTCATCCAACAATAGCAAAAATTTGGTTTTGGAGGGTATACAGCCAAATTAGACCTCTCATGGTTTGAAATCACAGTTTCAAAAAGAGTCAACATTTTATTCTCCGTTTTCTCACTATATCTACTTGAAGAAAATGCATGCTTATGTATGTTTAAGCACAATACTGCTAAAACAAACTTGCAATGAATTAACATAATCAACAGAGAAACTCAATTTTCTCCCCTGCATGTGCAGGTGAATACACAGAACAGATTGATAACTCCCATTGCGAGTGCGGGTAAGTGTTTCTAAGCAACCTTGCTCCATCATCTTCTGTGCTTCCGTGACAACAAGTAGCAAAGAGTTTGAACTGCAATCTGATAGAGCTGTGAATACTAATGACTAACCAAAAAACAAACAAACAAACAAACAAAAAAGCATCTCATCATTGGTTTCAGAATGGAATATAAAGAAACCACAATTACAAAAATACTTCAACAGGTATTACATTGAACTGAGAACTCAAACCAATTCAGTAACTATGTAAGAAATAAGAATGCAGATTTCCAACAACCAAATTAGCTAATTTTTTTTTCTCACACATCCCTTCTGCAGCATAAAATCTCTATGAGCATAACAATTCCCAGAATCTGGGAAACATTTCTTGGCCAGAGAACTTGCTTTAATCCGGTTATCACTTCTGATTAGCCAACCCACAACCCATACCAGCAGAAAATTAGTTGCTTTGACCTCACCAGACAGATGTATCATGCATCATCACACAATAGTATTGGAAATGGAAATGCTGAAAGCAACATACTACTGTCTACCCCAAAATTAAAGTAATATAATATTTACTTATTTTCAGAAATTTCATTTTGCCAGACTTACATGAACTATAAGGTAAAGAAACAGGTCAGAAATTTGCCTACTATTCCTTGTTCATTCCCTCTGAATTTTGTTTAATACATAATAAATGTGGCATGGGGATGGGAGCAAGCCATGGACTTTTTACAGACGTATGTTGTGTGGTTTTGGGATGGTGGGATTATACATATCAATTCTTAGTACAACCAGTCAATTAACAATCCAACAAAATAAAGCCTCATACTTCAGAAATCCATTAATATAATTAATGGAGGCACTAAAAATATCTCCCAAAAAAGAGAATAATTTTCCAGAAAATAAAGCAATTTTGGACTGTTGCCTGCTTACTAGAAATTAGAAAAAAATATTACTACTGTCATAGCCCCTTGGCCAAAAGATGATATATTGTTTATATTAAGATTTTGTCTTTTAAGGACAAAACCTCTGCATGTTACTGTATGTGTTACAGCCTCTCCTCCACTTGTACAATCTGTCCAAGACAAAACGAAAACAAATTGCAAAGTATTAGTACTTAAAGCACCTCCTTAAAAGGAACCAGAACCCTTACTGACTAGTATCAGAAGCAAAAAGTACAAGACAAGAATACAAAAACGAAGGGGCCACAGACTCCCTTTTTCATTCCTCTGCCAGTACACTATGCAGCACACAGGGATGTCCAGAGCCCATAAGGTGCAAGCATTATATGGACAAGCTCACACATTACGTCAGTGCTCGTGCTGCTCAACCTCTCTGTACAATGAGCTGACGGTCGCTTGCCACCACCAAATGCGTGGCTAAAAGCAAGATCTTCACTTTGAGGAGAAAGTGTGAACAGATTAAGATGTTAACATCTATGTTAAGAACAATCTCTGTTCTGAAATGTAATCCAGAACATTATGAAATTAAAGCATCTGCTAAAGTATGCACCCATCCTGCACGCGCTGTTCCCGTGTCCTTTTCTGAGGTACACTGTTCATCTTTTAGGAATGGACAACAGCTAATGAATCCTCTTGCAACTATTGGCATAATCCTACTCCCAGCAAAAAATAAAAAAAAACCCCATGCAAAACAAAACAACAACAAAACCCCAAACAAAAACCCAGACAAAAACCACAACAACCCAGCAGCAAATCCTTAAGATAGGATTGTGGATCAGTGTTTCCACTTGTGAAGTTTTGGCCATAACTCAATAGTTATTATATGATGATTTTAGTAAATGCTAATGTAAACTTAGTAATAGAAGCACTAACCACGATTGTATTTGCAAAAATTCATTAAGGGCTTAGAGTTATAAGGACCTCCAGCATATCATACTTAACTATATACTGGCCAATGAGGGGGGGACCTAAAATTATTTCATTTTAAATTGTTAATTATTAACAAATTAAATTGTTAATTTATTTTAATATTATAATAAAAGAGTGACATTTTTCCAATTTCACACACACACCCCCCTCCGTTAAGTGTTTTCTATTTAGTACAACCTTGATGATGTGACTGTTTCTACGTTAACCTCACAGACCTCCAGTCTTAGAGCCTGGCTGCACCCCAGACACTCCCAGGCAATGTACCAAACTCATGACGCACAAGATTTTTTGGAATCACAGGTGTTGTGCTACAGCTTTTTTAGAGGCTTTGCTTCTGCCCAACTGACAGCTTAAAAGAAAGGATTTAAGGGCAGCCATAAAGTAGCTAAAAATGGATTTTGCATGCGCAAGATTTGCCAATGGCCTGAAAATTCAGTCTACTATATTATACAAACGTAAGAGATACAGTCCTAATACTGTCATGCTGCTTTTTTGGAAAAGTTGATATATTTTAGTATGTATCTCAGGCAGCAAAGATTTTCAGTGTATTTTCTAAAGCACTAAGTAGCGTGACAAAGCATTTTGCTGATGTAAAACTATGAAAATGTCATTTTGAATGTATGGCAAAGTGAAAACAAGAAAGCTCTGCAATAAGCTTATATATATTTTTCTTCATTAATAAAATAATATATGAAAGACTTATTCACATTTTTTTAAAAATTCCTTCCACCACATTATCCCTAAAGAGTAAATCAAAATACTGTACAAAATACTTTATAAGAACACAAGGGAAAAATATCAATAATTTAAGAAAAAGTTCATTTACAGTTGTTAGTTTTATGCAACATTACCTAGAGATTGATATCTAAGTTATCGTATTGATCTACTCTCCAAAATTGAAAGCAATACAGACCAGACAGTGAGAGGATGCAGATTGAATTCACAAAGTGTGAAATTACCATCTCATTATCATTCTTTTATTTTTTTCCCACATCACATAGGATGGATGGGTCTGACTGTAATGGGTGCAGCAAGGTTTCCTGGTATAGAAGAGTCAAAGAACAAACTAGTGGCTGGACTTTTAGAACCTTTCTTTTCCCATAAAACATCTAATGAAGCTGTCTCTAGGAGACGACTTTGCTAATAAAATTATAAATCATCCTCTTGGCTCCAACAGAGGTCACCTGAAAGGTTCTCAGCACCTCTCAGAAGAGCTTTACTTCTACAGAAACTGTGTCATCTTTGACAAAGTGATACTAAAAAACATGAATAAAACAAGTCAGGATTTGAAGTGAGACGTAGATAACTTTTATTAGACTACTCAATTTAATAATAACAAAAATAATGTAATGAATGTTTTTGACATATATAAATCCTTTCCCAAGTGTGAAGCAAAACTCAGATTTTTAATAGAGTGTAGAACGTTGCATAAGCATAAATAATCCTCACTTCTCATTTTAAATTTCTATTTAGAATAAAGTAGGGTTTTTTTCCATTAGGCAAATTTCATCTTGTAACACTTCATTAGTCCAAATAATGAACACGTTATGCAAGAGAGCACAGGAAAGCTTACAAAAGAATAAAAACTTTTCCACAAGGATTTCTCCTTTTCCACACTAAATAGCACAACATGGATCCCTCCTGCCTTGCCACAGAAATGCACATTTAGGCCGAAGCACCAAGGTGTTCCCCACTCCAAACCTTTCAGGTCTCTTTGCTGTAGTCCAATTGCTGTTCTCTCCACAATTTGCAGAGCTCTTGGACGTAATTATACCTTATAGGAAAAATGACCTTAGAAATCACATTTCAAGTCCTCTCTTCCTTGCCTTGCTCTGACTCACTATAGATGGCAAGCAAGATAGGATTAACCAAAGAGGCTCAACTATATCTTGCAGTTAGGAGATAATCACCAATTATTGCTTCAGACAAATCTGATTTAGCCTTACTGCAAAAGGAGAATTGTATGATGGGGAGAGAAAGGGGGAAAGAGACCTTAAGATTTTGATAAAGCAAACTGATTTTCCGCTAAGAAAATCAAATTTTATACTTGAAGCGTTCTCTCCTGATTAATACCACTGTATTTTCTAAAGAAATTCTAAAATAAATTGAGTTATTGATCAGTTGGGGGAGGGGTTATTCAGTTCACTCCTGGCACCCATTTCTCTTTATCTAAGTATTTATGTTGTAAAAATAATAATAAATGGTCATCACCATGAAAGCTGAGTGCCTTACAAATTCTAAGGGGAATGTAATAAATGACTTCCTTGTTTCATTGAAAGCCTTGTCTAATGTGAGTTTCTCCATAATTAGATGTATACACCATAAATAAGAGATACACGCTGATTTGCATGGTTTGATAAGAAATACCTTGTTTCACTTTATAATTAATTTCTATCAAAACCGACTATCTCATTAATTCTACTTAAATTTGACATTTGCTTTTCTTGCATATTTTCACATTATAAGGAGCAAAAGGAAAAACAAGCAGCGTTTGGGATATTTTAATGTCTGATCTTCCCAAAATTGAAATTAATCAGTGAAGGTTTAGCAGAAGAATTTACAGATCAATATTACAAGCCTGTTGTGCCAGGTAACTTCCCAAAGCAGTCACGCTTACTTTCAGAGAAGTTATGGGTATCTCATTTATGGAGCAACAGAGAAGCTATGGATGCCCTTAAGTCGGGTTCAGAAGGGCTTTGAGCAAGATGACCTAGCAAAAGATGTGTCTTTCCATGGTAGGGGGTTGGACTAAGATATTTGAAGGTCTGTTCCAACCCAAACCATTCTACAACAGTATGGTTTTGTTTTACACCAACGGATTTTAAATGTCTACAACACCAAGAGCCTTTCAAAACGACTCATTGTTGAGACTGATGAGAGAAACCTACCAAGCCAGCGATGGTAGAAAAATATCATCCATCTACATTCCAGGGCAGAAATTTGGGAAATATGAGTCATGTATGGAAAATAACAACACGTGTTAAAACTTGAATGAAAGGACAAGAAACTTCCATTGTTCACTAAGATGTCCGTTTCATCTTTTCCAAGTTTATGAAGGTGTCTTCCAGTGGTGGACTTGGCTATGCAAAAATAATCCTCCCAGACACAACTGCTAGATACATTCATCGCTAATCAATCATAGGACTAAAATTCTATCAGAAACCATAAACAGTATTATAGTCTTAACCGCCTCCTCAAAAACAAGCAAAACACAAGAAGCTTGCTATAAAAGACAGCATATCATAGATAATGAGATTCCACAGGTGTACCTTTCATTTTCTGCTGCTCTGATGCAATAGCTATTTATTGAATTAGATGAAAATCAGTAAATAGCAGCAGATTCGCAGACTGAACGAGCTGGGAAGATCTATATGTGGGAAAAATTATCTTCCAATTCTAAAATAGGCTTTAATATACTACTGAAAGTACTAATATACATACAAGGTATGAAAACCCATTATCGTTTTCACCAGACACATAATTCATATTTATGATACACAATGTTGTGTATCATTTGTAATCACCAATTTAGATTATAAAAACCCTCAAGCAGTGGAACCAATAAATCATAGAATGGCTTAGAGCTATTAGAAAACATTAATTCTATTCTCAAAGCTAAATTACATTTCACAATTTCTATCAATGGGTTTGAATGGAACCTTCAAATGATTAATGTTTTATCAGAGATAGCACAGACAGTGAACATAGAGCCTGCCATTTAGAATTTAATGCTGGTACTGTGTTAGTGACCAAGTAAGAACTAATAGACTTATCACCAGGCCCAGCACTGTTGAGCACAACAGACTGCAAAAGTAAACCATGGATTTGTAATTAGATCTGCAAAGTTAGCAGGCTCAGTGTTTGGTGGTTGACGTGAACAACCAGCAAAGCAAACTACAGCTCCGGAACAGCCACAATACATTTGTGCCAGGGAAAAATTAATTCATAATTGTTATCAGCATAATTAAAGTGTGTGCATTTAACTCAGGTGTCTGAACCAAGGCTCCTTCTACTGTCAGATGAACTTTTGGAAAAGGTGACTCAGGGCGCTCCTTGGCATTGTTCTCCGTTTACTATATACTCCTACACCCAATATGAGAATAAAAACAATTAAGCCAAATAGTGTGACTTTCCTGGTTAACAATCCCCATTCAAGAGTAAGGTTGCACAGAAGAGAACGTCAGAACTTTGTCCAGGCATCTGCTATGACAAGGTGAAAAAACACAATTTTAACAGAGAAGCAGCGAGCTCCCCCTGTACCCCTTGTCAGGGGACAATTACAGTAATTGTAAGTGACTGAAAAAGGCATCAAAGCAAAGATCAAAACAATATCTACATCATCTGATCTCAAGTGTCTTCATTTGACCATGGCCTAAGCCGTACAGCGGATGGTAATGTGGCCAGCATAGAGAGAGTATATAAAATAAGGAATCAGGTGTCACAAAGAGTGGAGTTTACTTGGAGGAAAGATGCAAAAAGTTGAACATGCAAAAACAGGAGGATAAGTAATCCCATATCACAAGATTAAAAAACCTAAAACCTATAAACTCTGAAGTAAACCACCCGAAGAGGAAAAAGACATTTCCAAAGAGCTAAGCATCATTTGCTACAAGTCTCAGTAAAGCACCCAACAATGATGCACATGATGGCTGTTTCCCGAACTTCAGAATAGACGGTGGACAATCCATCTTTATAACTAAATAGACTACCAATAAATTAATTTAAGGCAAACACAGATAAATGTATGTACATAATGCATATAAAGAGGGAAAATGTGATGTCATAGTAAAGTTGGCAGATAAGACTATTGTTAAGAATGAAGAAGTACAATATGTTTAATTTAAAAATGCTTGCTTTCTTCTCTGCCTCAAAAAAGAAAATTGAATTTTCTGTAGTAATAAAATATGCATTATCCCAAAATCATCTGTCAATATCTTTCCTGAAGAAAAAGAAAGAAAAATAAAGCCGTATCTAGAAGATTTTTATCATTAATTTCTCACATATGAGCAACTTGTTTCTATATTACTTGTGTATAAATATCTTTTCAAAATCAGTAGTAAATTTTCTCTCTCCAAAGAAGGATTTCTTTACCTGGAAGCACAGAATGGACTTTGTTTAGTTTCGCTAGTTTTGTGTTCACCTGAAATTGCCGTTATTTTTAAGTTGTCCTGTTTCCAGTAACATTTCTATTTACCTTTTCTCCCCTTGATGGAATTAGAGATTAAATCTTGTCACTTCTGTAAGGAAAAAAGGTGACTTATTCTCAACAAAAAGATTTCATATATAGTGCAAAAGACTGTTAGAAAAACCCAAATCAATTAGGAGAGAGAATAATCATGGAAATAATCTCTTCCTTTAAAACAACAATACAGCTGAGATAGATCTTCCTACTTCAAAAATTCATTCTCCAAAGGCCTACATAAGAAAGATTATGGGGGAACTGGATAGAGGAAAATAGTACCAATAAAGTTAGGTTTCACTGTGTTAATTTACAGCAAGTTTGACTAATTTTCTTATCTGAGATACGGTTTTAATCACTTGGATGCTAGTGTTTTGCTACAAGGCACTTCTTAAAAAGTTAAGACTTCTGTTAAAGATGGAAGGAAGTATTCCTTTTGCCCTTGTAAAATGCCAGCTTTATGGGTCACAAGTGAAAAAAAACCCCAACAAAGCCAACAAGAAAATCAAAAACTGAGGAGGAATGCTACTAAATTCTCACTGACACCAACTCCACCCCAGATCAAGAAACCTCTATCTGAAACGCTCTTGGTGCAACTATATATTTCTGTTCAACCAGACCACTGCCAAAAATATATTGATAAAAGGATTACTAGCAAAAACAATTCTTTGTGATTCACTGCTTTGTTCACAGTCTCCCTGGCTAACAGCCATCCCCTTAAAATGATTTAGGTAAGAAAAAAGTCTTACCATTTTCTCCAGTTGTAGAGGGCTTAAAAGACCCACAGTAGCAGGAATGTGAGAGTTTACCTGTTTCCATTACAGAAAGATTAAGCCAAAGAATCATAAATGATAATTTTTATCCAAATTTGCTAGTTTGGGTAAGGCTATAGCTCTAAACACAGGAAGAGGATGGGGGAGTGGGGTGGTAGGGGGAAAAACACATTTTGACTAATGGAGGATTTTTTGGAATCACTCTATTGCCATTCCTCACAGCTCAGAGAAAGCCACAATTAATTTCTTTCAACATTGTTTACTTCCACTGCTCTCTTCCCTCATGTCTTTTTTCTCCTTTCATTACTGGGTTTCCTTCCCTACTCCAACATCCATCTGAACTGCCAAGATACTTTCCTTCCTTCCCTTGTTCCAGCACATCTGTTGTTTCAGAGCCACTTGGTAGAAAAAAATGGTGTGAGTCAGTGTGTTTCAGTCCTGAACCAGCCCTTCCAGGGCCCACTGTCCACAACCCATGTCCTGAATTACTAAAACTGGCCATTTTTCTCCAGCCTAAATAAATATCTGGAGAATAGAGCTCCTTCAATCCCCTTTGGAAGCCTGTTACACAGAATCTCAAACTTCAATTGTTTAGGCCTAATTGAATGGGAACAATTCCCACAAAGTATTTTTATTATGAAACCCACAATTTTTTTCTTCTAATACGTAACTCTGGGGATTTGGCCTCACTTTTTCAGTCCTCTTAGATTAGACTGAACTGTGTATTACAGTTCACCTCTAATTTAAAAGGTTTCTTCACCTTCTTTCATAGGCCATCCTCTATTCCAGAAGGACTGACAGCAAGTTGCAGAGCACCACTGAAACACAGTACAAATCAAGTCGCAGCTGAAATAGAGACCCCCCTGTCAGATCACATATGAGTTTTCTAAATAAATGATAACCATCTCTGAAGACTATAATATCTCTTCTAGTCCTACAAATCAAAGCCTAACCAAGAGCAACACAGACTTTTGGTTTCAGCATCATGATTACTTTTGTAAAATGCCTTGTTGCCGTTTGTTCCAGTATGTCTCATCATTTTGAATAGCTGCACAGTGTTTGTCATACTAAGCCTTTCTGATTGACACTAGTCACATTAATTTTAAAGTAATAAACCCAAGCAGAAACGTCACATTTCTTTTGTTCAGGAAATAAAACTGCCTTCAGTGATAGTCAATCCATATAGATTACTTAGTGGAAATATAACTGTAATCTCATTTTACTGTATCTCCTTAGAAAAGACTTCAGCTTTAAAAGAAAATCAGCTTCCAGGGAACAATAAGGCTGACACTTCATGTAAGAATTTAAGAGACAACAGTGTAAGTTGGAACATCTATGTGTTTATATACACATACAAAAATATATATGTAGGTGTCATATAAGCATTATTATCACCCATTTAAAGATGAAGGGGAAACCGTATAACATCTATAGGAACAGAATGATATAAAAGATTTCATTGTACACACGTTTGTACAGCTCAGTTAAGGCCGTTCTTGCAATAATAAGGATTTCCTTAGAGTTTCAAAAGCCCCAAAGGAAACAGACAGTGTAAGTTCAAATACAAATTAACAATTAAAGAAAAAAAAAATCCATAAAATACATTTAAAGATAAGGAATAAGGAAATGATAAATTCTTTTCCATCCAATTTTATAAAAAGGAAGTGGAATAGAGACATTTATAATGCCAAAAAGTTAAACAGATTTATGAAAAAAAAATCAGTAACTCAAAAGGTCATAACAGGATGCTGGAAAACAATTTTCTTTTATTTTTTTTTCCTTTCACTCCACAATTAGAATTCAGCAACAATATGTAATGAGTCCCTGGTCAAATCGTTATTTTGACTGGTAATAACCACAACTTCCTGACAATACAAAATATGCAGTAGATAGAGCTAAAGAGAGTTTAAAACACATCCCTCAACTACCTTGTACTCTTCAGTGAGGAGAAAGTGGGGAAAAAAAAAAAAGAAGCTTTTAACCTTTCATAAGGTGGCTTTACACCCTTCCTTTTCAAAATCCTCCACAACTAATGACATGCAGTATCAGCAACACCTCCACAAGCCTGGAAAGCTGCAACAGTGCAAAGAAGGATCCATTCCCTATTGCAATCATCTCACCCCACTCAAACATAGACTCAACAAAATATTGAATATTTGAGGTTTAATTTCAGTTTCAATAGTTGCAATGAAATGAATGTAACTGTTTGCCATCTGAGTTCTTTAATGAACTGTGTCTATAGGAAGGGAACAATCTATTTTATGGATACAGAAAAGCATGGAAGAAATTTTAATTTTTTTTTTTAAAGACTGAGCAGGAATATGCACAAGCACAGGAATTGCCCATTGTTCAGGTGTATGCCCCAAAACCATCCACCACTACATAAGAAACAGAAGATATAAAAAGACTGAAGTGTCAGATCATAATACTAAACTATGATTAAAAAGTCCACACACAGTCATTACTAAAGACTTCATAACATATGTCTTATATTTACTTGGGAAAGTAACAGTGCCTCATGACAATTGAATAATATTCATTGTATATTTGCTTTAAAAAGCAAATGTTTTTAATCGTAGCGATGATTCCATCTTGCACTGCAGCCCCACACCTCTGGCCCACTCGGTGGCTTGGGAATGGGAAAATAAACTCAAAAATTTGTCCGTAGTTAGAATTCTGCTACTGATACTGTAGTATTTCAGGCACAAGGAATTTAAAGTGACTCTGCTCCTTCAAAGTCAGCCACAGAATAAGACTAAATTCAGAGTAGTTGACACTACTTGCTCCCAAGGAGAAAAGCTGGGACCCATGACAGGTATAATCCTGTCTGACACGCAGCATGTTACATGCATTATTTCATGGACATCAAATAAATAAAAATTACCCATTTAAAAACTGTTTCTGTTACTTCTTTCCAGCCCTGAGAAACAGAGAGTGTTTATGGAGGGCCTTAGCAGTCAGTCACCCTCCATCCACAGCTGAGCGCTGCCTGCCAGGGCAGCTGCACTGTAAGAAACTGGCTCAAAAATGCTTCCTCCAAGCAGAAGAACAAGACTCCTAACCACGTTTTTACTCATGGATCACTCAGTTAAAGCTTGCACAGCGAGAAATGGAGACCCGTTGACCACAGAGCAGGATATGACCATAGAGGCCATGAGTAGGGCACCATGCCTGAGGCAGGCTGGCCAGCCTGTGGTGGGTGGAGAAGGACCCCTGAGAATGCTAGGCTGAGCTTCCTTGCTTTTATCCATTTATTTGCTTGGCTCAATATTATCTGAGAGCACGTTTGAATTTAATTTCCTTCGGTTTTAACAAGCACATCTTCTAAAAGAAAATCACATTTAGAAAAAGCCCACTGTATCTGGTACTCCAGATAAAATCTCAGCTGAGCGTACAAGACGGCTCTATTCATGACACCACAGCTTTTTCCCCCCCTCAACGTCGATACAATCTCCCCGCAAGTGTTCGATACACTTCCAACCCCAGCATGACTCCCACCAAACCTACACAAGGACAATAAAGTGCCTTCTCTAAGTAATATCCTGCCCAGGCAGGAAGCTGCAGGGCGGCAGAGCTCTTGTTAGCGGAGCACCCACCCAGCCAGTATATTTAAAGATCTTCTCCATTATCCTTGAGAGACGTGAGGATGGAAGCACAGACACCCAATAAAGCAATATCTAATAAAAGCAATGGTTAAGAGGTAGAAACAGTAACAGCTGCAAGTCACCCAAAGAACCATTTTGCACGTGGGCAAAGGTCCATCCACTCAACATGCTTACGTTTTTCATGCTTTTGTATGGTTGCTGACACTTTTTTTCCTTATTAAAAGAAGAAATATTTACGCTTATTACATTTCTAGTTTTCAAAATACACAAGTGAATATAGATTTAGGCCTCTACACAAAATAACATGAGCATACATACAACAAAACATTCTGGTTCATTAAGTCTTAAAGAGGAGCATTTGTACAATCCATTCTCGATAAAAATTCTAAGATACCATGTGAAAGAAGTCAAGTTAAGACCTGTCAACTCATGCTGAGAAAGCTGAAACAGAGGCGATTCTCTTATTACATGCTGTATTAAATATTTTCTTCCTCTGAGGTGCAAAGACCTGTCAAAGCATTTCTTTGCTAGGAATGCCCTATTATAAATTACCTACCACATATTTAAAACATATACATACACTTGCAAGTTAGGTTTTCCATAAATCTCTACCATTCCAGATTTTTTTAGTTTTAATGTCTCACACAATAGACAGATGCACAAACCATTTTTCTATCACTGTACAACCTCAAATATAATAAGTCTTTATGGCCTGAAATATGAGCTTTTAACAACATCTGTGCAGTTAGAAAATATAACTCAGCTTCCTAATCACTGTAGGGAATAAGAGTCTTTTCAAAAGTACTACCTATTGTAAATACATATTAGTGGCACAATGTTAAAATGATTATATTTTTATTTAATTACAATCCACTCTACATGGCAGTTCACGTAGCCTAGATCACAATTAATCTTGATTAGCGAAACCTGCAGCATAGTACTGCTCAGAGTAATCAGGATGATTACACAACATATGATCTTTATGTTTCTGTTTTGTCTCCACAGCGGTTATCAGATACTTATCAATTTTCTAGCCCGGAAGAAAGTTTAGACAGGATGGCAACACGGGAACCAGCTAACCCGAATGTATTTCACTTTAGCTGCAGAAAAGCTATGAAGACCAAACATTTATCTTGCGGGGTTTTTTATTTTTGTGTTCTCTGAAAAATCGAGTTTAAAACAGTTAAATATTTCAGAATAAATCCTCTGCTAAACTGAACAGAATCAAAAATCCTATAATCAGCTAGCTGCCATAAACTGCCTGCACCAAAGGCACCCATAGAAACTGAGTCCTTATACAGAACAGCAAGTTTTAGTACCCTTTTTAATTATGGTGATAAACTTTCCCCTAAGGTTCATCAGTTTGACTGGGGCATGTTCATTTTATTTCCCTCTTTCACCAAGCACAGCATACACATTTACTAATAGCGGCTCAAATTGATGCTCATGGCAGCAGGGCAGAAAAAAAAAAAAAAAGAAATCTTTTCAAAGGAAAAGAAAGGAGGGATGAGACCAGGACTGGGTAAGAAAAGGTCCTGGGCAAACAGGATGAGGAACTGGAACTACGCAGATAAAAGAACTCAGACAAAAGCAAGGCAAGATGGAAGAGGCTGAAAGGGAACGAGTGAAGTAGATGCGGTGGACAGTGGCACTGAAACAACACTAGTGCTCTCCCATAGTCAATAACAGAAAACATTCCTCTTATGTACAGTGCTGCCTAAACACATGGATTAACTCCTGTTTACTGCATGCAAAGTGAGACTGAGGGAATACCCTACTCCGACACGTTATGGCATTTGCAGAGGTTTCAGCAGCAGAACTAAACTCTCAATCATCAGCTGAAGACAGATGTGGTTTCCAGTTTGTATTCCACAGCCACAAGAAAAAACACACAAGGAGGAAAAGGCTTACAAACTACTACATAGAAATTAAAAATTTATACAGATAGCTTTAATTCTAGCACTGCTTCACAAGGAGTGCTTCATTTGGTTAATTATTATTTTAATCATATTTTGCAATTATTAACATTCTTCGTGAGCACCTATGGATTATTTACACATACAGGTAGAGACTCCTGAGACTGTGTGACAGAGGCAAACAAACAATAAAATCAGTAGTAAAGCCTGATTTTGCCAAACTCTGAAGTTTCCAGGGGTATATATACATTTATGCTTATACTTCATATATTAGGAAAGACAAGTAGAAATACCTGCTCTTGAAGTCAGGTAAGTACTGAATCACCTATGCTACTCTCTGCCTATACTCCAAATTACCTTTGCAAGCAGCATTTTGCCTGAGAGCAATTCATATCTTAGATGTGAAATGCATCAATAAAATTCTGTAGTATTTTTTAACAATGCCTGACAATAAAACAGTATGAAAAGCATCTTTTTCCTGCCCTCAGCTGAACTTCAGAACTTCCAGTAGGACATTTCTGCATTTATGATCTAATCAGTAGGGTCAATGAGAGCCACTGACCATGAAATGGAAAGAAACGTTTCAGTGGTTATATAATGACACCTTAACGCAACTTCTCGTTAATCAATGACTGCCATTAGCAAGTCTCTGAAGAAGGCTGATTTGCAATGACTCTGCAATTAGGCAGCTCACTACAACTGTCACTATGAAGAAAAAAAAAAACAACACAAAAGAAAATAGGGAAAGAAATATAAATCACAGGAAAACAATGGCCCCACAGATGTTCAATAAAGCCAGAAATAAATCCCAAGCAGTCTGGTAGCTTAAAGCTGTGTAACTGTATTAGCAATTTAAAGTTCCTCAAGAAACTACTATAGTGGTGTCACTGCTACAGTGCTAGAAATATAAAGCAGATGTTAAGTGTTTTACCAATATATGCATTATACACTAGGTACACTCCCTGAAATATCATTTTTATAAATTTATCCAGTCACAGTATGTCATTTAACTTTGCTTCATGTTTAGAACTTTGTTTGACTTGCATCCCACCATGAAGAACAGTTTTACCCACACAGGAAACTCAGTGTGCAAATACAAATTCTTGCAGTGAACCAACTGTTCCATTAGACAGTATAGGTCATGTTTGTGCATGCAAACAGACATACACACTCCAAATGTAGAAGACTTTAATAGTTTTTTCACTTTCTGTAATTTTGTCAACCCTCATTCATCTGAAAGTTAACAAATTAATTCATGATGATTACATAATTAGAATGAAAACTCCTCTGACAAGAACTTCATTTCTGTAAAGTGCTGATCTCACTGCCAGTGGCCTGTAAAGGACAGAGGTTGATTATGAACAGTAACCTTAGAGCATCAGAACATGGTCCTCTTCAGCAATATTAGAGACAGCATATTACATCTTAAATATTGCAAAACTACACCCTCCAGAAAGCAGCCACTTCATACATTTTTAGCAACCTCTGTAATAAAACAGGTCTCTCTTTCCTAACAGTCAAGCTACCTCTTCTGCACTTACTGGGATTTCCCACTACTGCAGTCTACACAATCTCCAATCAATAAACTAGAAACCAATGTAAAAATTACAACTGAAGTATGTGATATTGTCAGAGGCAGCATGACAGCAATTCTCCACACTATCTGTTAAATAGCTATACAGAAAGCACACAGACTCGGGCACTTAGGACTAATCCAACTGCTATTACCACAGCACTCAAGTTCGCTAAACTGAGAAATTTCACAGTGGATGCTTTGAAAGAAAAAGTTTTCTTCACCTCAAACTTGAACTCAAGATCTGCAAACACCTTCAGACAGGATTGCCTTGTCTTACACTCTTTGTGAAAGAACCAAACTGAAACTTCATGACATAAGCACTAACTTTAATATTAACTTGAATCACATTGCTAAAAAAAGTACTACTCTAGAATGCAACATGAGAAATAACTGCTCATGTTCCTGCTACGCCTCTCCCCGCGTTACCCTCCTGCTGCTGCCCACCTTGTGCATCCTATTGAGTTGCAGTGTATTACCCCTTGGGATCCTCCAGCTGCCACAGCAGATCTGTGACAAACAAGCTGACTTACCAATTAAGAATTGGTTAATGGCATAAGTGATTGCACCCCCTGATCAAGAATAAACTTCTCTGACCCTTCATAATCAAATCATTTACCCTCTATTGTTTATTCTTTAAACATGAAAATGAGAAGCTATCCCAATACATGTTGTTTCTGTACACCCTCAGATACATCAATCAGTACTGATAAATAATTTTTCAATTTTAACTTCACTAGACAGAAATAGTTTTTCTTAGTGATGTCAGTGTTTCTGAACAAAGGAGCAGAGATGAAAAACGACTTTTAGAAACCCAGAAACATCATCCAGTACCAGCTATAAAACTCCAAGTGAATGTACACAGGGAATATCCAAAATGTCCCAAATCCCTAGCAAAGTAAACCTGATATTCTCTCAGAGTAGTACCAATTTTCTGTACATCTTCCCATGTGTTCCCTGCATTAACAAGAGATACCCTGCAAAGATACCAGTTTTCACCCTAGTACCTTAAGGCAAAAGTTGCTGCTTTTCTCACATTCTTCACAGAATACCCAACCTTTTCCCAAGGGTGGAATTCTACTGCCCCATTATTTTTGCCAACTTCTGAATTGAAAGATGTTCCCTCTTGTTCATGTGGCTGGGTGGGAAAGGCACACAGCCAAGTGAAATGAAAATATATCCACACCCTGTTCAAAATAAACAAGCCATGACATGGGAAAAAAAAAAACAAAAGGAAAAAAAAGCATACACATCTCCAGAAAATTATAATTTTTCTATTAAGATCCTCTTAAACTCAATTTAATGTTTTCCAAAAATGTAAGCTATAAACAAAGCAGAAAGTTATTAATAAATCCTATATGTGAGAAAAATGGACGGTCCAACACTTGGAAGTTAAATTGGCACTTAGTGCAGTAAGGTCATGAGTTTTGGAGTCTGATTTGTGGATCTGATCCTGGGGGTCCAGGTTAGTTGGAACACCCATGATCAGCACCGAGGCCGCTGGCTTCAGTTTGAAGCAGGTAAATCCTTATCCAACTTCTGCTAGCCAGGAGATTAACAGAGGTAGTAATTTCCTAAAAAGCAGAACTAACACAAATGAAAGGAGTTTCTGTAGCGATCGACTGACCTTTCATTTTCTCTCCAGTTGGAAACCTATAACAAAAATATTTTATTACTCGACTGGGTTACTCTAAAAATACATACTACAGAAGGCCAGATGGGACCAAGTAAGGAGACTAGAGGAGTGACAAACTTACAGATCCCTAAGAACAGGAAGAAATATGCATGTATTTAATGTTCAGCATCTCAGGTGACTCATAAATCTTAGTATTAAGCCATCTGCTCTGCTCTCATCTCCACTAATTCAGTCCTTATGTTGAATTATGCTCCTTAGTGATTTTTGTAAACATCTCCAAAATGTTTTATCACTCCCAGTGTATGCGTTTCCCAGCCTGGAGGAGATGTCATAGGACATGTGGCTACTGCTGTGCTCAGCAGAAGCAAAAGAAGAACATGAATCTCCACCTTCTGCTGAAGGCTCCTGATGCGGGTCCCACCAAGGCTAGGGGTAGATGGTCTAGTACATTAATGCAACTAACTCTTCAATACCCTAGGTGCCAGAGGAAATGCAGTAGTTGACTCATTACCACCAAACATACCAAGAGTAGCTACACTTTGTAGACTGACAGACACTTTTATAAATCATCTAGCCTTCTCAGAAAAAGCAGTTCTTTGTCAAAGACGACTTTGTTGGGATTTTTAGAGAGTGCTGCAGTAGTATACTAACATGGCCCAAGCCAGCCTACATACCGAACCATTTATTATCTCAATTTTAATTGCAAATTAGTCACTCAGTAACACCAGCCAGATCCTTGTAGAGTATGAGGTTTTCAGAAGAACCTCCATTTTTCTGTTGTGATGGTTTTGAAAGCTTCAAGATGCATGCAGTTACATTAACAATCTCAAAAGAGAAAGTCAGAGAAGAGCAATAAAGCAATAAAACTGTTGCCTTCTCCACTGCTAAAATTAATTTCAGCAGTTAAAGCCTGTGCCCTGCACCAAGACATTGTTCTTTTGCTCAGCTTAGCTGATTCCAAATTTTCCCAGTGACCTTACCTCCATTAAATTTACAGTCAAGCAATCTTATCTTTTAAATCTGAGCTGGGAAGCAGAGTTTTTCCAGACACGTACACCATTTGGACACACAAAAAAAAAAAAAAATCCCAATTCAATCCAAATTAGCTAACCCCTTGCTAGGTCCAAAACTTACTTCAGAAGACTATTTCAGAAAAGATCATAATTGGCTACAAAACACAAGCTGAGACATTGCTTGCAAACTGCTGCAAAATCCTTATATATACATACAAATACACTTCCAGAACAGCAGCAACAAAGATGCAATTCAGTTACAAAAGGAGTATATGTAATTGCTTAGGGCTTAACGTGCTCACCAGCTCAGTATCTAAATTTGTAGAAAGCACTTAGTGGTATCACCAATGTGGAACTTAACCTATGAAAAACTAAATCCAGCCTGTCCTAAAGTACAGGAACAGGTCTCCAGAGGAGCTTCCCTTTTACTTGTCTGAAGAACTGGTCAATATTTCTCCTTAAGCAAGGTTATTGCTGGGAAGAAACCTAGAAGTTTGCATAGATCTCACGTATCCTAGCCTTTTGCATATCAAATATTAATATGTGGAGGGTCACAAAGAACAAAAATGTCAATAACTAATCAAAGTAGAAATGAAATGAAAGACTTCTTTCACTGATCATCAGCATTTCAACAGGCCACTAAACATGCTATTTTGAAAGAAACGGTCCATTTGTGGGGGTCGGAGAGCAGTGAGGAAGCAAGCATGCAGATTACATCATCCTCCTTGGAAAGCTGTTGCTTCATCTTTTCCAATTACACTTCAGCTGAATCCTGTGCAGTACCTGGACACTGAGGACGTGGTGGGGGTCTCTGTTTTTTAATTTTACCCTTTATAATCTATTTTAAAGCAAAGTGTGAATAGACACGGAGCAATAATAATTAATTACTCTCTACAAGGAGATGAAGAGGAGGAGAAGGGAATTAGGAACAGCTTTTCATGTAGCAGTGAGAACAGCAGCAGCTGGAAACTGCTGGACATCTCCCTGTGAAGCCTGCAGATGATGGGAATTTTGACAAAGCCTAAGAGGCTCTGAAGCTGCTCTCTGCCTTACCTCTGTTAAAAGACTGCAGGCAACACTGCTGAGGTCCCTGCAGGACCAGAGCTCTGGAAGATGTTTCACCTATTTGGATAATCAATCACAGGGCTGCGATTTGAAGTACACAGCTATTGCTGAACATGAACGTTTTTCTTTAGTCTGACGTACATGTCTATGTTAGAACTATGGATATTAAAAAAAAAAAGTGCAGAATCACACCACAGCACTAATAGTTATAATCCATTTCAATGAGACAGGAACATGCTGGTTTTATATAAAACACATTCCTATCTTGTATGTATCTAATACACACACAACAGGCATTAGAGCTAACAAGCAGAACATTATTTATCTCCAGTGTCATGTATTAAAAAATTCAATTAATTTTCTCAACAGTAGATGTTAAAATTATATTCCTGACACCACATTCTCATCCACGCCTTAGCATGAAAAGGTAAACTAGCATGATCTCTCATCTACCTTACTAGGAAAACCCCCAAACCAAAGCTGCTCTATTTATATACAGCACAAGAGGGGGGAATTCTCTTGTTTACCAAATTCAGGAATCAGACCAGAAAACTGAGAAGTTACAACACCAAATTGATGATGAGTCAGCGATTTCTGTTACACTATTTGAGAATGTTCTGATTACTGACAAAGATTGAAATGACTAGCAGGAACATCTCCTCATGCCATGCAAGGGAGCATTACTCAGACTGTATCATCAGGAGCTGTCTGTTTCCAATCCTTACACCCTTTTACATTTTGAACAGAGAACTAAGGCTCTTTAATGAAAAAGGACTCGCCTTTTCATTTTCAGGATCCCTAAGTCAGCCCATCATATGTGCACACTTTTCTCCACCATGCACCAAATTCTTGGAGACGATACCAACATTTGCTTTGGGTTTTGGTGGGAGGGTGTGATTTAAAAAAGAAAATTTTTAAACAGATAGAAATAAAAAAAGTGACTGCCAGACCAAAGTGTTTCAGTTTTGAAGACATCAGGACAGGCACAGAATTCTTTAACAGAAAGAATCTGTAAGCCCAGCAGTTTCTGTCAGCTCCCTGTGAGGAAGATGAGCTGCTCCTAAGTACTTCAGAAGCAGGTTTTTTTTACTTCAGAGATACCTGCACCAGCAATCCCAAACTGCATATGCACAGCAGCACCCAAAACACTGCAAGCTGAAGCGTGCTTCTGCTACAGGCCCACCACAGAATGATACTGTGGACATACTGACCTGTTCCAGACAGCAAACCCTTGTATGTAAACAGTGCTTCCCGTAAAGTCTTCTGCTATCCGCACAGGCATCTCCATAAATGCATTACCTCAGTCACCTCCTCCTTACAGAAAGAATCATAAATATTCCAAGCCAACAACTCAAAAAGAGTATTTTGTATCCTATTAAAAGGGAATTTTGTGATAAGGTGTAGTCTAGCAGTAGAGATTTACTCCTGCTGATTTACAGGTAGTTACTATCTTAACATTAGCCTAATTAGTGCAGCTCATCTTCAGAAGACCCAACTGGAAGGAAGCATGCAATATTCATATAGGACATAACAGTTTATAGAAATTACAGTCACAGAGAAGAAACATTGCAAGGGGCTATATCTTTCTGCATATTTTTGAAATTCTGGCTGAAGTTTTATGTGCATCTTTAAGCCTGTACTTCTATTTACTTTGGCTTATTTGACTTTGCCTCATTATGCTGCAGAGAAAGGAACAAAGAGAACATCAACTTCACACCAACAGTGCTATTTTGAAACCCCGTGTTTTGAGGCGTCGGTGCTCCTTCTGTGCTCGTAGCTGTGCATGCTTGACTTTCAGCGCCTGTTTTTCCCTTCAGCACGGGAGGGAGCTTAAGACTTGCATCTCCAATTCTGCTGCCCACCACCTCCCATCATGCCATGCTCATTGTGTCTGGGTTCAGAGTCCTTACCAAAGCCAGAGCCATGATTTTTTGTCCTGTGGGGCAGACCGCCCCCTTCACCACCCACCTTTGCCCCAAGTGCTTCTTTGGGAGTGAAGCATACTCAAACGACTTCACCATGGCATGGAGGAGGAACACGCAAATGCCACTGACCAATATATATCCTTCCGGCCCCAGCACACTCTTTGGGGAGGGTTTTTGACTTCCAAAATATGGAATTGTAAATTGTGACTAAACCAGAACACAACTGAAGAGACACAGGACTGTATAGATGCACATAACTAATGCCACAGTTACCATT
This sequence comes from Laterallus jamaicensis coturniculus, assembly GCA_022605575.1. Lineage (NCBI taxonomy): Eukaryota > Metazoa > Chordata > Aves > Gruiformes > Rallidae > Laterallus > Laterallus jamaicensis. Next base: position 2,166,119 of record JAKCOX010000059.1, on the reverse strand, counting down.
TCTGGCAACTGACAAAATCAGTTCTTTCCAAAGTCACAAATAGATGCTCGATGCATTGCAAGGTCTGCCATGCTGCGTTGCCATTTACTTCACCTCAGTGCAACCACAAAAGCCTTTTGTAAAGTGACAAAGAGACAGCAGACAATGAGAAGGCTCTATTTGCGGATGTAACTAAAAACTCCTCCTAGAGTAAACTTCACAAACATCATTTCCACCATGCATTGCCCTTGCTTAAACAAACTCCTCCTTCCTATACTTTCCTGAATGAAACTGGAGCTCCTTCTTGTTTCATTCAAACACCCAGCAACAATTTTAACTCCACCTGCTTTTCTCCACTCTCAACATCTCTCATGTCTATGCAGTGAGAGATCTGCAGTGAATACAAAATTGCAAACATCTGTTGGCACTGTTTCCATAATAAGATTACATAAGCCCTTGAAGAACTAAGATCAAGTGAAAAATCCAAAAGACTCGAAAGCTTCATTAACTTCCTGGTTAATCAAAATTGGAAGTGGTCTTTAGAAGAAGGGCGATTTTTGAGATCTCTCCCAAGGACTCCTTTTCACAGCTATAGTTGGTAACTGGTAGCAGTAAAACAAAAAGGTTTAAACCAGCATTTTTCACAGAAGGTCTATGGCCTGTCTAGTTTGTTTGAAAATGGATAAACCTTTTCAAACAGCAGATAATGACTGCTACTGATACCACCAACGCAATGGTAGGGTAAGAGGTACACTGTCCAGGAGGAAAACAGCAGCAAAAGGCTATTTGCTGTCATACAGCTTAAATAGCTTACCTTGATGATGAAGAGAAAACAAAACACAGAGATTGGAAAATGGAGCTCACAGCTGTCTTCTTTGTAGAAGATACACGGGTAGTGGCAAATCTAAGCAGCACCATGAGGCATTCAGGTGGGACAAACAGTTGGTATAAGACAGTAACATCAGAGAACTCAAACTCTCACATCAGATTCAGGTATGAGATTAACAGATAGGAGTAACATCGATGGTGAGAAAGGAGTCCTATTCATTTGCAGCTGACCCCTTTGCTGGAGAGATCACTGCACATCCAGGTGCATGAATCACCTCTCTGCAAGATGAGCACTATGGTGACAGTCCAGAACACGGATTCTTAACTGTCTCTGGAGGAATAAACTTGTTTCACCCAAAAAGTAGATATAGATGATCAACATCGCTTTTAGAACAGCAAATGCAATACAATTAGAAACTACTTCAGTCACTGAATTATGAAGGAGAAAGATTTTAATGTTGCCTTTAGCAAGGCACAAAACCAGGAAAGCCACTCTCCTCCTGACTTCATTTTGTGGCCTTTAAGTGCTGGACAAGTAGCCTTTGGGATGGTGTAAGCACTTGTGCTGGGCAACAGCACTGACACACCTGGCTTTTGGGGGAAGGGAGGAGTGACACACTTTGGAAGGAGGAGGAGGTACTTCTACAGAAGTCATAGTCTGGATAAATCTCAGTAAGTAATTCTAAAGATGATGAACACATTTCTTAAATGATGCCACATCCTTAAAATCACCTCCACTTTCTACTTCCATATAAATGACCTTTCTTAAAATTCATACTGTTTCATTTCAAAGCTAATGCAGACACAAGAATTTCCTGTTCATAAGAGTAATATTTTCAGTACCATGTTTTGATAAGATACATTAAAATGTCTCAACCATAAACTTACAGTGACCTCTGCTGAACAGTTTGTGCATCTTCCACGCAGCCTGAAAATGGAACTACCCTGCCAAACCCCTCACAAATCAGATGCACAAGCAGTACTTTGAAAAGAATGTCAGCATTCAAGCTACAAAACCCAGTTTGATAATAAACAGATTAAAATTTATGTAGAATACGAGGAGGAGTCTTTTGATAACCCAAACCAAACAGATAAGCTTTGGACCAAAGCTTTATATGTCACTTTGTAAGCTATTTAGTGCTATTGGGTACACCTAGTAATTTCAACTATTCGCTAAAGAATTACACTTATTCCAGTAAATTAAACAACAACAGGCTGCTTGTGCTCCCCAGGTCTCAATAACTGTGGTGAGAGCAGCACTGGCTGCAGTACAACTAAGAATACTTAGATTTTATCAATGAGAGAATTCAGATATCTCCATCTGGCATACTTTTAAGTCTATAGCAAATATTCCCATTTCTCAAAATCCAGACCAGCCTCATCAACACTAGACCACTGCTTCCCTCCAGCTATTATTCCAGCAGTGTGGGGTGAGCACGGTGCTGCCCTGGGCATCCCGGCATCAGCCAGGGCCACACAGTGCAGGGCAGCGACCACGGGAGGGGAGTTACCTCTAAGGACTTCTCCCTGTGCAGTCTCCCACACTGCACAACCATAACTCCAGGCCACAGCTCCATAAGGGAGGGGAAGAGGGTAAAGGATAAAAAGAACTGTTCAAATTGCTTCTGGTCTCTCTTTCAGAGGTCAGGTAGGACTAATACCACTTCAGCCCCTTTCCCCTCCATAGCTCCCACTTTCTTCTCATCACCAGGCACAGAAATCATCTTCTCCTGATGGCAGACTCCTTTTTTCTACACATTTTTAAGTCCATCTTCCATCTTTTCATGTTAGAAAAGTAAAAAGCTAAGACTCTCTGGCCAAATCTGCGCTATCCTAATGCATTTTCTCCAGGACACAGAAAGACCAGAGGAGGACTCTCAATGCACTCAGCCCATACAGGAGTGCAGAAATAGTGGTTCCTCTCTGTGTCAAGTTAAAAAAAAAAAAAAAAAAAAAAACACAAACCCACACCACAGTATCCTTTGTAAAGATACTGGGGCTCCTTTCCAAAGAGCAGGATCATCATAAAAACCCTTACAGTCCTGTAGATTCGTCAATTACCTGCACAGTTGAACTATGGTTTAACTGTTTTGGTTTAAATAAACAGTAGCTTTGTTACTAAAGCTCTTTTATATTAAATACGGAGAAGAACACATATACAAAAGCATGATGCATTTTATTCAAAGCCAGCCAAACTAAATGCTTTCAAAACATTCTTCAAGCTTACATAATTTTAATACTTGTCACTATTTATACATGTACAATCTTAAATTTAAATGTGATCTTGAAATTGACAGGATTTTCCTGTAGAAATCTGCAGCTGAATTACTGATGGATTTAGACCCTTGGAAAGTACAAGAGTTTGAAGACATGACAGAGCAAGAGAGTTTAACTGAGGCTGGAACACACATAAGCACTGAGCATCTCTGTCCTAGGGAATACATTACAGGCGTGTATATAAACGTACACGCACACATATACTTATGTCTGCCTGTGATTCACAGAGCATTCCTAAATGATAGGTGAGACTCTTACTTGGCAAATCATTACAAAAAGTTGAATCATAGAATCTTAAAATGTTTTGGGTTGGAAGGGACGAATCAAACTTGATACCATCTCTATACACCGTTAAGGAAGGAAAACAGCATGCATTGACAGTTCTGCCATCGATTTGGTTTACAAAATAAGCAGCACTTTGCCCTCCACAGTCATCACAGCTCTGAACTCTCTCTCCTTGTGCCATTAGAGAACACAACAAATTAGGATGGGCACACACCCCAGAGGTGTTCCCAACTGGGCATGGCCCATCAGCTGGCAAGGAGAAGACAGCCCACATGCCCTTCCTGTTACAATATTAAATCATCAGACCAATCTAAAAAAATAGCTGCATATTTATCTCTCTATATTGCTTTTTAACTTTACATGCACAAAACTAGACTAGTTAAAACTCCATCTCAAATTGCATTACACGCCATATTACCAAGCAAGGAATTTGCATATTTTGCCACCAAACACTAATCCTTCCCCAAGAGACTTTAAATCACTCTTGTTCATTTAGACACAACAGCTCCTGGAGCCATGCTCCAATATCAAAGCTACCAGACATCACTTCTGTGCCCTACAGCTCTAAGCCACGAAGACTCATGGAACTCTGGATTTTACTACCTGACCCAGTCCTGCAAAGTTTCTTTTTTTGACTAGAAGAAAGCATTTTATTTTTATTAGAAATACTAGAATAATTATAAGATAAACAACAGAGTTATGGCTAGAGTCATTCCAAACTGACATTTCAAAACAGTGTGGCAAAAAAAGATACACAGCAAATAGGAGCTGAACCAGGTCTCATTCAAATCCAAAATAAAATTCTGGTGTTTTCAGTCTTTAATATTTCACCCAACTCTTGTGATTTTAACCCAGTTTTGTGACATGGGTTTTTGCTTAAGCCCCAAATGCTTCAATTTTTGAAGCAGTTCTCATGCAGCAAGAAAATGATGCTCTTGTGACCAACATTCCCAAAAATATTTAAAAGGTAACAGCTTATATTTTCAGCACTCAAATCAGGATCTTTGAACACCAAGGGAGAGCAAGAACTGAAGCTCCCATCATCTAGCACAGAATTAAAGGGTAGGTTTAACTTTCGTATTTCTAAGGAGAACTAAGGCTCCAAGTGAGAGAGAACAGACTACAGGTTAGTCCCATTATTTCTGTACGGACCCATGGCAAGCTTTGCAATTCTGACACTTCCATAACTGATGTTGTCCAAGGTCATGGCTGCAAACCAATCCTTAATGTATCCTTTTGAGTCCATTAAATAATTACATATGTGCAATATAAAATGATATCATGTACAGTTAGTATGTGTATCATTTGCGATTCTTCAATTGCTGAATCAACAGCAAGATGGTAACTTGCAAATATTTTATGGTATTTTACAGTTACTATAAAACCACAATATGATTTCCATATTTTTATGGCTCTAAATAAAACTCAGATTTGTTTTGAACAAATGAACGTGATGTTCCCACAGGAAAAGGCATCTTTAGTTTTTACTACATTCCATAATATACAATATGTACAGAGGGTTTATTTAGCTTCAGAGACATATTTTGACATCATAAATTTTCCTCTTTGGCAGTTCTGAGTGACTGGAATTAACTTATTTACTCGGAATTAACATAATAACTTAACCAGATGGCACAAGAGTTACAGTTGATTAGATCAATAACAATAATGACACCAAGTCTGAGCATATGACCTTGGCAAAACAAATATTGCAATATTTACAGAAAAAGCAGCAGACAAATCTGTAAAGAATGGCTGTTGGTAAATTGTATGAACACAGAGCTCCTCATTAAAAAATTATGCTATGAGAGAAACTGAATGTTATCTTGTCACCTATTCTATAAAGTTGTCTCCACTCTGAAAAATATTTTTAATATACATTCCAGCCAGCATTCATTTACATATATGTACTAATTTTCTGTTTTATTGGTTCATTTCTAGATTTAACAGATACTTAGATAATTGAAATTTTATATAGCGCACTAAACAGAATGTAGGTCATGCACTGATTTTAACATTTCTATAAACCAAAATTACAACCAGGTAATATACATGCATCTTTTTATTTATTGCAAATAGTTAAAAAAAAGCGTACTTCATTAATGTATTTTTACCCTAAAGGTTTTTTGAATGTCCAAATAATTTCCCAATTGCATCTCAAAATTAAACTCTTCAGTTTTCATCTCTGGACCCCAGGGCCTTACAGCACAACGGAACATATTTTAATATGGTTAAATGCTACTGATGTTGCAAAATGTTATTCCTTATTGAAAATGGTCATTAATATCACTTCATACCTCAGAGAATATGGTAGTAATTTGGTAATAAAACACACTATTATCATCATCTTCTAATAACTTGAAAGTGTTGTAATCCTAGGGCCCTAAATGTGTTACAGAATATTATTAGAACAAGCACATTCTGGTCATTATTTAGATGGGAACATTTCCCATGTCTCTCATACCTCATTCAGTAATTGCACACTCCTGCTATAATTAAATTTGCCCATTTTAAATTGTCCATAATATCGTAAGGTTCATTTTCTGGTCCTGTGGGACACATCATTGACTCCATTTTGGGCACAACATACTTTTTAATGATGTATTTTAAATTGTTTATTTTTATTTAAGTGACTGTCTAGAATAATAACTTGAAATATCCTCAATCAGATGAACCAGTTTAAATTGGGGGAAGCGAAAAAAGCAGCAGTAGCTTCCTAAATATATAAAACAAGAGTGAAATGTTTTCCCCCCTTGAAGTGACTGTACCTACTTGCCTAGCAGTAAAAGCACTGTCTCCCAGGGAAAGATACTGCTTTGAGATGAGCACCATTTACAGGAAATAGCCAGATTCATAGGAGCATAAATGCCGTCTCCGAGGCTTGGCCAGGAGCCTCCAAGGCAGAGCCACGTGCACACAGCAGACACCCACTTCTCTCCCTTTAATTCAGACCGAGATATTTCATTATAGCAAAATAAAACCTGAGTGAATTTCTTCATTTAAGAAAAACACTAAGGCTGAAAACCACAGTGTATTTTAAACACCTACCCTCATCCTAGTGGAAATTGTTCACTGCAAATAAAAATTTGAAAATGTATGTATTTGGAAATTTCTGAAAAGGTGTATTTTTCAAAACTGTTGTCATTTAACAGTAATTATATCAGCATCTGTGAGATCTGTTAGGTCTACGAGGCGTCTGCCCTGCCCTGCCAGACCTTGGAGAAGAGTATGGGAGAGAAGCTCAATGCTTCCACATTCCAGCCGAAGGTAAAAGTTAATCCATTTTCCTCTCATCTAAATAAATGTCCACACATGAGTCTCATAAGGGATCTGCACTGGATTTTGTGCACAAATAAACTGCAAAACTTGCACACATCAGACAAATTGTGGGAAACCCAGAAGCAAACTGTATCCAGACAAACCTAACAAGCGAGAGCACTCAACGGCTTGGTGCCTGCAGCCAAACAGTGCAATACAAGCCAAGGATACAAACTACCAGAAAATCAAAGCTCCTGAGGAACAGCAGCTGGGTTTACTAGCTGTTGTGATAACATAAAGAAGAGAAATACATTTGTACATAGAAAGAAAATAACACTTAAAGCATATTCCAAGGCAATGTGAAATATATACAAGTCTGCATGATGGTATAAATCTGTGAAACACACAAAATGCTGTAAGAAATAAAGTTCTAAAAAATAGATCACTTTAAAAGTAAATACTGTGCTTAACGGAACACAATTTAGTGAAATGGAAAACAAACTATTCCTCGTGTCTCTATACAAGCATCTCTAGTCTTTTAAAAGGCACAGAAAGAGAAGATGCAGCTGAAGTATTTTGCACTACATTTCTGCTACACCACAGACAACAAAAACATTTGAGTGTTCAACTACACTAGAAGAGAATTAAAAAAACTTCTTCAGCTACCTACCAGTAACTAGAAGCAAAAGCATCCAGGAGCAAAAAGAAATTCCAAGATAAAAGGGGAATAAAATGATTGAAAAGGACTGCTTTTATCATTGGAGAAATCCATCTCATATACAAACAAGAACACACATTCTGTGTTCAGAAATATTCAACTGTTATGGAGGAGACAGCACTCCAACACCTAAAAGTCTCCATCCCTTGCGCAGGCATTTCCTGCACATGGTTAATATTTTGTGTACCCACATAATGATGCTAGATATCCACTGAAAAAACCTGAGTTAGAAAGCCTGTCTTCATGCACCTGTGGATGAACCCTCAAGACAACCCTTCCGCAACCATCAGAACGTTTCCCTCTTTCCATGACAGGTGACTACAGTTGTAGTGGGAAGTACTCTGCCACCCCACCAGACTCATAGATACCCATTTTAAAACCCTCCCAAGTCTGCGGTTTTACTGGTTTGCACCAAATAGAATGTTGGAACTCAAGCAAGAAATTTGCACTGGATGCCAGTCATGGCCCCATGTTTGATGTTCTGCACACAACTCAATCAGAAATAAAGCAGTATTTTTTCTTTTTCAACTGGCTAATTACGAGATAATCAAACTACGGCTTTACATTTGCAATGATACTGTAACCACCCCAAATCATTCAGAGTTAGTCTTTGACCTCCAAAATTTATTAACATTCTGTTTGTTTTTTTTCTGAATTTCAGATTCAAAACAGATTCATACATCTGATATATTCCAACCATTGGAGACAAGTGGAATAGAAATAAGGGATTTAGAAAGGACTAAAGGGTATCAAGCCTCCACTGAAAAATGTCTAGGAGTCCACAAATCAAGAAGGTAGGGGAGCCCAGCCCTGTAACATCAAATAGAACTGTCAATAACATTCAATACTGTAATATGTTGTAAAAACTTGTAGCATTGTAATATGTGTTCCTTTTACAGAAGTTAATCATATCAGGATCCTTTAAGACAAAAATAACACTGCAAATTAAAAGGCCAGATTCATCCCAAATATAGCTTAAACATGACAAAAAGACTTCCTAAATGCCTGGGGGGAAAAAAAAAGATCCAACAATCTCTTTCTAAAAGACATACACAGGTAGAATTTTGCTTCATCTGCACAATAGCACATCACTGCTGCTACCAAACTCCATCTTTCAGAAGAACTTTTGAAATCTAACAATAAAAACAAGGAATTACCCAGGCTCAGGTTCAGGTAGGGGGATGATCAAAAAAATGTTCATGGGTGTAATTAAAGAGACTGAACACAAGAGGTAGCTCGTGTCTCCATGTTCTTACTACTCTGAAACAGGAGCGAGAACAGAACGGCAAGTAAGCTGCCGCAAGGAAAGACGTGTTTTTAAAAACGAGATGGAAAAAATGAAATTTCCTGGGTTCAGAGCGTTCACAAGGAGCAACAAGTGGGTTTTTCTGGTTGTACCTCGGTGAAAAGCACCTTGTTCACTCCGAGTCATTTCATAACAAAGTCCTGAGCCCAAAGAGAAAAGTTTCTTTTCACTCAGTGCTGCTTTTTTCCCCAGTAAAAAAGAAAGCTATCTGCTTTCTGTGCAGCCACAGCATTTTCTTGAGGATGACTATAACTGACCCTAACTCTAGGTCCTTTCCTATATGATAAGTACTTTTGTGAAAGCACAATAATATTGCTACTGGAGGTACAATTATAAATGCACATGTTTTCATACTTCTTTTCAAGTATGTTGATTAAAATCCAGCATAGTTGCAGAGGCAGGGGGGGCGGGGGGGAGGGGGAGGGAGAATCGACTAAAAGGAGTATGATGTGTATAACATACCAAGTAGAATATCATTATTACCTCTTCTTGATAAAGACATTCAGAAAGTTAACACTTCAGCATTGTGCATCTAATAATTTAAATCATCCTTTAATACAATGGACAAATCGATCAAAATCCAGAGGGATTCAGTTACTGCTAAGTTTCTGAAAGCGCACACCAGGAACTTCCAAATGCTTCCTAGTGGTAATAATTAAACACCTGGCCATGATGACCTGTACCTGTCTGTAGTTTGTTCTGCAGTAGTTTCTCCCACTAATTACTCACGCTGAGAACAGAAAGAGAATATTCATTATGAAGGACAACTCCGGGCTGCAGAAGCCCAAAAGGGCCAGAGCAGCTCCCCGCCGCAGTGAGTGCCAGCTCCTGGCAGCCTCCACATGCTCAGGTTTCAAACCAGGTGCTCCAGAGCAGTTGTGGGAGCGCTGAGCTTATGCTCACCTGCCCAACATAAATATGCTGCGAGAAGGGGCTTCTATAAAGTACATTTAGGGTTGTCTAAAAATATCAACCACAACAATTTTCATGCAATTGGCACGCAGTACCTGCTGTTTAAACCGTGAAGCATGACAAACAATGGCCAAGGTCTTGTAAAAATGACATTTTGTCTTTTGCAATGCTACCCAAAAAAGTCAGTATGTTAACATAGGACATCCAGTTCCAAACTCAACCAATGTACAGCTGCAGGTGAATTTTGGACAGGGAACCTCTCTCACAAACACTAGCAGAATTGAAGCACTTAAATAAAACACAATATTGTCCTGTATATGTATGTATATTCTCCTCCTCTGTGTCCAGAGGAAGACCACAAAAATGATCCAAGGGCTGGAGCACCTCTCATATGACAATAAGCTAAGAGAGTTGGCCTTGTTGAGTTTGCAGAAGAGAAAGCTCCGGGGGAACCTTATAGCAGCCTTCTGTACCTGAAAGGTGCCTATAAGAAAGCTGGGGAAGAACTGTTCACAAGGGCACGTAGCAGTAGGACAAGGGGTAATGGTTTTGAACTCAAAAAGGGGAGATTTAGGTTGGATATTAGGAAAAAGTTCTTCAATATGAGGGTGGTGGATCACCAGCGCAGGTTGCCCAGAGAGGTAGTGGAGGCCCCATTCCTAGAGACATTTAAGATCAGACTTGATGTGCCTATGAGCAACCTGATCTAGTGAAGTTGTCCCTGCTTACTGGGGGGAGGAGTATGGGGGCGGGGGGGTGGACTGGATGGCCTCAAAAGGTCCCTTCCAACCTTATAAATTCTATGATTCTATGCAGACATACACAAGCTTATAGACACGAATTTCAGATTAGGATCTGCTCTTCGGCATTGCATCATTAGAGCAGGCATGCACCTGCAATGGCAGGATCCCAGTTTTAGCTAACATGTCTCAAACGAATGAATAAACTCAACATAAAAGATCAAATTATGACTTACCAGTTAATATTTACCACAAAACCAGTGCCAAGAACTGTGTAAAACTCTGTACTTTGAATAAAAGCTATTTTTATCGACAAGGGATTTCTGTTGGAACTAATGGGAGTCAGGGAGATTTCGCTAAGTGCTACTGTAATGTGTAATAGTCAGTGCCATAACAAATCAAACCTTACTGTCATATCAGTACCCACTTCCCGCAAAACATCTTTCAGTGATAGATCTGAAAGCACTTAATGTTTTATGCTGAAAAGCAAACGACCTGTACAAAAGCATTTAATGCATGGCATGCAGCAGACTCCACATCACATTTCTACAGTATAAAATCTGCCAAAGCGCCACTGCTATATATATTCCCTTAAAAGGGGGGGAAATATACTGTAAGCTCAGATTTTGAGATAAGTGTCATGACACTTAACTTTGCACCAGTTCCTAAGAAACATATAAATACAATTTATATACTAGCTCCCAATATTTATCGAAAATGGAAATAAAGTAAGTATGACCTGAAGCTTCGCTTCTGATTTCCATTAAGAGCTCATTAACTCCACTTAAATTTGCCATTATTAAAATTTTAAACGGCAAAGAATAAAATAAACTGGCATCTTTTTCATAATTGGTAAATTTGCTGTATTCTTTTTTTTTTGGTAGCTTTTCCAGTTGCTATTTAAAAACCTGAAGAGATTATGCATTCCAACATTTTTTTTATTTAAATAACTTCTGTAGATTTAGTGAAGTATTGACCAGAAGCAGCTCAATACACTCAAGTTTCAACACAGCTGTATGCACTCAATAGAAAATAGTGTCTTGCTAGTTTAATTGAGTGGTACCAGCAACAGCTTCAGCACTACCCATGCGAGCTGCCATGCTGTTAACATGGAGAAGCAGGTAACTCAGTTAATACTCTTACCCAGCTAACCTCATTATATACTGACATTTACTTGACAACACAAACCGGAGGAATCCAATCCAGGAACTTGTACACACTGAAACAACAAATGAGATCAAATATCAACAAAGGCAGCTGGGATAGCATTGTATTTTGGCCTGAACTCAACCAAAATACAACACAGGCAACCTGACTAGCGAGCAACCGGAGCAACAGGAGCCCTGTGCCAGAACCTGGACCATCCCCACTTAATTGCACACTGTTCTTGAAAACGGTTTTACTCCATCCCCTAGCTTTGCATGGGCTCCTTTGCCAAAGAGGACGAAGGCAAATGAGAGGAGCAGCCGGGATGGCATGCCGAGGCCAGGCTTGCTACCAGGAACGAGTGTGAGAAGGAATCGGCTATACAGATAACAAGCACGCTCCTACAATTTAATAATTTCTGAGAAACACATTCGCAGCACTGGGTAAGGTGTCTGGACTCTGTCAATGTCAAGGAATTTAGTCATTTAGGCAACCAAGGCACTTCTTTCAACTGGACCTTTGACGGCATCTGGAAACTTTCGCAGGAGCCAACTTCAGCTCCGCTCACTAATCTGCTTGCACTCCCTCAGCGATTGATAACCGGAGAGCAGTTCTGGCCAAATTACAGCTGCTCCTCCAGGAGGATTCAGAGCAGAAACCTGTCACCAGAGAGCAAGGAGAGGAGCCTCACACTAGCTGAAGTTAGCCTTCAGTGAGGGTCATCAAAGTGGACAGCAAGAACAGGCAGGTACTTCTCATTGGGTCACCAATGCAATTACTCCAAGAACATTCCCTAGCCTATTTCAGATCTTCCTTGGTTTTAAGAAAATAAAACTGAACTTCTCTAGCCCTCTTTTATTATGAAATTAGTCTCCCACCTATCAGGTAACAGACAGAATACAAACAAGTGCTCATATTTACACTTGGTGAATACATTTCCATGCTGCTACATCACTAAATAGTAGGAATGCATCTCCATTTTACCAGCAGTAATTACAATTTTAATTATATTAGAAAAAATAATTTTAAATTGCTGTGAAAAAATTCACACCATTTTAAATGTCAATAAAAATTTAAAAGCACTATATAAACTTAACACAAGTATGATGAATGTTGTCCTGTATGGTAAATGCACAAACAAATAGCATCTGCACTCTAGCATTTAAAATCTCTAGTTTGGAAGTACAATCTTAGAAAAATAGAAAGTCAAATTTACATTTTTAAAGACAAACATGTAATTTACATATTCATCTATTAATGCTGATAGAGGAAGTTAAATGTATCTCATGTACCATCAGGAAATGAAGTCTTTTTCTAAAGGAAGCCTACACAAAGTCGTCAGCATTACAAAGCACCAATCTGTGATGTAAAAATAAAAAAAATAAATTTAAAAAAATCTCTACTACCTCTGTGCTACTGAGCACAGAGAGATTTTTTTTAAGCTATCAGCTGTAAGCACAAGATCTCAGTCCTCAGTTTTAACAGCTATCTCAGATCTCATTACTTCATACATAAAATTGTTGAGGAGAAAAAAGAAAAACCCTACAAACCCTCAGTATTCAACTGAAGTCAGTTTCATCTTCGAGTGCTAAACATCGAAGTCTGTTGCAGACCCAGTCTCTACCACACAAAAAACTGTGGATAACCCCTAAGTTTTGCCGTCCCCGATTCACTCTATAGCTCATTTAAAGTTCTGTTCAAGAGCACAAATCTCAAGCAGTCATCTCTGAAAAAACCTGCTGGTGACCTTCTACTGTTGACAATAAAACCTTGGTATTTACCCTTCCCCTCTATTTCCTACATTTAATTTTTTTTTTCCCTTATCTCTAGACAAACTTTATTTCTCACACTATGGCTGTTAAGTCTTCTTTAGAGCTTTCAGACCTTGCCAAACACCTTTCAGGAATCCAAACGAGAAATATCAAATGGATCAACCTAATCCCACCAGAGGAACCCCAAAAGATTTTACATTAACTAACATATCTTCTCTTATGAGGTAGAACACGTCAACCCCTCCCCACAAGATCAGATTCATAGAAACATCAACATACAAGAGGAACGATCAATTGGGAAGTGTTCTTTCATGTTTGTTCCTTGCCAACCCAGATGTGGGTTACACTGCTTACACACAGTTGTACTGTATAACAAAATCCAAGCTAGCCAGACCACATTCCTTCTCCTCGTTACCCATGTGTGTTATACCCATGATTTCTCCAAAGCAGGCTTGCCCAGAGTCTCACAGGATGCTTGTAACAGAGCCAAAACACGGCCAGCCACAGAACGGATGAAACATCTCTTTTCCCCAGAGGTCCCCAGAGGCTGTTCCATTGACTTCCAGGAGAGAAGTCTATCCTGTCTCCTTCCTGACTCATGGTTCACTTTGAAAATTGCTCTGCTCTCTATTTCAAAAGGGGCTGTATTGAACAAGTCAGGCTGCGATATGCCACATGCCCTCCTGTTGAACACTGGTCTGCTGCTCTTTGAAAGGACAGTCCTACATGTGACTTAAAAAGTCTGAAGTTTTATTTATCCATTATCTTCCACACATTCTCTATCTCTGTTAACCAGAATATCATAATTAAATATAACTGCTTCTACATCTTGCAAACTCAATATAAGTTACGATTGGACTTAAGTCTCTACAGCCTTACCTCATTTAGATCACTGGGATTTCTGTAAATTATGCTTATATCTTCTGTTGGAATTCTCTTATTATAAGATCTAGAAATTATTTTGTAATTTATTTAATCATGTAGCATCTTAAAAGGTTTTAATAATTAAAAATCTGGAAAGGTGCTGCTTTAATTCTCTCTACACTGAAGCTTGTTGCTGTGTCACTAATTTACTGCTCCCAAATTTCTTCCATTAAATTAATTCATTGTGATACAGATGCTGCTATTGATTTATCTACTGAACTAAACACATAATGAAGCAGAAAAAAAACTTACTTTTTTCCCCCCTTATAATTTTGTTACAGCTCCAAGAATAATTCCCACAACAGCAATAAAAAGCCATATGCCTTTTCACTTCAGTTTCTCCCTGTAAAACCAGCTTTTCTTGCAGGAGAATTAAGAAAATAAGGAGTGATGGAAAGATAAAACTTGAAAACAAATTGAAAGAAAAAATTACTTAAAAATTCAGGGTCCATTTTAAAGAATATTATCACTGGTATTTTTTTAAAGGGAGGTTTTTTCTTCAGATTATACCTCCTATTTTAGGATTTAGGTAAATTTTAGGATTGTAACAGAGAAACTTGACACAAAATCCATAAACGTGGTTTTTTGGCTGATCAAAGCATACAATACAGCTGTTATGTTTCCTAAGTCCAACCCAAACTCTGATCTAAACAGTATGAGTGCCAGGACAAGCTAGGTCCAAATCTGGAACAGGGTTTCAATTTCAGGAAGATAATGAAGTGTTTATTAAATTGCAGCAAAAGATTAATGTGTTAATCTCTGCAAAGTTACCAACACATAAATTCACAGAATACATCAATACCTACCTATCAACTCAGGAGCGATTCAAAAATAGCCTCTCTGGTATAGCCTATCCAGGCCACTACACATGGAAATGATTAAGAATAGGTAAGAGCAGTTTCAGATATTTGCTTAACCTGGATTCAATATCCATACAGTGTCTGAGAGGTGCTATGGAAATCTGAAGAAAACATTGACCTTTCTAGAAGATAAATGCAATACCTTCAGAGGGGCTAGTCAAGCATTCTTCTTCCCAATAAAATCAAAGTGAGTGTACACATGACAGCCTATTTTTAATTTTGGCAAATGAAAATATGATTGCTTTTTGGCAGTCGTAAAAAGGAAATGGGGAAAGGGAAACAGTTCCATTGAGACAGCCATCCTGATCATTTGCATCATCCACCAGCTCTGTAACATCTTTATATGCTAATCCACCTTTTCACATTTGGTGGCTACTTGAAAGACTGAGTATCCAAATGGAGACCAGAGAGCCAAGAGGCAAAGGGCTAGAAGAAGAAATGGCCTGAAGACCTACCCCACCCAGGCCCCTACAGTGTACAGACACAAACCTTTAACTTGCAAGCTATCTAAATAACAAGGATGGCTACATACCCAAAGAATAAAAGAGTTTACCATAAACTTTATTTCCTCCCTAAACCACCCATTCATCATCTGGAAGGACAAGTGTCTTGGGTTTTTACTAATTAGTAGATGTCAGTTGTTACTCTTTCAATATGTATGACAGGAAAAAAGGGGGGGGGAAGTTTCATTCCCTGTTCTGTAATCCAAATGTAGCTGTTCAGGTATCTAAATACTAAAAAGTCATTTGACTCCAAGACATTAAGCCAAAGGCAAAGCTCAAGTTATTTAATTCATCTACATCAGAGTATCTATATGCAGCCTACCTAACTTCTGAGAGAGCATGGAAAGAGGAAGAAAGAGAAATTAATTATAATTCAGTAAGTGATCATATTTTTATATGCACAGTACTAAATAACTCAGTGAATTGTTTTATAACAGCAAGCATCAGCATTTTTAATGATTCAGGAAATCATTGTCATTCTAAGACAAGAAACTACTACACCACTACTTTTCTGCTGCTTCCCCCAATGCAAATCTACCCATGTCTGCAAGCAGACGCCAGTGCCAGTGCTCCATCGCCTGCCTGTGAAAGCAGAGGGGTGCAACAGGCTGGTAGGGGACGGGTATCTCACTCCTGTATCTGCAATGCTGCTCCTCTAATGGACTGATGCTATAAAGTGAAACACGCTGCCCGGTGTCATTCATCAATGGAATATGACGGTGTCAAGAAAAGAAATATGTTCTCTGCTGACAACTTGTTTTAATGAAAATGCATTGCAATATTTAAAAAGTTTTCAAAGCTGACTTTTATTTCTGACAGCTGACAGATTTATGACAGCTATTTTTGATGAAAAATGTGCAACAAGAATGACTTAAAATTCAAAACAAAGAAATCAATGTAGTCGGCCTTAAAATGCCAAGGTACTAACACAGAAAGAGAAGGTTACTCACTAAAGGGAGAGGAGCTTAATAGGAATGGTTCAAGTTTACAGTATTTTAAAAATTGAATGGTTCTTAATGAACAAATGTACTTCAGGAGCGACAGACTGTGGGACGCTGCGGTTCTCCCAAGCACAAAGTTATGACACTTCACTTTTGATCTTGCTCTCAATAAAACCAGAATGAAAGCAATGACAGACATGGTAGAGTCATTGCTGCCTTGGTTTCCTTGGGTTTTCTTTTCAGGAAACAGGAAACAATTGTGTGGGGTTTCACTGGTTTTGTGTGGGGTTCGTTTTGTGGGTTTTTTAAAGCATGAACAGATGGAGTAGAAAATTCTATTATCAAAACCTTCTATTACACTCATCTTAAAGATGATCAGCACAGAAATAAATAAAGAGCTTTCAAGTTTTTATTAACCTTTCTAACCATCTATTTTAATGTATATGACATATGGCAAAGAGAAGTTCAAAAAATCCCTGTGCAAATTTTTTTCTGATCACTAGGAAGAACCATACCCACCATCCTGTTCTGCACTTTAACTTCTTTCCAAATTTTGGTAATAAATTCCACCCTGTGCTTCAGGAACTGCTCAAGGAAAGATTTTTGAAACCCTGATATTCCTGTAAGAAGCTCTGGCTCTGCCTAAATACAAATCTGCAATGTACTAATTTTTTTATTTTCTTAACTTTATTAGTAATTTCTTGACCACATCTAATTAATTTGAAAGGCAATTTTCATAAGAATGACGATGAAACTAACCTCTTGATTTTTCTATTTTAAACTCACACCACATGAAACATCTCACTATTTCTGACCATACTGAAAACTAGGGTAACAAAGACTATGGGAGGAAAAGAGAAAATCAAAACAACACTGAATTTCCCCAAAGAAATTGCCTTAGAAGAAAAGCTGTCAGTCACAAAAGTTGATACCATCACTACAGATGACAAGAAGCTAGTAACAGCGGAAGCATGAATGTGACCATCACTCTCTCACTACTTTCTGTTTATTTTAAATAACAGATGAACAGTCATTAATATTTACTGTATTTCAAATCAGTCAGACAATGCAAGCAGCAGCCTGAAGTCAGATTAGGTAGCAGCTGGTTAGATGGATATCATCTGTCAGGGGCTGTTCTTCTAAGAGCCGCTAATACTGTCAGTGAAAATTACAGTCCACAAATCAAAAGAATGTCAGTGCTTGAACTGAAACACACATGAAATCAGACAACTCCCCCTGGATTTTCCCCATGTGCTATTACCTCTGTGATCAAGTGACAGAATAGCTGAGAAAGCAAAACACTGCTTGCTTTCTACCTGAGAATTATATTTTGAGCCAGGGGACATATTTTTAGATAATTAAAATTTCTTTCCTTTTTGTCCAGAAACATTACAATGAATCTGCTGTAAAGCAAAATGCTTGTTCCCTCTCACACAGAATAAAAAGGGACAAAACTTTGCTGCTATTACAAAAGTGACAAACTCATTAATTGGAAATGAGATACAATAATTTTCAATCAGCAGATTCTGTAACATTAAATCATAACTTTTTCTAATAATATTAAAGGAGAGCAAGGGCCATGCACTCAGAACTTCAGCAGCTGTTCAAATACACATAAAAAATATTGCTTATATACCACAAAATAATACAAGTTTTACTCCAGGCAAGTGCCACCATTCCACAAAAACGGTGCCAGGGCTTAAAAGTTACTTTCAAGTCCTGAAGGGACTTGACACCAATTTTCTGTGTCTGCTACAGCGCTGAGAATATTAGCATTCTGAACTGGCCTGTTACCAGTAGGTGTGTCCAGAGCTCATTCTTTTTTTTTCCATTTTCTTCTCTTTTTTCCCTACATAGTTTGTATTTGGGTTGGGTTTTTTTCCCCCCCTTAATGGGAGAAGAATGGCTAAACAGAGAAAAGCATTATTGCGGCTGACAAGAGTGCCTTTGAAATGCATCGTGCTCATTTTGAGGATATAATCCTGCACTAATAGCAAGAAAATAAGCATATACAGCAAGAAAATAAGCAGCAAGAAAAGCATATACAAAAGACACCAGAAGTCAAGCAGGGATTTTATTTTCAAAAGCATGTTGCTTCCTTGCTAATCATGGAACGCCACCAAGACTTTTCAGTGCCTAATCACCATGCAGCAGTACTGGCTGGGTGCCGGCTGGGTGCTGAGTGGGTTTGCTGAGGGCAGGCAGATCCCTCCTGGACAGCAAATGGGAGGCGAGTCAGGAGTGTGCCCCAATGGGGAGGACAGCTACCTGCAGACCACAGGATGACAGCCTGAGTGTAGCTGGCATGTGCAGCAGTGGCCACCAGCACAGTGGGACTAAGAGAAGCTGCTTCTTCTTATCATCTTCTTTCACCCTAAGAGCAAACACTGAAGCAGGTGCCCGGAGAGGCTGTGCAAGCTCCATCCCTGGAGATGCTCAGATACAGACTGTGCAGGTCCTGGGCACACTGGCCCTGTTGGGAGTAGGTGACTCCAGAGGTCCCTTTCCCGTTTCATTCTACAATTCTATGACTTGGTTTTTCTCCCTGTCCTTGGTGAGTGCCTGCATTTCAACAGCTGACCAACCAAAGCAGAGCAGGTGCTTCCAGCTGCAAGAAGTTCAGTGAATACACACAGAACCTCAGCTGACCGTGCTGCATTTGGCTGGTCTTCTGTGGGTCACCACCAGTGTTTTGTGGCCACAAGCAAGATCAAGGACTGCCCTTCCTTTGCACATCCTTCCCATCCCTCCACCGGGTGCCATTGTGCACCACCAAATCACACTCCCAATCTGCCATTTCTCTGCCTCAGCTGGCAGAGCTGGAGCCCTGAAGGCCATTCCCCCCCAGGCCTTGCTGAGGAGCATGTGGGCTAAGTCATAACATCCACAGCTCCCAGCCTCCAGATTGCTCTTCAAAATAGGGACCTATGTCTCTACTCCTTCTGCCATGACCACTGGGCTTTTTTTCTGGCAAGCTTGATTTTCAGGCTGATCAGCACACTGATTCTGCTCACATTACCAGCAACTCCCAGTGGCAGTGCCAGGGGGAGGTGGGAAGCACAGCCATGGCTGGGGAGCACAAGGCCACCATCATTCGGAGCACCATCACCTCAGATCAGCTGAAATCCCTCACGAAGCCACAGCTTTCAGAACCAAACAGTGCAGTTAATTGTGTTAACTCTTACATGAGTTATAACAATAATTATTCAGGCAGAATTAAAAATAATAGCTCAATTTTAGTTCAGATTAACTTGTAAAAAATTGTCAAAATAAAGCCTAATATTTTGCTTGCATTAAAGAAATTACCAATTAAACTTGAAAAGCTCCTGGCAACGTTCTGTTATTTCAACACCACAACAAAATATTTCCTGAGATGGTGTGACTGTACATGATGCCATATTAGCTTCCAAGACAGGGCACCAAGTGAAGGAACCTGCTGCCTCTGGGAGAGGGCAACACCTCTCTCAGTGTGCTGGAATAAGCACAGAGCAGGGCATTAATCATCACAGCAAATGTCACTATGGCACAGTGATGTTCACTGCCATAGGAAGCACTCTTAAACATCTACCAGTGTCTACAAAAACAAGCCCCAGTCAGAAAAGGAAAGCAGAAACTCAAGGTTCACAATGGCTGAGCTTCTCACTACCACACCTCTCTCTGCTCTGATTTAACTCAAGGTGGGACTACTTCACTGGCTACAACCCACCTCACTCTGCTACGATCACAGTTCTGATAATAATAGCTAACCACCATGGTTAACAGCTGGCCATGCTCCAGAGTGAATGAGTTTTTATAGGCCAAGTTTCTTCCAACAACCCAACTGCCAGAGAAACCCACACGCTCTTATCTCCAAGTGCTTGGTAACACATATCACATGCTTTTTTTTCCTTTACACGCTTGTCTGGTTTCATTTTGAAAGAAACAGGATCAGATTTTCACAACAAATCCTGAGGGCTCACACTTAAACCAACTTCCTTCTCCCCTGAGAGGACATTCAAGATTCCCAAGGGACTTCAATCAAAACAAGCTCTTGCAAAAGACAGAAAGAAAATCAATAGAAGAAAAGCAATCACAGATGATGCTTTTCAAAAATAATGTAAAAAAAATAATGTTCTGAGAATCTTTTCATCCCTAATTTTTCTTTACTGCTTAGGTACATTACAAGTAATTTGCTTTCCTGGTGTTGATGCTATGGGTTTTTTTCA
Organism: Laterallus jamaicensis coturniculus; assembly: GCA_022605575.1. NCBI lineage: Eukaryota > Metazoa > Chordata > Aves > Gruiformes > Rallidae > Laterallus > Laterallus jamaicensis. The sequence goes on along the minus strand of JAKCOX010000059.1, from coordinate 2,145,465 downwards.
CCAGACCTGTCACAATCAAGTAGCACTGCACTTAGTACATCTACTATATACGTACGTTCCTTACTACAGAGCTTGATGTGACAAACCACTGCACTCTGAGCAGCCCCACTTCCCTCACACCCCAACCTTCCCAGTGTCATTTATCCACCCAATATTTCCTTCACAAGAAGAAAGCAGAAAGTGTAACACATAGGCCTTTCCCTGCTCTCAGATGCTCATAACAAGGAATCTGGAGCACTCCTATTAACTGAGTCATAGTTAAACACAGGGATTTGGAGGTTTTCTTACAACACCCTCTTTGTTCATATTGTTTTGCATCTGGGATAGCGGATGGTGCATCCCACATGGTTCCGGAATAATACAGTTGAAAAGAAAAGAAAGTTATTCAGCTCAATTCTATAGCACTCCATGGAAAAAATAGGGCTAAATGAGAACAAACCACGAATCTGCAGTGAATCTGCAGTCTATGCAAGCTCTTTATTCTCTTGTATGAGCCTGAAACTCAGCCAAGTTACAAAACCTTGTATCCAAAACATAAGTAGTTTTCAGGAAAACAGTTTCAGAACTTAATTAATCCACTGAGGCCCCAGCCCATGTCACTGTAATCAGTCAACTGGCGACGACAGAGAGAAGTAAGACTTGAGAGGTTCTCACAAAACAGCTAAAAATAGCACTGGATCTCTTTTCAATGTTTCCCTGCACATAAGGAACTTGATCTAAAATTTTCTTAGAACTTATTTATAGGCTCTACTTCATGCAACTAAGTTTGTTTTTTTTTCACTGGAAACGTAAAAAGAGGAAACTTTTCTCCTAAAACTATAAAACATTTCTGAGATTGTAACGTAATACTCCCACCTGAGAAGCTACAGCCCACATATTTCTGTAATGTGGTTTTCCATCCAGATCAGTGAATATGACAGTATCAGCAGCCAGTGAAAATAATCACTATCAGATTTTCTACCTCAGATAGACATAGAGAAATCAACAAAATTAAATATAATAAAAATGCTATCTGTAGCAAGAAGTACCTTCATAGGAAGATTGTCTTGGAAGATGATTTTTTTACATTAGATGAGATACTTGAAATTGTCAGGTTTGAACATTTTATGACTCTCAATTTCTAATAAATTAGCTAAGTTAACAAAAAACCTCAGAAAAGCAAGAGGAGTGCAGAAATTTGCCTTAAACACAGCCATAACATTGTAATTCAGAAACTGTGACAAATGGCTTTTTAAAACGTTCCCAGATTCTCATTAATATTTTACCAGTGATTTACAAATCTTAATGGTTTATGAAAAAGAGATCAAAATGGAAATTTTACCACAAAAAGGAAAAAAGATATCAAACTGCAGAAATTTGAAGTCTCTGAAACAAAGTCCAAGGAAGTAGAAAAGGATTTCTTAGAGTATTAATATTTTAAGAGACTTTGACAGATATCAATCTACCAAAATGATTAGAAAATTAATTTTGGCTTGACTGCCTGTATAAACTGAGGCAGAGTCTTGTACCTCTAGGGAGCTACCCAAGTAAAACCTCATACATTGTGAGTAGCAAAATCTACTATTGTCTCCTAAAACAGCAAAGGCCAAAGCACGGTTTTAAATAGTCTCAGATGTCAAACATCCATTTAAAAATGTTTAAAAAAATTAAGAAGAAAAGAAACAAAGAAGGAGAAAGAGACTCAAGCAACCAAAAAAAAAAAAAAAAAACGGGAATTTTTAAGTACTGTTTCCCCTGCTGAAATCATTGAACTCCTGCTCACTCAGTAACTCAGGCCTGCAGGCCTGGAACAAGCTGGCGTAATCACACAAGTTACACTGTACTGAGCAGTTAAGTCTGCCTGCTTAAAAACTGATCAGATTGAAGCCCATAGTTTTCTTCAGTATTTCCAAAGTTCAGCAGTGACAAAAGCAGCCACAGTTTGTGTTCAACAGCATTTTCAACTTGCATAACAGTAGTTGCCGTTGCAGGGTCAGGGGGAGCAAGGAGAAGGTAAGGATGGTTTGGCCTCAATTATAATGATATAAAGATTGAGGCAAGAAAAAGCTTGTAGGAAAAACTAAGTGGGTTTTTTTGGTTTGTTTTTTTTTTTTACAGTTAACTGGAGCATATAGAATGAGAAGAAAAATACATTCTTGAGGCAGAAAAGCCGTTCTTCAGATCTATCCTATATACAAGTTGATCAAAACAGGGCTTTGTCTAGAGTGCTTCATTTCAGCTGTTTCACCCACTAACATACTGTAACCAAGCCAAAGCACTAAAAGTTTCTTAAAACTATTGTGTATTTATGAGAACTGCACTTCAGACACACACTCCATGTGAACAGCAATTTTAGCAAAACACTTTTTCTGGAAGTGATACCATAAATGATGAAGTGGAAGCAGATGATTTTATTTTTTTTCCCCTGTTAAATAAAAATAGAATTTAGAATAATTAAACCATCAAGTTGGGTCTCTTTCAAGCATCAGTCTGAATTCAGTAATTGAGCATATTTTTTATTAACCACTAGAGGTCACACAGTAACCATGGCAGCTATCCAAAAGATGAAAGGCCTCAAGAACCTTGAAGTCTGAGAAAATTGAAATACAGGGGTATTCACTGATTTGCACCTACAAATTAAATTATTACATCAAGTAGTCTTTCTATTTCCTCAAAAGATCCAATGAAAACGAATGCTTACAGATGTCATTTGGTGTTTTACATCTCTGCAAAATTTAGATTGAGGATTTTTACTTCTCAAATTAAATCTGATATAATGGGTGGGGATGGCCAGAGCTTGGTGACTTTTAGAGGTGTTCCTCATTTCTCAAATATTTCCTTTTGTAAAACTTATGCAACTTTGATTCAAACAAGGGGGCTTCAGCTACAACATAATTAACACCAAGAAGCATGCTAAAGCTGGAGTATCCTAGTATTCTGCTAGTCAATATTTTTGTATTTAAATAGACATTTTAAGCTTTCAAGAACAACAGAAATAGTAATAAAACCAAATATGAACCCATATACATAGAGTTCATTGTGGTTTTATGCTAATACCAAAGTTTACGCTAGATACAGCAATTTAAACTCTCTTAACTTTGTATGGATATAGCGCCCTCAACATCAGGGAGCAGATGTGGTGGTCAGAGCCTGAAAATTACTTGCACATGAGAAATTCACTTACACTGCTCATGAAACTCTAGTCTATTTTAAAGCACTTGTGGAAACACTATTTGTAAAGTACTAAAATAGTAAATTCCTTGGAAACTTCCTTTAAACCCTTGAAAAAGGCACTTTGTGCACACAAACACAGAGTGAGAGAAGGCTGATAGCGATCCTGTGCCCCTTTCAGATTAGATTAAATTGGAGGTCACTATACAATGACATTTCATGAACTGACTCACTTGGGTTTATTCCATTTTCTACAATGCACTCTACATTTTTCTCTTTGGAGAGATTTCATTTAATTAGATCCCAACTATAAAAGATAAAAAGACCTGTGTATGGAAGTCTCTTCCTAGGGCAGCGCAGCACTGCCAAGGCATTCAGCTGCCCTCTAACCCTACGAACTGGTCCCACCAGAACAGGTGCTGCTGCTGACTTGCATTACCTGTTCTGGAGTAAGTAAAATATTTCACTCCCTAAAGCTCTCAGTCTGGTACATTTTAACATTTAAAAAAAACCAAAACCCAAACTAGTAACAATGAAAAGCAACAAAACAGTTGTAATCTGAATAATAACTTCAAAAAACTTTCAGCACAACAGCCAACACACTACCAAAAGCTCGCAGGATGTATACTGCACAGTAGGAGCGACTCCTACAGATATCACAAATCACATCTTAAAAGCTGAGATACTGACTTTTTCTTGCAGTAAAATTAACACCATCAAGTTTAGTTAGCTCTGAATATTACAGCAAAAAATCCGTCTTTACTCACACACAAGTCTGTGTACACACACTTACTCACACACAGGCTGCAAATCAGCAAGACTGTTTTCCACTTCATCTTAGTTGTACTGTCACCTAAAGAGTTTAGGAAGCAAGGGTATTTTTTGAGAAATACTCGAATACAAACCTGCTTTTTCTGTGTCTGCCTTTTTTGAGCACCCTGTGTAGCTGACTTAAAGCTCAGAGACTTGGTCTGTCTCCTAACTTTCACTGAATCTCTCCGGCGATCGTATGAAAAAGACGACGACTTCTTTGTAATTTTCCTCTTCGGTGTGTCTGCCATTTCGTTCACCAAAGTAGAGTTACCTTCAAGCAAACAGTGTCCCAAGAAAATAAAAACTCAGTACCATCAAGCTTCCACCAAGCTTAGAGGGATCAGTCTTCTGTAGTGGAGCAATCTACAAGGAACAAAGACCATCTAAGAGCAATTTCAGTTCTTCCAACAGATCGTACAAATGAATAAAGCTGTAAGGCACCGAATGTTGCTCTATGGCACGGAAGAGCAGGCAGAACTCCTTCTCGCTGTATAAACTCAAACAGGCTTCAGCAGTGATGCTAATCTGAAAAATGTAGTGACTATCCTGCTGAGCACGCTAAAGGTGAACGGGAGGTAGGTCCCTGCACACCAACAGGGTGTGGAAGTACACCAACAGGGTGTGTGTGGGGATGAAGCAGAAGACTTCGGGTTCAAGGCATCTTCTTAACTCCTTCCTTTCTGGGCTACTGCTAGGAAGGTATCTGAAAAGTCAGCATTATTTCCTTCTGTTCGGATCCCAGGCACTTGCTGAAGGAACCTTCAGGGTGGGGGAGTTGCCCCATTCATTAGGGCCCTGTTTCAACTTGATTCAAACAGGCCCTTTTCTCTTTGTCAAACTGTTCATACTACAAACTTACACAGTACTTGATCTATTAAGTCAACTGGGAAAAAAAGAGTCTGAACCTACAGCAGGATAGAGGTAAGACAATTGGAAGGGTAAAAGTGAGAAAACTCATGGGTTGAGATAAGAACAGTTTAATAATTGAAATAAAATTAAAAATAATAATAAATATAATGAACAGGAAAATAACAGAGAGATAAATAAACCCCCAAAAAGACAAGTGATGCCACTGAAAACAACTGCTCACCACCAACCAACTGGTGCTCAGACAGTACCCAAGCAGGGACCCCTGACAACTTTTCCTGTAGTTTTATTGCTGAGCATGATGCCATATGGTCTGGAACATCCCTTTGGTCAGTCAAGGTCAGGTGTCCCAGCTGTGTCCCCTCTCACCTCCTTGTATACCCCCAGCCTGCTTGCTGGTGGTGAATTCTCAGCCTAGTGATAGTGTGGGAATCTTATCAGAGGGCTGAGATTGCAACTTTTGTACCAGGACTGTGTTTAGGTAGGAATGTTTCCCTTGCATAACATATTAGTCAAGGAAGACTATGAGGGTGTAGAGCCCCAAGACTCGCTGCTATTGATTTCTATGAAGCAGAACACTTCTAAAGCACAAAGCTGCATACATGGGAATGCACCTGCAAAGTTAATGCTGTCAGATTTGAATCTGGGTGAAAAAACAAGGAGGAAAACAATCTTTTAACAGACTCACACCATTGTCCAGGATCTTTCCCAGAAACTTTTCCTGAATTTATTCATGACGCTACTCGCATACAAAACAACTGTGAATAATTTATACTTGCAGGATTATCCATTACTATAATTAAGCTCTAATATGGGTCAGTCCTCTAGTGTATGAGTCTCACCACCTCTGTTAGGAAACAGAGTGACGTTGGAACAGGATTCCTTTTAAGACCTGCCGATATCAAGGAGCAAGAGGGTAGTGTTAATGAGTCCCCACAACCAACTTTTTCTGCAATTTCTTCCTTTGTTGTAGAATGAATAACATACCTTTAGGACAAAGTTGATACTGCTAAAACTAATTAAAAGCTATCAGAATATCATGCATTTATTAACCATAATGGCCTAATTCTAGACTCACTACAGATTTCTATGGAGATTTACACTGTGAAGAATTAGAAGACACTGCTTTGTGTTATCTACAACTACACCTAGAGTAGAGAATCCGTAATTATTGCAAGGCACGGAAAAAATACATTGTCAAGTATTTTTAGTACACAGTATATCTCTTAATTGTGATGGGTTTATAATACTGTAGCAGTCCTTATCCATAGCCACGTATTGTACTTCAGTGTTACTAATATTAGACACTAAAAGACCATCATCATTTCAACACATTCTGTGGTTTTCACTATTTAAAAACTCTCATAAATTGAGACCCTACCTAAATTACCAGTACCCATGATTTACAAGCATTATCTTTTTGAAGATTAAAAATAAGGAGATAATTCAGCGTTATGCATGCTTTTAAACCATGGTGCCTCAAGAAAAAAATGTCCTCCAAAACTTCTTAAAGCATCTGCAGCATTTGATAAAAATCATAAGTATTCTGATATATCATAAACATTAAAGCCAAGAAAGGTGTGAAAGCCTTTTGCAGATAGCTATTCTTATGACGTACTCTAATCATGCTAATGTGCACCAAAATAAATATTAGCAATTAAGACCAACAAAGGCACAAATAAATATTAAAATCCATTCAAATGCATCTGAGCTTGTATCAAATACCAGGTACAATCACAATCATTTCCGAGAAAAGGACAGACATCCTTAAAAATCTTTAAAGACAGAGCAAAAGGTCTAGATTGTATTTATTCACAGCTCCCCTAAATAGATGAAACTGCAGCACTTCAGAAATGAAATTTGAAAAACAAAAGGCAATATTCACATTCCTAACGAAAAATTTTGTTTCATTTGATGGCTCAAAGGCAAAGAATGATTCCTCAACATCACCTCTGATTTTACAGCCATCTACAGTTTGTTTTTTCCATCTGGAACCATTTAGAGACTGTTGGTAGAGAAGCCTTTAATCTACAACTGGAATCAAAGACGGCTTTTGCTCTGTTCTGAGATTTCTACAGATTTTTTTTGGGTGCTTGGTTTGTGGCTGGAGGAAGCAGAGGGCTCACCACCAGTACCTAACACCAGCAAGATGCTGTCACCCACTCCCTTCCCTACCCCCTTGATTTGCCACAGGAACGACTCTGGCAACTCCATGTCCACCAGCACCCTTGCTGGACTGAAAGGGAAGGTCTCAGCCCACCCATGTTCCCACCCTCCTTTTTTTCTTACTTCTTCCTTCACACTTCAATCACTTCCAGCAGTGAAGTCCTCTGCCTTTCCTCCTCAGCTTGCCAAATCCTTCAATGAATTGATGATGCTTGTGAAATAGCAGAAAAATATTCAGTTGTTTTTGTAAGGAGGAATCTTCTGCCGTTTTAGTGAACGAATCTCCTAAGGGACAGGGTCCAAAATGCATGGGCCTGCATGGGGTAAGTGGCAGGGCAAGGATGACAACATGAGGGAGAGGCAGACACAAGGGCAAGCTGCTGGAAGCCTTCTGTGACCTTACGCCTCACATCCCTCTACCCTGCAGTGTAAACCAATGTTTCCAGTAGTCTATTACAAATCCAAAAACATTTTCCCAAATGTAATAGCCAGCTGAGAAGTCATTATTTTGCGCATTCAGTTAAGAGTCTCTCTCTCTGAAAGCACATCACATTTGGCAAAGTGAAATTTCACCCAGCATGGTGCTGTCTACTCCCCCTGTATCACAGGATGATTCTGCAACCCCTCATAACGAGCATCTACCATCAATGTTCAGTTTCACACACAGCAATGGAACTTCTCACTCCTAGGCTCAAAACATCCTTTGCTGCCTTTCAGAACAATTACAAATATTTTGAACAATCCATGCCCTATTTTCCATCTTCCCAAGAGGATAAGAGGGTGTGGGGTTTATGACTGTGCTAACCTAGCCCAGTCACTGTTCACAGAATCACAGAACGTTAGGAGTTGGAAGGGACCTATAAAGGTCACCTAGTCCCATCCCCCTGCCAGAGCAAGATCACACAGGAACGTGTCCAGACGGGTTTGAATGTCTCCAGAGAAAGAGACTCCACAACCTCTCTGGGCAGTCTGTCCCCGTGTTCTGTCACCCTCGTGGTGAAAAAGTTCCTCCTTATGTTCACATGGAACCTCCTATGCTCCAGCTTGCACCCCATCACTCAGGTCTGTCTTCCTGCTGAGAATATGGGATGGCTTACAAAGCCTGCTTTTCTCACAACACTGTCACAGTCTTCCCCAGTACATCACATTCATGCATGGGCCCCTGGGAATTCTTCGTGCATTGATACAACTTACTTCAGTAACATAGGAAAGGAACTAGGACACTGCATTTTACCCAAAAAATAAACAACAAATCAGGAAATCTTCACAGATCTAGAAGATGTAAATGATGATGAAATTAATAATTTGGAGAGCAGTGCTAAATGACATGAAAAAAACTAAGAGCTACAAGATGGGAAACAATATTTAGTTACATCTAATAACTCCTAATGATTGATAAATATATGTTTCATTATTAATATTTTATGCCCAGTATTTCCTCCCTTCCCTGGGTTTTAGTGTCATCCATAAAAACGGTTAAAATTTAGTTTATCAGAAATACTACAAACATTTTAATTCCATTCTTTGACAGAAGATAGTATTTATATTTGGAGTAAGTCAATTCCAAATATGTCTTCATTAAACAGCAGCAGGAGTAAAGACTGCAGAAAAACTTTGATATTCAATTTTAAATCCATCAGCAAAATGGACCAAAAAACCATGTGGCCATCCCAGCAATGTGTCAGTAGCGCCAGTGCAAATGAACCTGGCTAAAACAGCCATTCTGTTTTTACCAATTTGTCAGAACTTCAATCTCTAAAAACATACTTAAAATTAAAAACCCTGCAGAACACTATGTGGTTTTATTGTTAATCTGAAGGTGTTTTGTGTTTTTTTTAATCAGAAAATTCATCAAATTGGTATATGAAGGGTTTCTTTCCTAGTATCAATACTTTCCCAAGCTCAGTAGCCCAAGTAGTTATTTTAAGCTGTTACAAGAAAAGAATGCCTTCTGCTCAAAATGTGTTTTGCCAAGTCACTTATGAGTAACAACAAATTGTTTCAAGGTCATCCTGTTTTCCTGGGATACGGGGAAGGCAGTCACAGAGCAGGAAGAGAGAAGCTGCACACTGTAGCAGGGAGACTCATGGCTATAGTTTAAATTTCTTTTGACAGAAAAGTTTTGACAAAAAAGAATATTCCAGTCATGGTATTGTAAATACCAAGAATCATATATGTTTGAATAATTTTTTTGCTTTATTGGTTTTCTTGTCAAATTTACTGCACTGGACCTAGACATTCTTTCATTCACTCCAGGGGTTTATTCTGTTCATGGCAGAAACAAACTTCAGAAGTGCAACAAAAAATTGTTGTTCTCTGTTCATGGCTTTAGGGTTAAGTTCTTAAGTTGCAGGGTTAAAGAGAATTCAAATGTAAATTCAGCTGTAAGATTGCTTAAACCAGGCAGACAGACACCCAAATTTAGAACAAGCAACACTACTTGGAGTATTCTGATGATGTACTGATGAAAAACCAAAGATAACACAAGTTTATCTGTGTAACTTTCATCAAATACAAAATCTCCAGGATTTTGGAGAGAAAGAACAGACACAGAGGTACTACAGCCTCATTCTTTCTACCAACATCACCTCATCACTGGTCTACCCAGAATTTACTACAGAACCGGGGTCTTACATAGATCCCCCTAAAATACAAGTGACAGAACAACAGTCAAAAGTAACGAGATACTGTAATCACAGCCCTCCAGTCCCTAGCTAGCCTTTAACCTTAACATAATGCATTTGCTCAAAATAGACTTATTTTTGTGTTGGTTTCAAGTTAACATTTGTTACAAACAAAATGCAGTCATCCTTTCCAAACCCACATTTTGTGTATCACATGCCTCTAAAATCAACAGTGCTTTCCAAGAGGAAGTAAACAAAACAACAGTAGTATTTAGAATTGACCATATGTTTAACACAAAAACCAAAGGGTCATTTCCTTTCTGCTACGCTGGGAAAAGCTCCTAATATAGCTTCGTACTATGTGAAGAAGCTGCTCAAAGACTTTCTCCCATCACACTGGAGGAAAGTGGGCATTCAATTCATAATATAATTAATTCATAATTAATAATAGAGCCTCTGTAGGTCTCTCAAAGTGGATGCAAATGAAGTGCAATTGATCTCACTGTATTTCAGCAGCAATTTCATTACTTAACATAGTTAACTGTAGATCATGAAACCATTTCAGACAGAGTTTCAGTACAGACCTATGAAATGAATCTCTGTCCCGTTCTCACCACAAGTACTGTGCTCAAAACAGCAACACCTTGAGCATTTTTCTAGGAGGTTCAATGTCTAACTAGCATTAAGCACCAACATCACTGACATGAACTTTACACTAACAAACACACTAACACAGCGGTAGGCATGAAACTTCACTCCAGACAGTACCAAACCATATTCCTCTGTTTTCTGTCTCTGCACTCAGTAGGAATTATGCAAAGTGAAGAGCTGCCTGAATATCTGAAGATGGTCAATCAAGCTAAGAAAGCCCATTCCTTAGAAGAGAAATCCCAGACTGCAACTACAACCATGCACCAAAATACAGAGGTTATTTTTGAGAACTAGGGCGTAGAATTTATTAGGACAGTGATGAAGGAAATTATAAGATGCTGATACTTTTACATTTACACATTGCTAATCCAAATCAAGCAAAAACCTAATACATTTGACAAATGAATTTAGGAATAACTGCCATTAGGTTCAAACTAGCTCAATTTGCCAAACTGCTCACCAAAACCAGCAGCTGTTAATGGCAAATCTTCATTCTCCTGGGAAGGAAAGCCTCGAATTTTTCAGAAATGTAGCTACGCCAAACACAGACATTTTGATCTCCAAAGCTTTTCAATGAGCTAGTCTGAGCATTACTATGCAGGAAAAGATACATAAAATTGCACATGAAATAGAGTTTTTTAACTGTGCAAAATCCCAATTACCATCTCAGTGAGAATTCAGCTGGGAGCAAGTTATATTCAGACACATACTTTTAGATTGGGAGATCACACAACAATTTCCTGAGCCTCCTGGGCTCCCTGATATAAAAAGGGCAGGGATCTCCTTGAGAGAGTCCAAAGAAGGGCTACAAAGATGATTAAGGGCCTGGAACATCTACCCTGTGAGGAAAGGCTGAGAGAGCTGGGGCTGTTCAGCCTGGAGAAAAGAAGACTGGGGGGGGGGGAACTAATCAATGTTTATAAATATCTTAAGTATGGGTTGCAGGGGGAATTGGGCAGCCCCTTTTCTTTGGTCAGTGGAGACAGGACAAGGGGCAATGGCTGCAAGTTAGAACACAGGAAGTTCCGCACCAACATGCGGAAAAGCTTTTTCCCAGTGAGGGTGACAGAGCACTGGAATAGGCTGCCCAAGGAGGTGGTGGAGTCTCCTTCTCTGGAGATATTCAAGACCCGTCTGGACGCCTATCTGTGCAGTATGAGCTAGGGAGCTGCTTTGGCAGGGGGGTTGGACCCGATGATCTCTTGAGGTCCCTTCCAACCCCTAAGATTCTGTGATTCTGTGATTTTTTCCATGGATAAACAGGGGGATCCCTGAATAAGTACTTTGATATTACACCCAAAGCATGAGGATCACTGAAGTGTTGATATGCTTCAGCCTGCCAGGAGAACTATGAGTAAAGGTAGTTGGGGAATTTTGGTGTTCAGTTGAGTAGGGCTTTTTTGCTGTTGAGAATGTCTGCAGAGTAAGAACTGAACAGGTCATCAAGTATGTTATCATCAAGCTGGAAACTTGTCAAGTTGACATATGTTTTTTGAGAGCCTTCTAATGAAAGGCTACTTTTACAAGTAAGAAAAAGCTTAGCAAATCAGTTATTAACCTATCTTTAGACTACAGCAATACAGTTCTCATCACTAAATCCAGAAGAAGCCTGTATTTTTAAATATCAAAAATAGGTTATGCAGTTGACTGAAAGCAAGTTTTAAAAAGTTATTTCTCCTTTATTCCTGGAAAAGAAATTTATATACAATATTATATTTTCAAGGAGTTTTCTCATGCTTATACTTAGGATGGGAATGGATTACACTACTTGAAAACAGATTATTCTTTCTTGCAGCCAGTATTTTTCAAAACAACAAAGACAATCAAAAAAAAAAAGTTAATATATTTCTATTGAAAACTATCTTTCCATACTAAAATTGCACTTCAACCAATCACAAAATAGTTTTCCAAGAAAAAAATATCTAAATGAGCATTTATTAATTTTTGGTTTAATACTGTTACTAACAACAGCATTAACCAAGTTTCCATCAGCAGCTTTATGTGTAGTGATATTGTGTAATTTGAAGGTCGAAGTTGCATGCCAGCTAAATTAGAATGCATTATGAACTTTCTCCATGAACTGTGCTAAAGGCCTTCAGAAAAGCGTTTTCAGAAAGGAACAATCAGCCTGGGAAAAACAATTTTTCCATGTAGTTTGTTTCATGCTTTGCTTTTTTTTAAAGGGGGAACAACATCAGATATCACAAATTATTCCATTGACCAACTGGTTAACCCTTACACATCTCTTCTGTTTTAGTAAGTGAGAAGAGAATGACAAAATCTAGGGACTGAAGGAACTAAATAAAGTCACCCATGTTGCATTTTAATGTGAAGGACATCATCACAAAGATACTTCTCTTATTCCATGGAGAACAGGTGCTGTCTCTAAGGGTCTTTGTATTTGTTACAGGATAGAGCATTTTCTCCATGGAGACAGTGGGATAGGAGCAAATATATTCCTCACATTACTGAGAGATTTATTTTACTAAAATAGTTGACTATACAAAGCAATAAGTTCATCACAAGGACAAGTTGGTTCTTAGCTGCTTTGCATTCTGTGTTGTGCTTGTATGACACCATACAAATAATTACAAAATAATGATTATAAAAGTAACAGGAAAAAAAGAAAAAAAAAATCACATTTATCATTGTGGGAATGACCCTTCCCTTTAATGAATCATAAGAGCAACCTGGTTTTCAAAAGTACAGATGACAGGTACTGAAGAGCACAACAGACTTGTCTTCAATAATGTAAATAACTTCCTTGTGAAAATGCAAACAGATATTGAGTGTTAGGTTTTGAAAGAACCTAGATATTTTTGTCCCAATTAAAAAAAAAATTGAATAGGCTAATGTTTAACTTTGAGTTTGACTAATTCAACAGACCTCAGTAATAATTTAATTAAATGTTTAGACGTCATCTGTTTAAATGCTTTTTAACAAGAAGTTCAGGTGCATATGCATAAAGTATCACTAACTGCAGATATATCCAGAACCCTGCATTAATGAGTCCTTTATCAGGATCTGCTAACACAGAACTGGTTGATACATCAAAAGCAAAGCTAACAATCCCTGAATAAAGGGATCCAGGAAGGTCAGCTGTAAAACATAAATCGGGAAACTGAAAAACAATGACTAATGACTAAAATGCTTGAAAAGGATCAAACATGAAGGTCAAGTGAGAATGATTAATTCAAGGATATAAAGCAGTATAGCACAGTAAATATTTATACCACACCTTCCTAATCAATACTACGTGGTCTTTTTTTAAAAAAAGGGCAAATTTACCGATAAGTGCTATCAATAGAGACATGCCAGAATCAAAGAATAAGAGGATACAAGCTTGGCAAAAGCAGAAATAAATACTACTAATTACTAGGTATCTTGTCCATCTATTCACAAAAACAATATTGTAATAATGACTTTGCCTGTTTCAGTTGCACTCAGAGTTTTTCCTCTATTAGTCACACACATAAAAACACCCACAGAGTTTCACTGTGAGGAATTGCTCCACTCAAAGGCAGCAAGGTAACAGCCAACGAATGAGGTCTTGAAGTCACCAGAATTCAAACTTCTTCTGAAGGGAGGAGCATACAGGGAGCTAAATAGTGCATGATTCAATGAGTTTAAAGAATACACACGCGCACACACCCCCACACATAAACTTGCACCAGACTCCTTGAGGCTTGTAAGCAAAAGCTAAACTAATCATGCAGCTGAGCACTTCAATATGAGATAACTAACTACAGGTTTTAATTAGCTTTTCATGAAATCTTAGCTGGGCACTATTTTTACTGAAGAAATTCCTGAAAACTCAGCACTGTTACTCTATACAGCTTGAGTAATCCCAACATTTCAGACAGTGAGGAGTCTCCATGTCCCAAGACTCCTCCCATAATTTTTCTTTATAAAGTCCCAGTTGAAATATCCATGTCAATTAAATTTTGTCACAAGAAATAACTGCAGACAAAGTATTTATTTCTAAAAAATGCCTAAGAGTCATCATCTGGCCAGTTTTCAAGGAGCCTTCAGAGTGCCTGCTGCTTCCAACAGAGGCAATGAAGGAGCCTGTCTGCGAAGGGAAAGCGGTCCTGAAACACATTTCCAGGATGAAGTTTGCACAAGGCTTCACAGAGAAAAGTGGCATATTTACATACCACTTTATGGTTTGCCATAGTGTTTCTTACCTTACCCTTCTTGAACATGTAATTCAAAGACACAAGTATCTATAACCTCCAACAGCCATAACAAAAGACCTCTTAGCTGAGTGTGATCTAAAGCTCTACTAAACAAAACAAAGCAACAACAAAAAAAAAACCCTAACCCAAAACCAAACCAAGTAAAGGACTCAAGAGCCAGCAGTGTATAATTATTTTCTTAACTTTTGTGTAACCAGCAATTCCTCTCAAAAAGATTTTTGAAAAACAATCCACCAACCCTCTAGTTTAAAAACAGCACATATTTTTCACATGTTCAACAAATAACATGAAGCTAAAATCTTAACTTAAGGTTTCAAATTTTTTGCATTACTGTTCCACTGGGGGGGGCTGGAGGGGGTGCATTCTTTCAGCTGCCTTTTCCTCAGCTTTTAAGGAACCAAAAAAGGATGGAAAACCCATGATTTCGATGAAAGATTTCCTGTACTTTGAAAAACTAAAAGTAACAGACTTCTCACATTTGTCAAGCAAACTATATATTAAAAAAAAAAAAACAAACCAAAACCTAAAACCTTTGGACTGACTCCCACTTTTGGACACGTGCAGGAAACACAGAACGCTGATATGCCGACACACAGCACTCACTGAGCTGCTTTCATAGCTCTTTGTACTTACGCGGTCTTTGTCATCAGCTACATCACAAAGAATGTCATCAAGATCCAAGATCCCGCCATCGCCATGCTCCAGTCGATGTACTTGTATCCAGTAGTTTGGATCCTGCATAAAAGGAGAAGAAAATTATATCAGATTTCACATACGAACAGAAAAAAGTTATTCCACCATACAGTTAACATCGCAGTCCTACAAATGCTCAGCGTTAAAACATTTGACACGTGACATTTAGGTCTGATTCCGGTAAATAGTTGTAAATTGAGATGTAAAGCCAAAATTCTTTTTTTAAGTTGCCCAAAATTAGCAACATAACTCTTCCCACTTTTATCAGCTCCACATGAGTCACAGACCAATCACTGACATGAAGGGGAACAGCGTTCCCAGTGCTACTGAATATATGCACTGTATAAAAGGAAAATACATTGTACTCAAAATAAAGTATCCATCTCAGACAGTGGCAAATGGTACAAAACATCACAGAACAGCTATAAAGCGAGGGGGCTTTACAGGACAGCTATAAAGGGTACAAACCAATATTTAAATTCCATCACAGAATCACGAGGTTGGAAAAGACCTTAAGATCATCAAGTCCACCCATTCCCATCCTTTGCTAAACCATATCCCAAAGTACCTGATCTACCCTTTTTTTAAACACATCCAGGGAAGGTGACTCAAACACCTCCCTGGGCAGCCTGTTCCAGGCCCCAACAACTCTTTCAGTAAAAAATTATTTTCTAACATCTAATCTCAACCTGCCCTGGCGCAGCTTGGGCTTTCAAAGGCCCTTCCACCCATGTTTTGGTTGAGTTGGTAGATGGAATAGCTAACTCTTATAGAAAGAGCACTTTCCACATTTAAATTAAAAGAAGATACATACACAAACACAGACAGACAGACAGACACATCTATAAGTGTATATATATGCATATAAATGTGTTGGGGTTTGTGTGCATACACATGTCTACCATAACTGGGAAGACTAGTTTTATAGTCCTCATCATTACTTTTGACACAAAAGGAAACCATAACTGATAGAACAAGGCTGTGTCCAGTGTCTTCTACGGTCTGCTACAAAACCCAAGTGTTGTTTAACACACAACCTGCTATTCTGAGAAGGTTTGTTTCCTAACAGGGGAAAGTTGTCCTACAAAAACACAACCTGAACAGGATACATAATGTTTTCTTGCTTCTCAAATATTCCCCCCAACAGCACCAATGCCCAGGGCTGTTGTTAAGTGACTGGCAGGAAGAGCTTCCTCTCTTCAGCAAGCAGGCACCACTGCAGAAAGTGACTAACTTGAGGACCTTGCAACATCTTGCAAAGTGCCTGACATCCTAAAAATAGCAAGTAGTGTACAAATCTTTTCAGGTATCAGTGTCTAGCAGTTAAAAGAAAAAAAAGTAGAAGAAGGAAAAAAAAAAAACAGGACCAAGCATTAGTCAAAGAAAAAAAAAAACCACCTGAACTCAGTAAGAACCACATCCCACACTTCTCCTCACACACTCCCTCCCTCCCCCGCAAAAAAAAAAAAAAAACCACCCAGAAAAGCTTTCCACCTTAAAGAACTTGAAAATAATTTTACTTCTTAATGGAACAGGTCAAGAAATGGGACCGCCAAAGTTCCTCTAAATTCATGCGCGTTTTAAGCCATGAGAAGTCACCCCATAGGAAATCTTGGACAGCGTGCTGCATGAAAGAACATTGTTCATTTCGGTTTTAACATCCTAGAAGTCTGTTTATTTGCAAGTAATGTATGTGCATAAGTCAGATTTTAGAGAAATCTGATAACCATGAAACTTACTTCATTGTTTAAGTACATCCACCTTAAATACTGCTGTAAATCTTCATCATCAGATGATCAGATTTCAGAATTACATTTTACAGTCATTAGGCTAGTTATTTCAGAAATTAAATTACAGATTTTTTTCCTCTATTTTCTCTAAGCATTAAATATCATTACCTTACATTTCTTCTAAGCAAGTATTTATTATATAATTAACTGATTTTCCCAGTATACAGCTCTTCCTCAAACTGCACTTACTGTTTTAGCACATAATAGAAGATAATTCAGTATCCTTTTTTTAAAAAGTAAAAATTCCAGAACAATGAAAAACAGTACCACGTTATTCACATTGTCATGCACACAGAGGGGTACCTATAGCCACATATTACACAAATTTAGTCTGTAAAAAAGCTATGTAATGCAAATACTAGGAAAACCTTTTTGTTAACTGTGAATATTCCATGAACACTTGCAGACAGGGCTGGAAAAATCTCCTGTATAAACAAGAAGCCCTTCCAAGTTCCTTCAGAAACAAGTTCTCCACTGAAGAGGTGCCTTTGTAAACTCTGTTCTCACACTAAAAGAAGATCCTTCCTCATCCTCCAGCCCATTACAAGAATCTCCTCTGCCACCTCTTGTATCCACAGCAGAGACAAACACAGTTAAGACTCCAGCTTTGAAGCCACAACCAAACTGAGGAGGTAGGAAGCCTTCTGCACTCCTAAAGGATTTGATTCAGGTTTCCTCTGCCAATGAGCAAAGCTCAGACAGAATTGAACCATAAACCAGTCTTCACTGAAAAATCAGAAGTGTAATAACTAGTTCAGGCTTTAAAGGAATCTGATCCCTCGTGTGTGACACACTTCACTATTTTTGTTTGCATCACCTAATCTTCTTACTGAAGAATGGAAATATTAAAAACAGATAACTGCAATACTGGCCCAGTGACTTGACTACAGTCATCAACACAAACAGCATCCAAACTGAAACAACAACTTCTATCTTCCCTCATCCTTACATTTTGCCTTTCCACCACAAGTATTTCCCACCTCCAAGGCAAATACAAGAAAACATGCAGGATTACAGAATCAGTAGTAGAAACACCCACTTCTAAAGCACTATTGTGCTATTTCAGTATGTACAGTCTACATTAAAAATAGCTTTAATATATAAGCTGCATGACTTTTGCTAATGAGTTCCTTTAAAAAGTTTCTCAATATTGCATAAGAAGGTTTAGATAGACTTTATTTTTCCTGTATCAACTATTAGTTGTGCCATAGCCTAAACTGCTCTGGTCGCTTTTCCTGTCAGACAAGGTCCTGACACAAAACAATACATTAGCAAGACCAGACAAGAAATATATAAAACTAGTTTAGCAAGAATTTATTCTGGCAGGATTTGGTAAGTAAATATGAAATAACAATGAAAGTTTTCATTAAAGCACCCTCCAAACTTCACAGAGCAGCCCTTCTCTTGAGGCCCTTTGACTCTATTAAAGGTTTCATGTAAATCAAAGATTTGGTGGGGAAGGCTTGGGAGGGAAGAGGTCTGGGGGAAGGAGAGTACTCTCATTTTGTAGACATTAGTTACACCATACTAAAAAGAAAACAAACAAAAAACCCAAACACTGAAGCTAGTGATTTTACTGAGCTATCCACAGCTATTTATGGTTCCAAACTTTAATTCTATGTATTAACCCACCAAACAACATGAAAAGTGGAAACACCCAAACTGCATAAATGTTCACATTTACATTCCCACTCCATGCTCTGTCTACAGCAAACACCTGTGGTGTAAGAGTCAACTCATGTGCACTGTTTGCTAAATACAAAAGCAACCGGACCGAACTTAACACTGATTTGAACTCAGGAACCTGCTGCACTGATGTTACACAGGTATCTGCATTCACAGCTTTGTCAAGCTGTATTTCTTCATCGCAGCTAGATACTCACAATTCACTCTACAACAGTCTTCAAGGCCAGGTTGGATGGGGCCCTAGGCAACCTTGTGTAGATCCAGGCCGGGAGGTTGGTGTACCTGCCTGTGGCAGGGGGGGTGGAACTCCATGATCCTTGGGGTCCCTTCCAACACAGACCATTCTATGATTCAAGCACGTTCTGAAGCAGTCAAAAGTTCTGTTTTTGCTTCAACCATTTACTGAGTCATCTAGTGGAAATCAGCATTTACCAGAGTTTATAGAACTTTACCTGCAAGCTAAACTGGTCCAATAGCTCCTTCAGGATACCCAAAACATCTTCAGGGTCACTTTCTCCAGCTGGCAGCATGGAACTTTCTAGTGAGATCCAACACTAGTGGCTCCAACACTAACCCACAGAGGAACAGTCTGCTCAGGGCCCATGCAACAGGGTGCTTACACGAGTGAAAAGGAAAATGTCTGCTAGTTATAAACCAAGCGCAAAACACATACTGAGCCTACAGAAGTCGGTCTCTATAAAGAGGAAAAGAGACTCCTAAATAAAATTTAAAGAATTACTTAGAAACTTCAAGAAAACTGCTACAGATATGTTCTGGTTTAAGGAAACATCCCAGAGTCAGATGCTTTGCTGATTCAAAACTTTAATTTGTATATTAAAATCAGATTTTCACATTTTGTCAACAAGACAAAGCCATGTACGTACACTCTCACTGTCACGATTGTGTAAAAGGGTACTGCACTCTCCAAATCTGCAATGCATTTAGAGATATAGAAACATGCTTGGATAGAAAACTCATTAGCTAACACTGCTCCACCAATGTGTAAATTAGCAACGTGCAATTACTTTGTAAAAAGACGTATAGATGCCTTTGTCACTAGTTCATGCAGAAGAACTAGCATGTTCACTTCATTGAATACAAGGGCAGAAGTAATGCTAAACCTGATTTATAATATCTTAATTTAAATAATGCATCACTCAGCTCAAGTCTAAGCAAGTCAGATCTCCTGTTTCCTGTGTACACCCACTTAACTCTTCTACTTGACTATGATTATAAAGGTACTTATAATTTACGCGCATGAGCACTACATTTTCTGCTCCAAAGTCCTCTATAATGGAAGATAAATATTTGCTACGTGAACATCAGCACTGAGTAGGAGCAAAGACACACTACAAAAGCAGTAAGAATCCTGCCATTCATATGCTCTTTATTCCATGCAACAGGACGTCTGAAAAGCACAAACTGAGAAAACCCTCAGTTTAAGTAATATTGAATATTCTGTAGCTAACGATTTTATGTTCCCACATACTGTAAACAAGGACCACATGTGGAAAACAATATGTAGAACTAGGAATGAAAACTACAATGTCCTCTCATTAAATGTCATAGGAAGATTTCTTATCCTTTAGTTCTAAATAGGCATCTTGGGTTTTGTAAATGTACTCTTTCCACAAAGGTATGGAAGTGTTTAACATAAAAAGTTACAATAAATAATATTGTTCTTCAAAATATTTTGTCCACATTGCACAAGAAGAGAGCATCCCAAACATCTCAGCCAGAAGTAGCTATCTGTTTAGGACAAAGCCGGAATCAGGCCCAAGGAGCCCACCTTACTCCTCTGCGTGCTTACAGGTGATGCCCACTGCTGTGGTTCAGTCTTACCTGCTCATCAGGACCATGTCCCAAAGAACACTATTTTATCTACAAGTCTATAATTGTGTAGCTGGGGGTGGGACTTGGGCGGTGATTTCTTGTTTACCAGATGGAGACAGCACCAACTCCCCCAGAGTCTGTAGCTCCTACCACCTCTGAAACAAACAACTCAGGTTTACCCATGCCAAGCTGAGGTCACCGAGGCACTCCATGCCTAATCAGTGATCATCTTTCTAAAACTGACATCATTTCAATTTAGACACCACTTAAAGATTTTTTTGCTTTAAGATCTTTTTCAGTACATAGACAAATGATTTTTAAAAACCACTGTCAACTGGGCAGCTGTGCATAGGTATCTCAGTGCAACTCTCAAAAGAAAATGGACTCACCACTAGGACAAATTAAAGCGCAGAAGCAGATCCAAATGTGTCAATACAGCTTAACATTTATAAATGAGGAAATAAAGGGAAAGTATTGTTTAGTTTCTTTTTGCATATTTTTAGTTTCTGCTTAAAACCATCTGAAATTTAAGATTACATGGCCACAGTGAAGAATAAAACCTTCACTGTTTTGAGTATTTTGACTACACACAGATCAAAACCAAGTAAACCACCAGGCTGGGGTGTGTACTGGACTTGTCTGTTCAGCAGCATATGGCTCTTGGGCGTGTTAACACAAGCTGAAAGGAAAATAATGGTTAATAAAAAACTAATACATCTGAAAATTTGCCAGTGGATTCATTCATTTCCCTGTCTAGCTCAGCACTGCAGGAGGAACCGTCAAAACAAGCATTCAGGTGCCAAAGGGAAGCCACGAACACTCGCAATGTCAGCTGGATTCCAGTTACGTTCCACAGCCCGGCAAGCTGGCACGAACAAGTCCCTGTGTTTGAATTGCATCTCCTTCCCATCGCCTCTCTCCTTGGGTTTCAGGCACAAAACCCTGAAGAGTAACACACAACAGCAGCAAGGGGAAAAAAAGCCCAGCTTCAAAGACCACTGCACCCTCTTATGTACGTGGATATGGCACCATGAGCAGTTGGCAGTACGATACAACAGAAATACTTTCACCACCTCTGCAAGGGCACAAGCTGGCAAAATATTTAACATTAATGAAAGCACCCCAGTAGAACTCAGAAAGCAAGTGATACCTGTAACAACTCTTAAACTGATGAGCAATGAGTTGAAGTGACTGTTACCTTTTCCATTTCTGACTGTGCTCTCTCTGCAATCACCTTCATACTGATTTTAGAGCATATTTATTCTACCCTACCCTGTGCTCCATGAAGACAAGAAAAACAGGGCTACGGAAGGCTGCAGAACTGAAGCCTCATCCCTTTCATCTTTTTGTTTCTTAACCTGTAAAACTGCTTTCTGCAGTGGGGATGTACCATGCTCAAATTAGTTTCTTGGTATTTCATATTACCAAGAAATAGGGATACACACCCAGGACGCTTACAAATCATGCCTTTAGAAGAGGGTTTGATCAGGGATTCAAAAATTCACATTCACATATACAGTGTCTTCAACCAAGACATATATACCAATCCCAAATACAAAGCAGTTATGAAAAAAAGAAAACCATGCAAGTCTGATCACTGAAGCCTCTTGTTCAACTTTTACGCTAACCAATACTTTCCCAGCCTTGCTAAAAGGGCTTTAATTTAATAGAAATCAATCCAAAACAAGATCTGAACATCTGGCCAACATCACTCTTCCTGAAATGTTGGAAAGGGTGTTTCCAAAGTGGAAAGCAATGTGAGCTTTTGCATACATCCTGCATGTGCACTTTCAACAATAACAGTGGTCTACTTAAAATATATCACACTGCACTGTTTCAGTCCTCAACATAGAAGTCCGATAGCCAAAAAAGCCCCATGAGCTAAGTATTAGTCCACTACAGTAATTAAACATCTCTTAAAACCCACTAAATTGAAATAATATAGTCATTAAACCGCCAGAACTCAACAACATACTGAGTTGTGCTGCATTACTGCTGGAGTACAAAAATGCAACAAGGACCTGCCAGATCTTGCAAAAGCTTGCTATTAAAAATGGTAATTACTTTGGCTGTTAACTACAATGCAGTTTGCATAAACTTTCAAAAAGTATAGCTAAACCTCTTGCTCCTCTGCAATAATTTCCTAAATCCGTGAGGGAAGAAGTCCGAGACGTACTCTGGAGGAACCCCAAACTCTTCCTGTTTTCCTACCCCAACGTTTTCTGGAAAAAACACCATGTCTTAGGCTATGTAAATTCTTCCTATTAATGTGTTACCTTCACACATCATAGAACAATGGTGAGGTTTTTTTAACTCATCTACTTGGCCCAGAAGCCATCTATACCAATCCACAAGAAATACATCACTAATTAACGTAAATCAATTTTCCTACATGCTGCATATTTCCAATGCCTATTAAATAGCATATCACCTCGATACACCCCGATAACGTTATGGAATAGTTCAGGTTGGAAGGAACCTCAGGCCATCCCTGAACGGGACACTGAGCAGTGGGGCGGTCCCCTTGCTGCCGGGGCTGCCCCAGCTCCGGGCTGTGCCACCGCCCGGGGCTCCTCCTTCCCCGGTGCGGGCTGGGCGCGGGTGCGGGCTGCATCTCACACGGCTCCTGGCAGCCTGTTTCAGAAACACGGCGTGGCGAACACCGCTCGCTGCCTGGCAGCTGCCTCCAGCGGCACGTCCCCACAGCACCCAGACCCCACAGCACCCAGACCCCACAGCACCCAGATCCCCACAGCACCCAGATCCCCACAGCACCCAGATCCCCACAGCACCCAGATCCCCACAGCACCCAGATCCCCACAGCACCCAGATCCCCACAGCACCCAGCCCGCTAACCACTAGGCGGTGCCACCACCAAAGGGCAGCGCCCGGCTCCGCGGCACCCTATGTCAGCGCGGCACCCCGTGCCAGGGCGAGCCCCCGGGTTCGGCCATGAGCATCAAGTGGTGCACTCAGAACCAAGGAAGAGCGGTGCTGTGCTGCCATGAGAACACGTGGGGCAAACAGCTTTAAGAATTAAAAACTGAAGGGTACTTGGCTGTGACGTATTCACACATTTTTACCAGGACTACTGGTTGTTTACATTGTGCACAATTAAGTTCTGTTTGCTAGGGGGGAAAGTAACATATTTGAGAAAAGCATACTGAGTGGAGTGATGCTGTGTCTTTAAAATCCCTCATGTCCATGCTGTAAGCACTGAATAGCACTGTCCTGCCCAAACTGCAAAATAAAACTTTTCCATGGGATTTATCCTCTGTAGAAAAATCCTAGCCCTGTATCCAAACACTGCCACAAACTCAGCATGCTAAACCCACAAGTAACATAAGAAAAATGTGTCCTTTTCAGAGTATTTTGCCGTAACACAGAGATAAATCTGCATTTAAATACAACAAAATAGTTCATCGATTACAATTTGTAATTATTAGTATTAACTCCAGATGACAGAGATGAATTACAGTAATCAAGTCGAGAGCTCATGAATATGTAAGCGAAATGCACTGGGTATAATGGTACACAATCAACTATGCAGGGACATTAACATTTTGGGCAACGATGCTGAAGAAACGAAGAGCATTTTTGGACTGCAGCTCAACATTGAGCCATGAGGGAATTTAATAAAAGAGAGAAGTGCTTTCTGTTGCTTCCAAGGGCTTCTCTCCTACCCCCACCCATCATTATGGCATTACTCAGGTTTCAGCGTTCATCGGGGGTTTTAGCGACTAAGATAGATTTTCAAATTCAGTCCTAGATTTAGACTTAAGTAATAGATTTTACTGGAATGACTAGCAATGCGTATGTCAGTATGTACCAACACATATGTGGCAGACTGACATGTAAATGACTGTTCTACGCTGATTGAGCACAAAAAATTGCAAGTCTGGCAAAATGTTTCAAAGGAAGATTTAAGAGAGTAGAAATACAGTTGTCTACCTTAATGACATCCAACATGAGATGAAGAGCCTAATTTATTTCAGAAATGTACTGGAAATAAGATTTCCATTTGGGGGCCATTAATATCAAGCACCATGAAAGATGGAAACAACCAGTTTTGATATATGCTCCCAAGTGGGCACATTCAATTAATCTTGTAGCATGTGAACTCTAAACAATGATTAATATACGGAGAGAGTTGCAAAAACATTATTATATACAGTGCCTCATATTTATGACACCCTGTAAATTATGACATTAATAAAAAATATCAAATGCTACTCTGTTCCAATGGCTCCAGGAGCTTCAAAGTCAAGGCTTGGTGAGCAAGACTTTGCAATATAAACAGCTTTGCTGAACCATGTGGAAGGAATGCACAAGTTATGTGAATCACAGGAAAGTTTATCTCCATTTCGGTCAGCTATGATATCTCATGTTTCTGATAAGACTTAGAAGTCTGCATTCCAGGCACCTTACTCTCCCATGCCACCCGGTCAGCCGTGCACAGGGGCACCTCCCAGCTCTCCCTGCCTCCCGTGCAGATGCTACACAGAGGGCGCATGTGGGAAGAGCCCTCATGCACGCAAGGGCAGCAGGCTGCTTGGGCACCGCTTGCTGCCTATGCAGTAATTCCCCATCTAGTTTACAGAAGCCATGTGTCACCTATGTCTGTTGGATCAAGCTGGTACATGGCACAAATAAAAGAGCAACAAACTAACATGAAGCTGAAAAATACAGTGCAACACCAGGTCCCAGGACCCAGAATAGATATGCCAAGCATTTCTAATGTTTTATGCTGCAGGGAAGTCCTGCTAATAACGAGTGACTGAAAGCTTCAGGAGTGTCCACTGTGTCCTACAAAACTGCTCCCAGGACTGTAACTGTATTCCCTTCCTTTGTTCCGTCACATCTATGTGCACATCATAGCTCATCCAAAAACCTTTGTACATTGCCTAAGTATGCCGACACAAGGCTGGAGGACACCCCCACATACACCATCACTCCACCATCTCTCCCCTAAGAGTCAGAGACCCATGGCACAGTATCTCTGTTTAACATACGCCTGTGCACACACATGTACATGCCTCCCGGTAAGACCCACCAAGGAAAATTGGTTTCCAGTTAGTAACTGCAAAAGCAATGTGGAAATAATCAGAGGCACATTAATTTATCTGTTAAAATACTTTTCAAGATATTTTAAACAAAACAGACCTTATTTTCATCTCTAGGGAACAATTTTTAGCAACAATATTTAGCTATTGCTTTTCCAAACTGCCTGATCTTTTTGAAGCTGTGTAATTTCAATACCTTCTTGTGGCACTGATTAGGTGTGCAGTCACTTAGCGCTAAATATGCCCAGCATTTGTCTGAAACTCTGAGAACAATCACTATATAAATTCAACTACTATAATCATAATTATTTTATGAAGTTAAATAAAACAAATCTGTCAATCTCCTTGAATTCAGGGTTCTCTCATCACTGCCAATCCAGATCAGGAACTGCAATGCAGCACTCCACAACAGGGTAAAGGAAGAAAAACACCTTAAAAACAAACTCCTAAAAACCATAATCTGCAGAACTATTTGTTTTCAAATGTATTTACAACTTCTAAAAGATAAATACATTTTTTTTTAAAAAAACTGACCCTAAGGTAACCTTAGGTTTACTATGACTTACTTCTACTGTCTGATGATGCTGCAGGGTATTACATTT
Source organism: Laterallus jamaicensis coturniculus (assembly GCA_022605575.1). Taxonomy (NCBI): domain Eukaryota; kingdom Metazoa; phylum Chordata; class Aves; order Gruiformes; family Rallidae; genus Laterallus; species Laterallus jamaicensis. The sequence continues at coordinate 2,119,328 of JAKCOX010000059.1, read as the reverse complement.
TTAAGATGAAACACCATTAGGACCATGACAGGTTGGAGATCTCATCAGGGGGAAAAAAAACCCAAAAACTAACACGCTGAGTGCTACCAACTCCTCATTTCATCTTTTCCACTATTTCAATTTACACCCATACCTTTGTTTAGAGGTCATCACTTATGGTTCCTCCTCACAATCCACAATAATCCTCTTTTTCAAACCAAAATACTTTCAATCCTCTCTTTCCAAACCAGGGGCTCACCTGACCCAAAGGGGAAAGCCAATCCTTGCCCAGGAGATGGCAGGGCTTATTGATCGGGCTTTAAACTAGTTAGGAAGGGGGCATTAGGAAGGGGGAAGGGGTCAGGCAAGTGCTTCGGGAGACACGACGCAAGTTGACGGTGGAAGAAGGTAAATGCTGGCAGTACAGTGGCGGACTTGGGGATGTTGTTCTATGTGACAGTAGGGAAAATTCTGTGAATTGCCCTGAGGACTCCTCAGTGGAGCCACAATTGCCCTTCCCCTGTCAGAAATCTCGCTGTGATCTGTTGAAGATACCTGGATCTGCTGCCCCGTTAAAATGCCTTTATACAAATGCATGTAGCATGGGAAACAAGCAGGAAGAATTAGAGATCTTCGTGCAATTGCACGGCCACGACCTCATTGCGATCACAGAGACATGGTGGGACAGCTTGGATGACTGGCACACTGTCATGGATGGCTATGTGCTTTTCAGGAAAGACAGGTTAGGGGGGCGAGGTGGAGGAGTTGCTCTTTATGTCAGAAAGCAGCTGGAATGTATTGAGCTCCACCTGGGGAATGATGAACCATCAGTCGAGTGCTTGTGGGTAAGAATCAAGGGTCACGCTAGTATGAGTGACTCTGTTGTGGGTGTGTACTATAGGCCCCCTGATCAAGAGGAGCGGGCTGACAGTGCTTTCTATAAGCAACTAGAAGTGGCCTCGAGATCCCAGGTGCTTGTCCTTATGGGGGACTTCAATTATCCAGATATTTGCCAGGCAAGCAACATGGCCAGTCGTATGCAGTCCAGACAATTTCTGCAGTGTGTAGAAGACAATTTCCTGCTACAGATGGAGCGGGAACCTTCAAGGGGAGGGTGGGTTATACCTTGTTTTAACCAAGAAGGATGGGCTCGTTAGGGAAGTGAAGGTCGGGGGCAGCTTAGGACAAAGTGACCGTGAAATGGTAGAGTTCAAGATCCTGAGTGGAAGAAGCAAGCCAAAAATGTAGGATAGTTACCCTGAATTTTGGAAGAGCTAACTTTGATCTCCTCCGCAACCTATTGGGAGCTATCCCGTGGGCTATGCTGTTAGAAGGGGGCCTGTGAGAGCTGGGTAACATTTAAACAGCACTTCTTCCAAGCACAGGACAGGTGCATCCCTTTGAGTAAGAAATCAGGAAAGAGAGGCAGAAGACCTGCATGGATGAGCAGGGAGCTCATGAGTAAACTCAAAAGGAAGCAAAAGGTTTATGAACTGTGGAAAGAGGGTCTGAGCACCCGGGAAGAATATAGGGATGTTGTCAGGGCCTGTAGGGACGCGACTAGGAAGGCTAAAGCCAACCTGGAAAAGAAACTGGCAAGGGACATAAAGGGCAATAAAAGAGTTTTTTCAGGTATGTGAATAGTAGGAGGAGGACCAGGGATAATGTAGGTCCCTTGCTGAACGAGGCACGTGTCCTGGTAACAGGGGATGGTGAAAAGGTGGAGATACTAAATGCCTTCTTTGCCTCGGTCTTCACTCCAAAGGCCCCTCGGGACCCACAGATCCTGGGTGAAAATAGGAGTGTTTGGGGAATGAAGAGCTTCCCTCTAGTTGAGGTAGGGGAGGTCCAGGAGCGGCTCAAAGGGATTAATGCGCACAAATCCATGGGCCCAAATGAGATGCATCCATGCATGCTGAGGGAGCTGGTGGAAATGATTGTGGAGCCACTCTCTATCATCTTCGACAGGTCTTGGCAAACAGGAGAAGTGTCTGAGGATTGGAGGATAGCCAATATCACTCCAGTCTTTAAAAAGGGGAAGAAGGAGGATCCTAGCAACTATACGCCAGTCAGCCTCACTTCTGTCCCTGGAAAAGTTATGGAACAGCTTGTTCTGGATGCCATCACCAAGCAACTGGAAGAGAAGAAGGTCATGAGGAGTAGTCAGCATGGATTCACCAAGGGGAGATCGTGCTCGACCAATCTCATAGCCTTCTATGATCTCATCACTGGCTGGGTGGATGGAGGGAGAGCAGTGGATGTCATCTACCTTGACTTCAGCAAGGCTTTCGATACTGTCTCCCATGACATCCTGATAGCAAAGCTGAGAGAGTATGGGGTAGATGAGTGGACAGTGAGGTGGGTCGAGGACTGGCTGTCGGACCGGGCTCAGAGGGTTGTGATCAGTGAAGCAGAATCTGAATGGAGGCCTGTGACTAGAGGTGTTCCCCAGGGCTCGGTGTTGGGTCCAGTCCTGTTTAATATCTTCATTGACGACCTTGATGAGGGAATAGCATCCACCCTCAGCAAGTACACTGATGATACAAAGCTGGGAGAGGTGGCTGACACGCAGGAACACTGCGCTGCCATCCAGCGAGACCTGGACAGGCTGGAAAGCTGGGCAGGGGGAAACCTAATGAAGTTCAACAAAAGCAAGTGTAAAGTCTTGCACCTGGGGAGGAACAACCGCATGTATCAGTACAGGCTGGGGGATGACCTGCTGGAGAATCACAGAATCACAGAATCACAGAATCTTAGGGGTTGGAAGGGACCTCAAGAGATCTTCGGGTCCAACCCCCCCGCCAAAGCAGGCTCCCTATCTCATATTACATAGATAGGCGTCCAGACGAGACTTGAATATCTCCAGAGAAGGAGACTCCACCACCTCCCTGGGCAGCCTATTCCAGTGCTCTGTCACCCTCACTGTGAAAAAGTTCTTCCGCATGTTGGTGCGGAACTTCCTGTGCTCCAGCTTACAGCCATTGCCCCTAGTCCTGTCCCCACTGACCACTGAAAAGGGGCTGGCCAATTCCCCCTGCCACCCATGTCTAAGATACTTGTAAACACTAATTAGGTCCCCCCTAAGTCTTCTTTTTTCCAGGCTGAACAGACCCAGCTCACTCAACCTTTCCTCATAGGGGAGATGTTCCAGACCCCTAATCATCTTTGTTGCCCTTCTCTGGACTCTCTCCAGAAGGTCTCTGTCTTTTCTATACCAGGGAGCCCAGAACTGGACACAGTATTCCAGGTGGGGCCTGACCAATGCAGAGTAGAGGGGGAGGATCACCTCCTTCGACCTGCTGGACACACTCTTCCTGATGCATCCCAGGATCCCATTGGCTCTCTTGGCCACCAGGGCACACTGCTGGCTCATAGCCAACCTGTCATCAACCAGGACCCCTAGGTCCTTCTCCATAGAGCTCTTCTCCAACAGGTCATCCCCCAGCCTGTACTGATACAGTCGGTTATTCCTCCCCAGGTGCAAGACTTTACACTTGCTTTTGTTGAATTTCATTAGATTTCTCCCTGCCCAGCTCTCCAGCCTGTCCAGGTCTCGCTGGATGGCAGCGCAGTGTTCCTGCGTGTCAGCCACTCCTCCCAGTTTTGTATCATCGGCATACTTGCTGAGGGTGGATGCTATTCCCTCATCAAGGTCGTCAATGAAGATATTAAACAGGACTGGACCCAACACTGAGCCCTGGGGAACACCGCTAGTCACAGGCCTCCATTCAGATTCTACTCCACTGATCACGACCCTCTGAGCCCGGTCTGACAGCCAGTTCTCAACCCACCTCACTGTCCACTCGTCTATCCCTTGTTTCCTCAGCTTCTCTATCAGGATGTTGTGGGAGACAGTATCGAAAGCCTTGCTAAAGTCGAGGTAGATGACATCCACTGCTCTCCCTCCATCCACCCAGTTGGTAATAACATCATAGAAGGCTATGAGATTGGTCGAGCACGATCTCCCCTTGGTGAATCCATGCTGACTATTCCTCATGACCTTCTTCTCTTCCAGTTGTTTGGAGATGGCATCCAAAACAAGCTGTTCCATCACCTTTCCAGGGACAGAGGTGAGGCTGACTGGCCTATAGTTACTGGGATCCTCCTTCTTGCCTTTTTTAAAGACTGGAGTGACATTGGCTATCCTCCAATCTTCAGGCACTTCTCCTGTAGTCCAGGATCTGTCAAAGATGATAGAGAGCGGCTCCGCAATCACCTCCGCCAGCTCTCTCAGCACACGTGGGTGTATCCCATCCGGGCCCATGGATTTGTGTGGAAGAGCTCTCTGGAGAAGGACCTGGGGGTCCTGGTTGACGACAGGTTGGCTATGAGTCAGTAGTGTGCCCTGGTGGCTAAGAGAGCCAATGGGATCCTGGGGTGCATTCAGGAAGAGCGTGGCCAGCAGGTCCAAGGAGGTGATCCTCCCCCTCTACTCCGCCCTGGTCAGGCCCCACCTGGAGTATTGTGTCCAGTTCTGGGCTCCCTGGTATAAAAAAAGACAGGGATCTCCTTGAGAGAGTGCAGAGGAGGACTACGAAGATGATTAAGGGCCTCGAAAATCTATCCTATGAGGAAAGACTGAGAGAGTTGGGGCTGTTCAGCCTGGAGAGGACTGAGGGGGGACCTAATCAATGTTTATAATTATCTTAAGTATGGGGTGCAGGGGGAATTGGCCTGCCCCTTTTCTGTGGTCTGTGGGGACAGAACAAGGGGCAATGGCTGCAAATTGGAGCACAGGAAAAGCTTTTTCACAGTGAGGGTGACAGAGCACTGGAATAGGCTGCCCAGGGAGGTGGTGGAGTCTCCTTCCCTGGAGACATTCAAGACCCATCTGGACGCCTATCTGTGAAGTATGAGCTAGGGATCCTGCTTTGGCAGGGGGGTTGGACCCGATGATCTCTCGAGGACCCTTCCAACCCCTACAACTCTGTGATTCATGTCTGGTCTAAGCTTGAGGTTAGCCCCAGTTTAACCAGAAGAAATCAGAGTCCCACTCCCACCCTCTGAGTATGGAAGGGGGCTCATGATTAGAAAATCCCTCACATCATCAGTGACTCTCCTCTTTCACAAACTCTTCCTTTCATCTCAGTTACAGTTCCAGAATACCATTTACACCAAAAATTGCCTGACACCAGTTACTGCCAACTACACTACAACCTTCCTTCTCCCTCCAGCTTCTTGCAACCTACCCTTGTCCCCTATCATCTACACCTATCTATGGTTCACCATCACTTCCATACATGGCCATCGCCAGAAACAGAGAGCACAAACACAGAAGACAAGAAGTGGGGAAAAAAAAGTATTTAAAAGTGTTCACCTTCAATTTACTACACCAGTACTCCTTCTGGCTTGACACTGCGATATCGTCACTGACCCAGCTGCATTAGTACCCATCAACATAAGTAAAGCTTGCCAAGTTAAGCACCAAAAGGGCTCCAGTAATGCAGGGAGTGGGCATTAAGAACCTCCTTTTACTTGCTTAGTTATCTTCTCCCTTGTCACCTCCAGCGATAGGGAGCAGCTACCAGCAGCAGACTCAACTCTAACCCATTACACATCTTTCAAAATTGCTTAAATCTCTAGCAGCATGTCTGCACTCGTCAAAATTAAAGCAAAAGACTTGATTAAGAGAGAAGCAAAACCAGCTAGTCTTCTTGACCAGAAAAGAAAGCAATGAAAAATAACCATTAAAATCGGTGAAGCAATGCCAAGCCCTATTTCAAACAAAAGGTAAACCTTTACGTCTTCTCAACTGAGCTGTGAGTCTATCAGATGGGAAATTGTAAAAACTCCTCTATTTTTCCAGCTCAGATCACCACAATCTGTATCTCTAAAGGTTTTGATTAACAGAAGAATAATATGATGTCTGTGTATTCTCAGTCATAATTTAGAATGTGGTCTAAATTATAAATTCCCACCTTTGTAACAAAGCCTTGGCAGATGATACAGATAAATAAGTGCAATTGCATGCAGAGTAATGACATCAAAAATATACTCAAGTGCACCATAATACTCCACCTAGAGTTATACCTTCAAGCCCTGTAAAACCCAAGTAATTACTTTTCTTCGCTTCTGCTACGCTAATTAGAGAGTATCCTCTACTTGGTCAACCATGAGTTTGAAACTTCCAGTTTCTCATTCTTTATGTACTTTGAGAAACTGACTTTATTGAAAACGTTTGCAGTACAACAGTAAAATTATATACAGACACACTTTGTATACACACACACACACACACTGAAACTTCTTTATAAAGAATGGCAAAAATAAATTTCATAGGATTAAAAACCAAAATAATTCAAACCTTTCAAATTATTCATTTACATGCCTATGCTCACAGAATAGCAGCAATTTTTTTTAAGTACTGCAAATTTATTTTCTGTAACTCCTTTAAAACAGATACAGTATATTTGAGACAAGCAACAAACCCTACCTAATGAGCTACAGATTTAGAAACAAAAGAGGTTCTTAGGAGCTATACAAATCCTTTTTCAGAAAACCTGTTTATATTATTCCTGTGGTATATCTGCAATTGGTGGTGCACCAAAACGCAGCTCTACAAAGGTGCCAGCATTTCTTGCTGACTGTCACCGACCAGTGCATAACCGAGGCTGTTCTGTCTCAGGCTCTACTAAAGAGAAAAAACTCCTTGCTGCTATTTAACATAGGAGAGTGAGAAGAGCTTGATGAATAGAACTAGATTAAAATACAGCGCTTTTTGTTTTAGATACCATACACTAACAGCTCCCCAGCCAGTGCTGCATCAAGCTAACCAAAGTTTTACACCAGCTCATCTAACCACAGCCTCCCTCCACGTACTTTTGCGAAACACTTCAAACTAATTGATTCAGCTTTGTGAGTTTTCTCCTAGCAACCAACAGGCTTTTTTTTATGTCTCTTCCACATTAATAGCAATGGCACTGTTAAAAATACAGTGCAAGTTTCAATAACTGGGATAAAAATATTTTATTTTAAAATCCCTCATACTTTTTTAAGCAGCAAGATGTCTGGACTGACAGAAGCTTGAAAGCATCAAAATAGCAACCTCGTATACATAAAACTCACTCTCCAGTTGTTATTTTTAAATAAGGCAAGAATATTGCTCTGAAAAAGGAAATGTGCCAGCAGAAATTTAGATTCTCAGATTTTTGTCAGGATCTAGGGAAAAAAAATATTGTGCATACTTATGCAATTTAAAAGTGAAAGAAAGTAATTTTCAAGTGCCTAAACATGCATTTTCATCTTCCAGGTAAGTGGCCTTGCTTTCTAGTGGAGAAATCTTCAACTCAGCAGAAAGTCTTGCAGCTGCTCTTGCATTCTTTCTCTAAGTAACTTAGACCTACATGCAGCCAAAAGCCCCAGCGCAGGCAGGACAAGCCGAGTACAGGCACAAGTCAGCTATACACAACACCTAAAT